>JAODKM010000025.1:11965751-11996571 GCA_026780845.1 Petrocephalus sullivani
TAAGAACCAGTTAGGTCTACGGGGCTGTACTGTCCAAGTCTGATATGCGGATGGCCTGAGGTGCAGCGGCCAACTAAATCTGTCAGAGAAAAAATAATTCTATAACGTAACCCGGTACCTCTGCAGGGTATGTTATGTGCTAGATACTTTCAGCATACATCTAACTATGGCTACTGCAACACTGTTGGTGAAGCTCTGGGAAATGTATACTTCCTAACCACAGACCACAGAAAGTAAGACTTCAAAACATTAAATATGAATAAGGATCTACATATGTGGGAAAACATGCACCAATACATTTAATCTTTATGCTACCATTGGCATACAGGCAACCCACAGACAGGGTTGCATTGTTTCTCAGAATCTGACTAATCTATAATCTATGAAACCGTTTGTAAAGTCCTACAAATTTGACTATTTTGCATTGTCAGGTATGAAATAACAGAATAATACTGAACAGAAATCTAGACCGAGTAACTGACACTAGCAGACTCACTGAAAAAGCTCTTCTCTAAAGGACGGGAGAATCATCTGTTGAAGCTATGTATATTTGTGTGACAGTCAGTGGGTGGGAGCAATATATAACTAGCTTGAGTTACTGGTGCCGAATTTGCACCGACATTGGCCAATATCAATATGTCACCTATACACTTTGGTGCAAGGTAACAGCTGTAAAACGGAAGTCAAAATATGTTAAAATTGTAATAAGTGTGATGTCTCTAGTAGGCCTATTGTTCAGTGATATATAGGCACAAAGCCACTTCATCTGATAGGTAGAATATAATTCCATGAATATAGCTATGTTTCATTAGCTATATAAAAAAAATTAAGAATGTGTACCTAAATTAACTAGAAAACTGTTTGCTATATTTCTAAAGTAAAAGCACAGCTGCTAGTCAAAAAGTAAAATGTAAACGTCTAATTTGTAGTACCTGAAAATATTTTGTATTTAAATGTGGCAGTGATTTTCAACAAATGAGGGAAGGGAAAGCACAAAACAATTAGCAAATTCGATATAAATGTCTTTTTTTTTTTTTAAGTTGTAGGCAATAATTTTAGCCATCACCAGTTGTACTTGCTGGATCACAAAACTCACAAAGTACACAGAAACCACCATTATAGTTATAGTCAGTATAGATTTTTCAGATCTATACTGGAAAAAAAAAACTCCCTGAATGTAGGAGGACAGGCAGGAGATACAGCCATGTCATGGTCATAATCCTACTTGGTGCCCATGTTCCAACCCACACCTGGTGGCTGGAGTCCATTCCAGCAAAAGAGTTTCTGGAGCTGCAATCCACCGGCGGGGTCTCTTCGCGAATGAAATCTGCCATCTCGATCCCTCCTCCTGGATCTCTAAAGAAAGCATGGCAAACAGGACACTAGGACAACAAGGCCCATACAGACATAAATGTGTGATTAACTGGAGGAAAGCCCTTTCAGCTTATAAACATCAACGGTGTCAAAGTATATATTAATGGAGTTAGGTAAGGCATTCAACCAAATCTTGCCTGTGTTAGATTTGAAGCAGCATACTGTTCCATGATGCAAGCCAGTTACAGAGTGTACTATTTTTATGATATAATCAAGATAAGTTTAAGATTAAGTTAAGGATGAGGTAAGATAATACCTTTTTGATTCATAGGGGATTTTTTCTACAGTTCTTAAAATCTCCCTCCCCCCATCCAAAAAAAAGTGTCCAATCATTAAAAAAAAAAAAAATTAAATTACACATTAAGGTCCAATAATAGACACATGAACATAATTACAGGAAGAGAAACACTTATTTGGAAAGGCATAGGCAAATAAGTACAAGTTCTTTTTAGTTTGATTATAAATGTCTACAAGGTGTTAATTCCTGTTTTTTTTACATTCAAGTTTGTGTAAATGAGTCACGGAGAGGTGCAGGGCTGATATTTAAAAATACTAAAAAAGTACTGAATTCCAGGTAGGAGGGAAAGAAAATGTATTACTGCATTCTAAGAGGAACTGAAGTTGCTTTGAAAGCAAAGGTCAGCCTACTCATTAGGTCCTCGATATCAATACATTGTTGAGCTGTCATGATTACTCGATTAAACTTGACTGCTCAATTTTTTAAAAGATTTGATTAAAATTTGCCCTCTCCATTACTCAATAACTTGGTGGGAGGGAAGACGACGAATAGCTGAGGGTCCAAATAAATAGCGAAAGCGTCAGTTGTGCGGAAGCACGTCACATGAGAAGTGAATGAAAATGCAGTCGCCTGTCGGTATTGCAAAGCAGAACTTAAATATCACCACAACAATATATCTGAAAAGAAGATACTCAGGTTTGACTGACACGCAATAACTTGAGGTCAGCCAAAGATAGCCTCTCGAAGTAGCTTAGCCTGTCTTTGTCAACACGTTAACTTAAATAAATTTGTTTAAAATTTACTTTCAACAATTCCTGTATGTCAAAATTTCTGTTAAAACAAAGGCTAGCCCCGTCACTTAGCGGCATCAGCTTACATAATACGGTACATAATAACCACATGACATATTTGTGAATGTATTGTGGGTTTTTAGTAGGGCTGAACGAAAAAATAATTATAGCCAAAAAGAACTTATAGACCAAGAGTCCCTGTCAAATAAGTTAGCTGTGCTGCCACAAGTCGTGCCAACAGACAAAGCAGTGCCAAAAAAATCACTTGCTTTTGCTCAATATCGTCTCTTTGGAATACTAAATATTTCGATACAGAGGAAGACTGTCTTTTCATGAGCAATTCTTCTTTGCTTTTCTCCTCCTCACTCATTTTTGTCACAACTGCACCACATGGTTCATGTGAGAGTCCAATAGGAAGGACGAGAATGATTATGAGGGATTTGGAGAGTGCATGCAGAACTTATGCAATTGCAGCTGTAGAAAGACAGATTTTTTATTTATTTTATTTTTTTTAAACGTACCAGATATCAATAAAACTGCAAACGTCACTAAGTTTTGTTTCCTATGACTGATCAAAAATGTTTTGGTGAAACTTACTGATGGTCTCAACCCAGCTGACTATCATGGTCTTTGGAATATGAAAATTGTGAAAACTGCAAATGCCATGTGGCACCCTGATGAAGTGAGTTGGGGAGTCGCTACACAGTGCTGCTTTGTGTGTGTGGAGCTTGCATGTTCACCCTGTGCATGCATGCGCGTGTGTGTGCAGTTTCCTCCCTCTATCAAAAAACAAAACATGCTACTTAAGTGAACTGGAGTGCCTAAGGTTTCCCTATGTGTAACTGAGTGTGCCCCCTGCAATGGTTGGCTGGTTCCTGCCTTGTGCCAATTGCAATGTATATAGTCGTCCCTCACCACTTCGCACTTCGACTTTCGCGGCTTCACTCTATCGCGATTTTTTCAAATACAGTACTGTGCTCATTAGAGTATATCGTCTTCCTATCCTGGCCACTGACTGGCTCAGCCTCACGCAAGTTCGTGTCTCTCATAAACGCTTCTACATCGCTACGCATCGGAAGCATCTTTGTTTGTGATTTCAGAGAACTTTTATCGTAGCCCCACGATGGCTCCTAAACCTGCTGCTTCTTCTAATTTTCATAGGTTAGTGCTTCTGTGTAAAAACTGTGTGTGTGTGTAATTAAGTGTACAATACTACTACTAAGAAGAAGAAGAAGAAATTTTTAGCATCTAATATGTCTTAATTTCTCTTATTTTGTCTAATATATTGGGTGATATGAGTGTAATGGTGACTAAATGGTGTTGTTTCATGTTGTTTCAAATTCGATTTATAAATAAAGAATCCTACTTCACGGAAATTCACTTTTCGCAGTAGAGTCTGGAACGGATTAAACGTGATAAACGAGGGACGACTGTATTACATTAGATTAGTTTAATCAGTCAATTTTCCCCAAAGATGCAGATGACACACGAAGGCCAGCAGAGCATACACAAAAAGCTTAGTAACTCAAAGTTGCATTAAATATGTACAGTGCTGGTTTGGAGGACACCAGGCACATTTATGGCAGCCTGTCAGATATCTCACAGTGATCTTCGTGTCTCGTATCTTTTAACTTCGCTCCGCTCGCGTGCTTGCTTCGCTCGCCGAGGGGACCAAAAAATTTCTCCCCGATTGCGGTGGGCTGTGCCCCTAACCACGCGACGTGGAAGAGTCAACTGTATATTAAACTGTTACTTGATTAATCATCAAAGTAAATTGTTAGATGACTCGAATATAAATATAAAACTGATAGCGACAGCCTTGATACACTGTTTAGATACTGCTGTTATTCAGTCCGGCCCCTGGAAGTACCGTTACCACTTACCCAGGCCCATTGCTATCCTCCTGCCGGACGGCACTGCCATGGTGACCCACACCAGGGTTGACTCTGATTCCTTCAGCCTCTACTGCTCTGCTCTCCACAATCTCTCCCTCATCCAGGGCATGGTGCAGTCGGTAATTCACAGTCTTTAACAGCAGGAACAGTACTGCGATTACCCCGCAGTAGATGCCCACAATCACTATAGTGGGAGGAAGGGCCTGCAAGGAGGAACACTCAACAGTTAGGACCCATAAGAAAGTGAAACTGGGCATCCATCCACAGTATAGCCCTGCCATGTGCCGTATGCTGCCTGGCATCAGGCCCCTACATCACCCTGACCAGGATAAGCCGGTGGAAGATGAATGGATGGATAAATAAAATGACATTATACTATGCTTACCTGCTAAAATGCATTCTGTAACCTTACTGGGGAGCACCCCTTGTTTGAAGTCCATCCCTCAGGAAGGCAAAAACCCACTCAGCAGCTGAACTACCAACTCTAATTCTCAGTAAAGATCAAGTCAATTTATACTCCGTGGAAATTTCTGAATGAAGCGGTTTCATCCACTGGTGCAGTGGAAACTTTTCCCCCATCCATCTCCGAATCACTTATCCCAGACAGAGGTGTGGGAGTGGGCCTGGGGCCTGTCCCAGGCAGCATAAGGCACAAGGGCTGCACCCTAGATGGGAAGCCCATCCAAATGGCACACAAACACCATCACAGAATCATATTCAATAAGCAATTTATTTTAACTGCATGTCTTTGAACTTTATTTAATTTTTGTCTTTCATTTTCCCTGTTTTGCATTGTTCCTTCTTTAAAATATTGTAATGTATCACAACATACCAATGTAAAACTCCTTGGGGAAACTTTGTTGTGAAAAGCGCTATATAAAAATGAACCGAATTGAACTGAAATCCAGATTCAGGGAGAATATAAAAAAAAAATGACTTACTCATTAAAAGTCCTGTATCCTAGACTGTTGACCTAATGTGGAACTTGTATCCCAACGCAATACAGAATATTAACCACCAACATAGTTTGACTCATTTTAAGTTCTCATTTTCCAAGATGGCATTTCATAGCTGGGGTTGAAGTGTAGAAGTAACATTTTAATATTTCACACCCACCATCACGTGCCCTGATCAACCTTTGCTACATGTGAGATGTGCAAGGGTGGATCATATGTCATTCCTGCTGCAAAACATCAGTCAGCAAACTGTGCCCCTATCAGAAAGCATCCTAGACATGACATTAAATAGCTGACAAATATACAGATGTAAACGCCCAAAACCACAAGTAACACTGCCTGAAAAAGTTATGGGGTAGTGGGCTGGCCCAAAAAGAAAGATGACATGTAGCTATGACATTAAGTCTATATTTAAGGACAAATGCTGAGCACAGCATATTCTTTCATATAGCGAAACACTATAAATTACACTCCACAGTTGAAGGCGTGACCAGATTAAGTGTAATTATAATCATTAAGAGTCTCAAACAATCTGCTAAACCACATTTCACCAGCTACTTTCCCATGGATGTCAGTTACTTCTATTTTTAACCTTAAAGTAGTACAAGGATTACACAGCTGCCAGATCATTTTTAGCAACAATATAATTATGAGTGGCTCCGGAAATGTTTGTTGAGAAATATACACCACGTTCCAAATGATCAGGCAAGTGGCATTTTGGTATCTCCATCTGATTCTGAGCTTTTTGTTGCCTAATCATTTTTCAAGCCCTTAGATAAAGTGTATCAGAAAGTGTCCCAATTTAATTTGCCAGGTGATCTTAATGGAAAATCAACTTAAAACCACTATTCATGTTGATAGGCAAGTTACAGTTATCGTTAATATGGCGAGGAAGAAACAGTACTGCAGCTGAAGGGCATGAAATAGTTTTCATGCTTTTTGCAAGACATTGCACAATTGATATCTTGTGAAAATTTGACATCGTTGAACTGTTAAAAAATGGTTTCAGAGTACAGATAAAGCAAATCAGAAAGAATCGTTAAAGAAAACCACAAACAGATTTTGGAAATTGCTCCTGCCCCTGAAATTCCAAGAACATTTTAATGCAGCATCTACCAGAGGTTGGCAGGTGTGCATTAACTTGACGAGTTTCAGCCACCCCTCACTAAAGCTCACAAAAAGAAGAGTATGCAATGGGCACTGACATATACCGATAAGCCCACATATTATGACCACCCCCATGTGAAGCAAATAGTCAAAATTATCTTGCAAAAATGGTGCATGTCAAGGTTTGGGAGTGGTGCATAATGATAAATGGACATTCTGTACTTTTAGTCCACCACGCAATGAAAGATTACTCCCGCGATCATCATCAAAATTATCTGCCACTTGTGTCACAGTAGCCCATCTGGTATTTAGGGTTAGGCCAAACAGGATACCCTTCCTTCACAGTCCACAATGATGAGCCCTGGCCTCCCAACATCCTGTTGGCATTTCATGGTTTTTCCCTCCTTGGACCACCTTCAGAAGGTACCATGACTGACTGTAAGCACCCCACAAGCCTTGCCATTTTGGAAATGCTCTGACCCCATCTGACCATAAAGATCTGGCCCTTATCAAAGTCTCTCGAGATCTTTATCCCAGTCCATTATTTCTGCATTCAACATGTCAACTACATGTTCTGAATTTGCTTCATCAAATTCGTCATAATGTCTTGGCTCATCATATGAACACTTTTTCCAAACAGTTTTATTCACTGATGAGTTACACGCTACGCTGGATGGTCCAGATGGATGGAGTTCTGGATGGTTGATCACTGGCCACACTATACCCACCAGATTGAGGCATCAACAAGAAGGTGGTGATGTTTTGAGCAGAAATTATCGGAAGTGAGATGGGGTCTATATGGACAAAAGTATTTGGACATACCTCTTGAATTCAGGTGTTTCATTCAGGCCCATTGCCATAGGTATATAAAATTAGCCATGCAGTCAGGGATCACAAACATTTGTGTAAAAAAAGTGAGTTAAAGCGTGATACTGTCATAGGACGCTACCTTTGCAATAAGTCAGTTTGTGACATTTCTTCCCTGCTAGATATTACACTGTCAACTTTCTGTGGCAGACCACGAAAAGTGAAATGGGGTTGCAGAGTGCTCTGGGAATGGGCTTCCATGGCCGAGCAGCTGCACGAAAGCCTCACATCACTAAGTGCAATACCAAGTGTCAGATGTAGCGGTGAAAAGCCCACCACCACCGGACTCTGAAGCAGTGGAAACATTCTATGGAGTGATGAATCACGCTTCTCTGTCTGGCAGTCTAATAAACAAGTCTGGGTTTGGAAGATGCCAGGAGAACATTGCCTGCTTGCCTGCATTGTGCCAACTGTAAAGTTTGATAAAGGAGGGATAATGGTATGGGGTTGCATTCCCAGTTAAATATGTCCAGCAGCATGGAGGATATGGCTGTTTCCATACAGAATTCAAAATTCCAGTGTTACCATTTTTTGACACATTTTGAGCGGTACCAGCTAATTTTCATTTTATTTAGGGAACTGATTTAGGGGACTTTCATCTTCCATACTGTTTATTCCATACAGGGTTATGGTGGGTCTTAGGGGTTCAGGATGCATAGGGCACAAAGTGGGGGTGTAAGGATATCAGTACATTGCAGTCCATTTGCATGCGATGGAGTATATTGTTTTATAATTTTGACAGTTTGGGACAGCATGTCACACAGTATTTGATTTCAGATGTATTCAATGTATGATGTTTGAAATATTGGCCTGCCACAAATGCAGCACGTGGTTTATTTTTGTGATGTTAAGCATCAAGACTTGTGCCAGTTTTCAGCACCGTTGGTTGTCAATTTTAGAGAGGGAATTAGCAATTAAAGCCATTGGTTAAAAAGATGGTACCCGAATACACAGACGTAAGTATTTTGAAGAATCAATATAGAAGCCACGCTACATTTCTTAAATCCACGATAGCAGAAACAACATTAGATCAACCCATCAACACAAAAGATCAAAGTTCTCATGGTACAGAAAATAATGATTTACAAGTTACGCAAGAGCGATATTTTTCCAAAGTTGAAAGGGGGGGGGGGGGGCAAGGACATTCTTGCCCTAATTTGCCCCCGATTTGATGACGATACAATTAATCGTTGCTCGATTTAAAAGTACGATACAGCTCATCGCGTGGCGGCACCGCCTTGACATCCCGCACGGATCAAAGGTCCAAACACGCCGAAGTGCTGCAAGCGGCAGCAGAACCAGGCGCGACCGGGTCACGCGCATCAGCACCGTTACCGAGCCGATATCCCACCCCCCATGAGAAATCACACCTACATTCGCACCGAGTTACCACGGGATGCCGAGCCCCGGGGCTGCCCCTGGCATGTCGCTGGCGCCTCGGCTCGGATTTATACCCCCTAACATATAACCAGTGTCACGGATGGGGGGGGGGCTTTTTAATAAGAATAACTCCGGAGAAATCTGCCAGTGGGCTAATGAAAAGCTAATTATACCGATACGATACCAAGTCTCGGTAAATTACAGCCAGGCGGTTAAAAAGGGGAATAATGGTGCTAAACCGACGACAGATGCAGCGCTACGGAGACGGCGGAGTACGGAGCCACTCGGCGGGCAGTAATCAGCTGGAGGTGAGTGTCGGAGGGGGTCGGCTGCTCACCGCCGCGCTGGTACACAGGACGTAGCGGGGCACCGCTAGCGACGAGCGGGCTCCGGAGCCCCGGTCCGCTAGGCAGGGAAGGGCCGATAACGAGGGTAATAAGCACTCACCATGTACAGCGTGAAGGGGAAGCAGAGCAGGAAGAGCCATATGTAGAGGTGTAAGGCATTGACAAACGTATTCTGATGGGGATCGTAATACCAGCCGCCGGTGACAGAAGCCCAAACACCCTGCCTCAGGATCTGCAGCGTCTGCGAGCCCATTCCTCCTTCGACCCCGCTGGGATATTCGATAAAGGAAGAAGGCGAGGGAGTGACCTCGTAAACTAACCGTCTCGAAACATTACGGCCGCTGTCCTGTTTTCAGATACTGGCCTGAAAACCTCGACTGCGGCCATCTTTACTATTTGCTGGGGGGGGGGGGTCTCGATCTCGGTCCTCCACGCAAACGGAGCCTATCCCGGCATGCTCTGCGCGGCCGTCCAGTAAGCGCCGCTGGAGAAAGAGGGCACGCAGCGGAGAGCCGCGATGGCTGCTCGCAGTTTCGCCACCAATCGGCAATAGTTATACGCGCTTTTATAAAAAAAATTTGAGTAAGGAAAGAAAATATTTTTATACAAGTGCTTCCTTATATGATTAAAGGCTCAATAAAATATATATTGGCTGATATCGCACCATTCAATAAAAAGCCACTGATACAGACTGCTGAGATTCCCATTTAATATAAAACTTTAGTTACTCCATACAAAAGTGATCTTGGAAAAAAAAATCCTTGCATTGGTGTCGTCCATATTTTTTACAATTATACAACTAATCGACGTATAAATTATACATGTCTAAATGAATGCAGATCAAGTCATAAGTAGATGCTAGTCAAAGGTTTCTGTTAAGTTCATGAAATATAATACACAAGTACACAAAGCTGGCAAGTTCACAAAATTTGCACTAGAAGGAGAAGTAATTAGAAATAAGAAAGTCCTAGAAATGTGTCAGTTGCTGGAAGGTTCATGTATAACCACTGCATTTATCCATGCCGGGCTTGTGAAGAATGGTAAGTCAGCACTGACACTGTACACAATAAAATAAAACTCTTTTCTTGTATTTAGTGTGCAGCACACATGGCCTAAAGATTTTTTATTCTACTACTGCAAACGTGCGCGTTTCTCTGGTGGAGCTTTGCTGGGGGGTGTGGGTGCAGGAGTCTTGGCTGCTGGCTCTCTCTCCTCCTGCCGTATCACCTCAGTTGAAGTCTCTGGTTCCTTCTTTATTTCCACTGAGGGAAAAGGAAAAGAAAAAAGTGACAGTGGAATAAAAGCAGACCGCTTGGCCATTAAGCAATGTGCACTAAGCTAAAGTAATGGTCAGCCCTCAGAATAAAACACAGGCATGATCTCATGATCAAAGCCTGGGAAATACAATACACAGCAATAAAAACTTCCAAAACAAAAACTTACCAGGAACAGGCTTCTCCCCAGGTTTTGGCTGAATATATAAAATAAAATTATTTAACAGGCTGAAACATTAAAAGAAGCATTGCACATCTTCATTCTATACCCACTCAAACAGCTAGAGAACCACAGTAGATATATTTGCATATAAATAGATTAGATAGAGAATAGATTTTAATTTTTTACTAATTTCTTACATATTTTTACAATTATACCTACTCATCAATTGAAACAGTATTGATTATATAAAATCTGGTTGTCACACCTGATAGAAGGCTGGTGGAAACTTCTGCCTGAGATCCATCAGCAACGCGTCAACCCTCTGTCTCTGAAACAGAGAGCTTGGCTCCTCTTTCTGTTTGGATTTCGGCTTTGCCTTTTCTGCAAATTTAAGAGACTTTTTAAATGTATGCATTATTAATGAATACTGAGATTTTTCATTCTTTGCTTATAGAATAAAGATAGCTGTGACATCAAGAAAATTCATGTGATTGTTTCAGTTATTTATACATAAATATACAAATGCATAGTTGTAAAAGCTATGCAGGGACAGTACTCAAGAGAGCTCAGAAATCCACCAGTCTGGCCTGCACCTAAAAGTGATGGTTCCATTTCTAACCTCTCTCCTCCTGGTCTTTGAAGTGCCACCAGTACCCTTTGGAAGGGTGGTAACGACAGTAAGACATTGCCTCATCGAAGGCGGACTGGATTCCATGGACAGCAGATAACTTATGAACAACAACAAAAAAAAACAGAAAACACTATCATCATAAGCTCTGTAAACATCATTCAGTTACTCAGTCTAATTATATTAACAAGTAGCTGAATGAATAAACCAGTGAACACAACATGTTCTTTAATGCATAAAACAAGAGGCGAAAACAACTGACCACTCTGGAGCCAATAACAGAGCCTAGATCTGGAGCCTGGTAGACGACACCCGCGATGATGTAATAATCAGCCAAGGGGGTGACTGCAGGAACGACAGAGGAGGAGTAGGGTAAGAATAATCATTAAGCATGAGAGGTATTTAAATAAGCAGTCAGATACAGATTTATAGCTACTCGTAAATGTACATACCATCTTAAAGCTCTTCATTGATCTTACCTTGTGTTGGAGATTGTCTCTGCTGTTTCCTAATTATGTAGAGAATCGGTTCTTGAGCATGAAGGAGGATATATTCCACACCCACCATCTGACTAAAAGATATGAACAAAAGGTATCCTACCTGAAAACATACTGAACTGTATCGTAGCAACTGCTTGTATTTACTTTGTAGAATATAAAGTACAGCAATCACGGCCCTCACGCTACAGTAGCATCCAAGCCAAGTCATACCATTCATATGGAGCAGCATACAAACAGCGAGTAATAAGGGGGGAGTCTGACAATACACAATAATATACAATGCAGTACCATAAAGGGTGCAATAGTGTCTGACAATAAACAAATCGTCAATAATAATAATAATAATAATAATAATAATGATACGGTAAAGTTCCCTTTTAAGTCCCGAAACACCAAAATGATTAAACTGTGCATTTATTGATAATACTTAAATATTTAATATTCATAAAATATATTCACAGTTGCTGGAATACGTACTATAATTTCCAATATGAAACTACAACAAAACCTACTTCAAATGATCTAGGGTGAGGCGCTGCATCTTGACCATCTCGTTATTACACGTGCGGTCGTAGAAGGGGTTACTCCTCTCAGAGAAGTAGTCAAGCACATTCCCCGGATTTAAGATAGGCACCCATCCGCTGTCCACCCAGGATATTCCTAAAAGGTTGTCTGGAAAAGCGAACACAGAAAATCAGTCTTAAGCAGAAACATTAACCAGTTTGTAACACATATAAACACAAAACGACAGGCATCAATTGCTAGCTAGCAAATAACTAAGCAAGTACGTTTCCTTCAAATGTAAAGAAAAAACGTCACTTTTTGGGGGGAATCAGGAATGACTTTAAGTTTTTATTAATAGAAAAAGGAAAACTAGGGAAGCCTTCTAAAGCCAAATGAGAGCACGAAACAAATACCTCTTAAATCAACCGCCGCCATCTTAATAATACTACCGATTCGAGCTGCGTCCTTAAGTTATGACGTTTTTTTCCTTTGTCGAAGGAAGATGACGACAGTCTTCTTTGTCGCGCTAATAAATAAAATGGATATCGAATAAATAAATAAATAAATGAAATGGATATCGATTCTTTTGGGTTGTATTTCCATTCTATAACAATAGTAAGTTTATGGATACCACTGCTATTACAAAGTTAAAATGACGTACTCTTCATCTTTTCATTTTAATAATTACTTTATATAGTTAGACAACAAAAATAGTTATCCAGCAATTTTGCTGTCTAAGAACATTGCTCGTGTTATTTAAGACACATTCTGTAAATGTATTTTTATTGCTAACCATTTTTAAGGATTTAGTACTATTCCTGTACAGTGTCACAGACAGCCTGGAGCCTATCCCAGGGTGCATAGGCCAGGCACACCCAGGATGGGATGTCAGTCCATCCCTGTGCACACATGATGATGCACTGTAGACATTTTAAAGATTCACGTAATTGCACTTTTTTGGACAGGGGGAGGAATGTGTAATACACAGAAGAAACCCTTGCAACACATGCAGGTGCACACTGATTCAGATTCAAGCCCCTAACTATGGGTTAAGATAAAATAATTACGAGGTGACATTAAGGATGAGCTTCACAGCGGCTATGACAGTTATTCCTTCAAATCTAACAAAATCCAAATCTTCCTAACCTTAGATTTATATTCTGAAAATATCTTTATTCTTAATGATTCACCAGAATTTTTAAAAATATGTTTCTTGGTGCTTTGTTTTAGTTCCCCCAAATGTCTTGAGAAGTTTGGCAGCTGCTTCCTCACTTCATCTGGCAATAAAGTCTTTGTCAGCTGAGTTTTGTTGCAGTTAACTGTCTACACTTGTGTGGATTTGTTACTGTTCAAATTATTCCCATAGCTGCATTCTTTGCTCAGCCTTGAATTACGGTGTGGGGTCTTCTAGTTTATTCATCTATGTTAACCCACTGCAATCCAAACCTGCTCTGCTTTTGGGTCCAGATGGTTTTAGTCAGTCTAGAGCTTAACTGGTTAATTACTCTTGGTACAGCAGCCTGAATTTGATCCCCAGTTATGTTAGGCTAGGAAACAACATGGGATAGAGAGGAACTGGTGGTCCACACATCCTCACCGGCTTCCAGTCTCTCACTGAGATGCGCCAGCAGCCTTCAGAGCCCAATACCTGTAACTTCAGTGCATGCTCAGACATTCCATGCCCCTCCAGTTCCAATGCTACCCCATGATGGGAATCTCTGTCTGAAACCATATGTCAGCAAGCTCAGTAAATGTCTTGGGTTTTTAACCACCTGCTCATTGGCTTTTGAGCGACAGACTAAGTTGGTTCAGATAGCTTCATGTTCACCCAGGAGTTGAAGGTGTTTAACCACCCAGTCAGTAAGAGAAAGCGACCTGGCCAGCTTCTCCGGATAGTGATCTTTGTTGTGGAAGGAAAAAATGAAGCTGACAAAAGAACACTCAGAAACAACTGGGATAGAAAAACAAAATGTAAAAAAATAAAAAATAAAAACAAAATAAATAAAATTCAGTATTAATATATAACACATACAATCACAAACACACCTGGACCCAGGGCTGGCAAACAGTGCAGTTCAGTAGTGGCTTGGGGACTCAGTTCACACACAAAGCTAGCGACCCCCAAATAACTCAACCTACGCTCCATAAATAACAATTAACCATAAGCGACTCCAGAACATATTAAATTGCAACTAAATTACTTTAATTACAGTAAACACTTTGTTCATACAACAATCTTTTTTTCCTGTTTTCGCATTTAACTTTTACGAAACGTATTAAAAGGGTTTTTAAAAAAAAAAATTAAAATGTTATATTCTCATATGCAGGATATGCTCAGCTTCAGAAAGAGAGATCCTTAATTGGCTAAATCAGGATGTAAAGGCCAGTTCATCGCGACATATATGTTTCGGTTCTTGTAGGTAAAACGCTGTCATCACATACAGTATGTTCATCTCTCCACTATAATTACAAAAAAATAAATGAACAATGATGGCTTACTAACATCAGGGACATTTAATGTTTTGGTGTCGCCAAGCAAAGAGGATAGAATTTTACACGACGCGTAGAAGAAAAAAAAAAAACAAAAAAAAAACATTTTATTTATGGAGCACAAATGACCAAAGCGGGCACCAGTAGAAAGCGCTGACGGGAAACTACGCTACGGTACCGATTATACTGGGCATGTAGACGACGAAAGGGAAGTGGGAGCTTTGCGATTAGAATATTAAGACTTCATTGTATCCCTTATGCGTTTGCCAGCGTATTAGATCGCATGTAAATGATAAAATGAGTCAAAGGCAGAGCGCGTACGACGGGAATTATAAGCGAGCGGAGGGTGGTGGCTGTGTCGGTGGGGGCAGCATCGTCGGAGCGTCCACGCTGCAGCAGTGCATCCATCCCCAAGGTGGCCGGATCCGAGACATGCGCTCCCAGCAGCATCTCCGTCTCCACTCGGGCTCCGTGGCCAAGCAGCCGCCGCATTCCGAACCTGCCGACCTGGTGCGACGCGCTCTCGATTTCAAGACGCAGGGCACCCAGTGCTACAAAGACAAGAAATACAGGGAGGCGATCGGCAAGTACCACCGGGCGCTGCTGGAGATGAAAGGGCTGTGCAGGGTGCTGGGGGACCCCGACGCCAGCTCCAGGTCTCCCTCGGCGGCTCTCAAAGCTGTCAGCCACTCCACCTTGACGGATGAAGAACGGGGCGCCGTGGAGAACGCCGAGCTGGAGTGTTACAACAGTCTCGCCGGTAATTTTAGTTATTGTCTGATTTTTATGAGGCACAGATGAAATAATAAATAGTGATATTTAGGGTAGTGCAGTTTAAGTGCACTCTTGCGTGCTTGACTGCAATTGCACATTTGAATTAAACATTAATTCCATACTTAAAATGTATAGGCTGATTGGTTTATACTCATTTCAGAATAAGTGTAGGCATTTTGCACGATTTTTAGTTCTTGAAATCATATGTTTAAAATGCATGCATAACACGATGATGATGTTGGTTGCTGTATTTTTCATCGTTCGATTACTTTTTGGTCGCATCTTCCCCCCCCTTAACGAAAATATTTCGATCGGGGTCGATGTTTTCTGATTCTGGCCGGCCAATGGGCACGCCGTGGCTTTATGTAAGACATCTTTTGTTACAGCTTGCTTGTTGCAGATGGAGTTGGTGAACTATGAGCGCGTCAAGGAATACTGCCTGAAGGTCCTTTGCAAGGAAGGGGAGAACTTCAAGGCATTGTACCGATCTGGGGTGGCTTATTACCACCTGGGAGACTTTAACAAGGCTCTTCACTACCTGAAAGAGTCACATAAACAGCAACCGTCAGGTAGGCACCAGTTATTAATATTTACTGTATATATAAAGCTATTGATGACAATAAAAAATTGTATTCCAGTGACAATAGGATTAAAAAACAAAGCATGCTAAGCTTTAAAAGAGATGTGGCATCACTGCAGGATTAGTGATCTCTGTCCCCTGTGCTGCTGCACTGCATAAAGTGTTTTTCCCTGTCACTGTGCTCCAGACACCAATGTAATCCGCTACATCCAGCTGACAGAGATGAAGATCCGTCGCAGCACCCAGAGAGAGAAGGAGACCCCCTAAGCCGCCTGATACTTACACGGAAATGCTCTTTTACGCTTGTGTACGGAAGGTAGTGTCCCCGCATCGTTTTATGACTTCCTAAAACTCACAAACGTGTCTTTTGTACTTGCTGGTTTTGTGAAGACCTGTTTTTGGTTAAATATCGCTTCCGTCAAACATAATATTCACATGCAAAAGAAAAAAAAAACTTTTTTAGTGTGGCGTTGGAAGTTAGCACTGTTGCAGGTCTCCCCCTCAGTACAATGACATCATGAAATCAACATCCCCGATTCTGATCCTGATCAGTAGGGGTGAAGGTTGTCCCACACTTCTGCCATGTGCATGCAGGCTTCTTCAAGTGATTTGACATGGTTAGACAACAGCACTATCTACTTTATTCTCCTCATAGCCTTGTAGGTGCCTAGGCAACAGTGTACGTCATTGTAATGTGATTTCAAAAGAGCAGAACCTGGCTGTGCTGCTCGCACAATAGAATGTGAGTCTGTTTGTGTTATTTGGGTCTCCTCACCCAAAATGGGTAATGCAGCTCTGTGTAGGTCGAACCGAACTACTGCCTGATTCAGTGATTCTCAGCCCGGGTCCATGGGGTCCATGTGGGCTGTCTGGAGGTCCCTGAGGACCCGGGCTGAGAATCACTGGACCACACCATGCACCATGCTTTGGCTGGTAAACTGCTACACACCTTTTAAAAGGCATCACTTTCTGAGGGCTCATTAGAGAGCACTGTTTATTTCATACATTACCAGCTTTTTTTAGTATATGCAGCATACAGCTCTGTGACAGAGGAGCCAGTTGTTAATTTTAATACTTTGTGATATATATGGCTGGATTATGCCTCCTCAAATAATAGTCGTCGTTATTTTTTTTACATTCTCTGCTCTTACAGATAAAACTTCTGTCTCAATTGTTATGCTACGCAATTAACCATAATGTATATATTTATACATAATTTTTAACCGTATTGTTTCTTTATGTTCATCTTCTGTAACTTATCCAGCACAGGGTTGTAGTTATTAGTCTAATATGGTAAGTGTTGATTTGATGTTGCTACTGTTGTGTCAGTTACAACACATGATGTTTTCATTAAAACTTTGTTACACTGATTTAGCTCATGTGGTATGCACTTGGGTACAGATTCCCATGGTGTGTCATAAGTTATCTAAATATTTGAAGTGAATTCTGTTTTATGCCATTAAGATTTCTTTATCCACATTTTGTTAAAAATTGTTCCAAAGATCCCCAGTGCTGTATGGCTCTGGAGCCTTAGGTTCTTAATAGGGATCTCTGTGGTGAAAATGTCTGTAGGGTTCGGCCAGGCTAACACAGGCCATTACTGCCAATTTGATTGTACACGTTAGAATATACTGTGTGAATCATGGTTACCAGGAACCCCCAAGTCAGCCTTGGGAGTTTCTTTCAGTAGTTTTGAAGGCACTCGGGAGGTCTGTAGTGGTGGGGCCAGAGTTACAGTCGTCAGACGAAGTTCGTGGTTTACTTGTGGTTTACTCGTGGTTTACTAGTCAGTCTCTTGTCTCTTTTCTCACCTTTGGTCATAAGCTTTGGGTGATGATCAGAAGCACAGAATTGTGAGTAGTAGCAGCTGAGATGAGGACTCGTGGGCAGGATTACTCGACTTGCTATGTGAGACAGTGAGGTGCTCAGAGATGCGCCTCTTCGAATTAAGAGGAGTCAGCTGTGGCTTGGCCATCTAATAAGGACGCCACCTGCTCAACTCCCCAGGGAGGTGTTCCAGACATGACCCACTGGGCAACGACTCCAAAGCAGATTCAGGAAATGCTCAGCAGATTATGTTCCATGGCTGCCTTTGGAAGTCCTAGGGAAAAAAATTTATGGCCACAGAGAGGTGTCTAAAGTGCTTAGTTTTGTATCTTGGGGAGATGAGTCTGCATCTGAAGATGTTCCTCAACTGTACCAGCTGTCTGTTGAGAGAGTTTGCCTCATTATTCAAAATATAATACAGTTTCGATGCCACTTTTCCCTCCGTCCGGCCTTACACTGAGTCCAGACACACTCCTATGGTAAAACTGTTCAGCCTACCAGCCTTCTTCCTCTTAATATGCCTTATTCAGTACCGCTTTACAATAACACTGCCCTCATAAAGGGAATATGAATCGTTTATAGTTAGGTTAGGTTGTGACACTTTGTAAATCATTAATAGACAATTATAAACTATTTATAACACAGTGTTTTTTTATTAATCAGCTACTACCATTTATAAGTGTCAAAAGCGAGCCTTATTGTGAAGTGATACCAATTTTTCTAACGTGGTAGGTCTTTTGCTGAGTTAAGGCTATTGTGTTAATTTGCTAATTATGTGAATTTAGACTGGGTTTGGTGTGTGGGTGTAGGGCTTGGCGATATAGATGAAATTGACTCATTGTCATCTAAAATTTAAATGATAAAATGAGTAAGTCTGATTAACTGTCGATTAGAAACATTGTTTGATAGCGAACAGGGTAAAAGACGGTGGTGGTGTGGTGGTACTTATTGCAAAATTTGGTTATTGGTGCTATGTACTGTTAACTCTGACTGTATCTTGTACCAACTAAAATTGGAAATACAGCAGTTTTCCATACAGTCTAATTTCACCATTTGATACACTGCCACCCAGTGAAACATACAGAACGCATGCAAACACATGGTCACAAATGCCAGGCATCACTTCCTGAATTGGACAGGTGACAACTGTGCCACCCATGCCAAACCCGTGCCCTGGAGTGAGCAGCGAGGCAGTCAGAGCAAAACCACACTGTCAGCGTTTTCTAGTGTTACACACAGACAAAAGAGTTTATTTTGTATGATTTATTGAAATTAGATTTTGGTTTATAGTCCATTCAATTTGTCACCTTTTTCATGTTCTGAATCCATTTAAGGGGGATCCTAAGGGAATTTTAAGCAAAAATTGAGCCTTAAAGTAAAGAATGCCGTATATTGTTATAATTATTGATGTTGATATGAAAAAAATTATCGTGATTATTTTGCCTTATCACCCAGCTCTAATGGGGTGAGTTTAAGCATAGGCTGCCCTTTGTCTCTTTGGATAAGGTGTCAAAGATGGATGTATAATTGCATTGACAAGACCTGTACCGTGCAAATGAAGATAGTCTGAGACTGTCCGGTAACGTCTTACTCATCCTATGAACTGAACAAGAAACTGTCGGGCTGTACAGCAAGTCAACAGTGAATTGCCATTTGCAGACCAACAGTGGAAAATACAACGAAGAAAAATTTATACTTTATTTGGCTGTTGCAGATTTATATCTTTTGGGTCAACATCTGAACAATTTGTTTGAAACTAACATACCTAACAGAGATAAAGCAGATCTTAATGTAGAACTGTAAAATGAATAACTGCAGGAAAGGTTTGATATGCTGTGAAGAACCGTACAATCAGTTCAAGGGCGTGGACTTGGGGACGGATGGTAGGGCCATGTCCCTGCCCAAACTGTGAGAGTACTGGGTGTGTTAAGGGGGTGGGGGAGGGGGGGGTTCCGGTCCCTACCGATGTTGAAACCAAACCTACGCCCTTGAATCAGTTACTGAGTGTAGAGGTGTGATGCTGTATCACGCTGGGCTATTGCATGCTGCTCAGTTGCAAGTATCAAAATGTTGTTTTCTCTCTCAGGTTACCTCATTTAATGTTTTCATAGAAAATAAGTCGCAAAAACATGCAAGCAGGAAATCAGAATTGGGAAAAAAAACTTTTACAATCAAAGTAGAAATCGACATACAGGGGGGATGGACAAAACAGTGGAAACCGGAATCTAACAATTTATTAATTTCCATGACCTTAGAATAGGGCATTGTTTTGCCTCTTTTGCTTCAATCTTTTTTGTAGTGCTGTTATACTGAACAGGACTAAACTGGGTGTAATGGGGAATTTCTTCAAGAAGAAAAGGCCCCATTTCCTTGAGGGAAGAAGGGATTTTAGAAATGTCTTTCACACTGCCTACTCCAAAATATTCCAAAAGATTCAGTGATGTTTAGACCTGGGGTGTTTTTCAATATGCTTACTTGACCATACATGTGTACTTGTGTACCCGTTTTACGCCATCATCCAGTGCCGAAGGCCAGTTCCAGTACTAAGAACAAAAGTACACAGGACAGTAAAAAATCCCCGGACGTCGTTCTTACTCTGCCCCAGATATCAAGGATTCATCGGTTGCATCCTCACAAAATTAGAACACTCCCAGGATTCGTTCCATTCCAAGTTCATTCTTAGGAGGAAAGTTAGCAGGACCGCCCTTGCCAACACCACAAGTACGATCTTCGTGGTCTTAGTACTGAGAAACACCCATGGTGATTGCAGAAGCCGCGATGCTTTTTTGACTTCGACCTGGTGTCTGTGAAAACTCTTGCATGTCTGACACATACATCCTAATTAGCGTTTAGCCTAATACGTCTCACCTTTGTAGCTGCCTTTTGTGTTTCAGTCACTTCAAAGTACCTTTTCATGAGGCGTTTGCATAATTTTGTCCATCCCCGATATAATGCACACAACTCACTGAAACACATTTAATCAAATTAGGTTTCCACTTACTTCAGTGGAAATACATTTAAAAGTGGCTTTTAATTTAAGTATATTTGATCCAAGAAGAGTACAATTAAATCCACAAAAATATTGCCACTGCAACACCAGGTATAACTGTCATAAGTGCTTCATAACAGATCATTTATACTTTTGCATTCAGTTCATACTTGGTTCATACATCAAAGATATTTTCCGACAGTACTTACATTCATTATTAATTATTAATTCTTTGCAGAAAATTCAATTCAGTTTCATTTACAAAGAGTTTATAACAAGGTGAAAAAAACAAAGCACTTTACAGAATCCTAAGTCCAAGGTCCCCAGAAGGGGTACGGGAAATCTCCCCTCAGAGAGAAAATGACGACTTTCCCATGTTTTTGATGTGATCATAATTTCGCATAGTGAGTATAGGGGCCACAGACGTTATGATGTCCAGCTACAGTCAGAGAACAGGCATATTTTGAGAGTACTTTTAATTATAAAGAAAGCTTCTCACTTCAAGGTACACAGCTATTTCTGGTAAATGCATCGATGTCTTTAAATTGGCAATTGTTATCATTAAATGGAGTAATGGTTACATAAACTAAGATTTGCTTATGCCAGATATTGTAAAATATTGTAGATTACAGAGAATGTGAAAGCTAATATGTACTGAATGAGCTGTAGACACGAAGATGTATATTTGCTTATCTATATCGGGCTACCCAGTTTTGAATCAGTACCATCATGCCTTCCCTTCTGTCTGCACATGCAAAAATAGACCATATTTTTAAATTTCACAGTAAAATGTGTCGCCCTCTAATGACTGATATGTAAAGTGTATGATATAAAATGCATTAACAAAAATAAACCATACCCTATGATCAATTTAATGCAAACATCAGTACTTTTACTCAGACTGAATGTGTTGTTTGAATATTTATTTAGGTTACAATATTTTTCTCCAGCGCTACTTAGCCTACACAATGCGAAATACCAAAGGGAGAATGCCAACCCTTGTCTGCGGGTTCACTTTGGATGCGTTAATCACTTATGACATTAGCAGCTACCTGGAAGACACTACTCCCTATCGCAATAGGAAGCCTGTAAATCGTAAAAAGAATCTTAAGATTCCAAGAGCACTGTATTTCACACTTTTTTGACAATATTTTGAATATCTCAACATTTTCATAAAAGTAATCAAATACAGTTTAAAGCAAGTCCGAAAATAAATACAAATCATAAAATTGAATAAATAAATATTAAACCAGTACAAAGACATGCCGCCAGGGCCTGTTTCTTGACTGTTCTTTAAACAATATGCATGCAGAACTACAATGTGATCTACATGAATTTACACAGCTAGTATGTACTGAGTAGGATATCTACAACTCGACTGAGTGGGAAATCCGGCAACACTACACCCCGCATATGATTGAATTAATCTTGTGATGCCTTGAATATCTTTCATAACCAAATCTGTGGAATATTAAAAAACAATTTCATATATTTACAATATAATGATGTTAAATGACTTTCCCTTTACCTCATTCTTCTAAAATTTTACAGTTATTACAGTATTTTACGCAAGATACATGAATCTGTCCTTTATTCTTACCTGTGCAAGGGCTCAAATCTACTAATGCAATGCAGATTGATATTTACTTAATCTTTAAAAGGGGTGAATTCAATAGTTCCGCTAATAAAATAATGCATTTGAGGACTGGAGTTTCAGACCCCTGTTCTGAACCTTTTTACACTTTTTGGAATAAATCTTTGGGGTTTTCAAAATTGAAAATTTTTCATAAAGGGACACATATTGTTTGGTGATATTTTATACCGTATATGGATATTTGGATGTGCGTATATTTTAATATCCCATTGGTATATGCAGCAGATGGCTACTGACTCCTGTACTCTGTAAATGAACAATTGCTAAAATGGAAACACATACAATACACAGGGAACAGTAAGCACAGAGTAGAACACAATAAAACTGAAAGTCGTATTATAGCAGCTGTGATAACATTCATATAACGGATTCTGCATTAAAAATTCTTGCTCATCCTAATGACATACTATAAGAGGTAAAATATACCCACATTCATGTATGCGGCATACAGAACATTGCCAGTGTAATGGAGTTGTAAGGTTTGCAGGAAAAAAAAACACTTACCTCATTTCACTCCAAACACAAGCACTTAATATGAATAGAGTTTCACATTCATGAACAAGTTCATGAACCATGTTTAAGGGAGCAGACAAGCCCAACAAACTAGTTAGAGCATTTTCATTTCCAAATGTCTTGTTCCCACTAGCTCGCTCTTTAATGAGTTTTGTGCCCGTCACCCACTGAAGCATCAAGAAATGAACGGCATAAATTAGCACCATGAAAACCACATAAGATGAACATAGGATCGATATTACTCAGGAACAGAAAGAAAAACTAGGGGGGGGGGTATTTTTGCACCTCTGTCATTAAACAAAGGCGCAAAATTTCAAATTACCAAAGATTGTGAGCAGTTTGGGTGTCACAGCATGGTCCATAAATATAAGCTTATGAAGGAACATTCAGAAATATAATGTCCCTTTTCCTTCCCTCCTTCCCAAGGTAGGTTATTTTGGGAGAAGTTGACACAAGCCGGGTCAGGAGGGGGACTGAGTCAGGACCAGAAACTCGGCTGGGACGTGTAGGGGGAGCTGTTTGGTGCGTCTGGCTCAGGCATGCAGAGAGGGCGTGTCCCGTCCCGCCGCTGGCCTTCATCGCGCTGGTCTAGCAGACTACTGCACTTCTGATGTGAACATGGCGTTGGGGCTTTCATAGGGGTGGGGAGGACTGATGCCACCCCTCCAGACTTCAAAGCTGGGGGGGATTCTGTACTATAGCTGTGACTCGGAGACTCCCCAGTGCTGAGTCTAGCTCCTCTGCCGTGCCCATCAGCAGAGTCACCCCGGCTGACCTCAAAGCGGGCACGAGGTAAAGGGCGAGGCCGGGCCAGGAAATCTAAAGTTTTGGGTCTTTCTGGTGGGCAGCGACGACGAGGTGTTGGAGGAAAAACCACGTTAGGGTCTGGCAGGCGGGGAACCTCTGCACCGTTGGGTCTTACGCCTTTCAGGCCTCCATCTTGAAAGAGTTACGAGCAAAGTCAATATGCATCACCATTACACAAGTCAAAATGTGTTTCTAAGTGACACTAAAGTTACTTCTATTAAATATCCTCATGTTTACATGTAACTCACTATTTCAAAATATCACACAAACTATATGTGTGAAAATTTAAAATGTACCTAATTATTACATTACAGCATCAAAATACTGCAAAACAAAATACCAATACCAAAATTTCCACACATAAAAAACAATATGATAAATATTCTTATATATATATATATATATATATATAAAGGATGTGATTAACTGACTGTCCATAGTACATTCCCACTTGATTCAGGTTTTTTATGATGTCATATATCAGAATTATTATAGTAATACACGCCACTTCCCCTATTAATATTACAAAAAAACCTAATTTTCTAACAACTTCTATACAACAATTTCTAAATTCGGAAATGCCTGCTGGTTCTAACCTGCAGTTTCGGGGGTCTCCTCTATAGGCTGTGGCTGATGACTAACTGCAGGGCATCCTCTTTTTATGGCTCCATCTGACGGGGTTCGGTGCAAACTGTGCAAATCGCTGGGGGTAAACGGGATGTGTGTGGGGGTGAGGGACTGCCGGGGGTGTCGCTTGAAGCTCTCGAGCTGAGTGTTCACTAGAGGATTGAGCGGGGCGGCCTGAGTGTGGCAGGCCTGACGTTGGGGAGAGACAGGCCTGTAGACCAGCAGCTCCTCGCTGTCCGAGCGTATCAGGGAGCGGGTGGAGTTGCAGTCAGAGACGGAAGACAGGGAGAGCAGTGTAAGGGAATTGGGAAAGCCTTGATTCTGCAGGGGGGCCGCCGGCTTCAGTGGGCTCTCCCACCGAAACAGCTTCCGCGTCGGGGGGCTGGTGCTCCTTCGCTGCCCTCCAGCACGGTGGAAGAAGCCCTCCCAGCGCGGCCTGCTGCTCTCCTCCGGCCTGCCGAGTTCCAGAAGGTCGAAGCCCAGCCCCACTGAAGCCAGCACCGCACCGCAGCCCAGCAGCAGCAGATCTGACCGCCGCACCCCGCTGGGACTTCGCCTGCTGGAGCTGGAGCAGATGTCGGGGGCTTGGGCTGCCATTCCTTGGTCCACAGTATTACCATGTGAGACGTGTCCTTCTCTGTGGAAGGGGATGCAAAGGTAGGAACTGCCGGAAGACTCCACAGCCTCTGAGGTGAAGCAGACGTCTTCATTTTCTGCAAAGAGTACGATGCGTATAAAGCCGTCACTTCTGGCCGGTTTAACTCAGACTTAAAAGCAGGAATAACCAAGTTTGTGCATCAATAAAGAGATTAATGTAGGAAGTAGTACGGTACTGAAACTAGCGTACCTAATTTAAATTCATTTTAGGTGTTATAAATAGTCACACGTTTATGCCTATGTACATTTGTTGGTCAGTGGTAGGCACTGCTCACCCATTTCTACCAAACTGGGAACGCCTGGCACCGCAGGGCTATGCCGGGGGGACCGCCGCAGGTTTGGAGCGCTGCTAGATCGCTGCCTGTTGCCCTCCGATGTCGTCTTTTCACTAGTCGCATAAGACAGGTGGCCAAAGAGGCCAAAGATTGAAAATTGAATTGAAATAGCTGCTAATTACAGCGCTTTCCCACGCCCCGCCCTCCCCCAGCCGTAAGCTGGACTCTGCGGCCCGCGGTCGCGATGCGCCCCTGACCTCCAAGCCCGGCTCTTCCTTCGTGAGCCTTTCTTCTCCTCATCCTCGTCTGGCTGGAAGACGGCACTCCGCCCCCTCGCCTTATGAGTGTCTGCAGGGGTAACTGCGCAGGATCACGGCGGAATGCGCCGGAGTAAGAGACAGGTACTACTAACAAAAGGATGCGATTTAGCCCAAAGTGCTCACTCACACAAATTAATATTAATACCAAGTATTTATATTTTGATTGATCAGGATCTGGCAGGCAGGGGTCAATAAAGGATCAATTATGATGATGATTATTATTATTAATATTAATATTAAATTCATAAAGATCACTAGTGACAAGTAATCAAGTCATTGAACAATGAATAAATGTATCCGCTAAACAAAAGCCACATCATCCTTACAGACACTCCCCACACAGTGCCAATTATGCCATATGTGACATGTGCTCAGGATGCAGAGGGCCTGAGGGGCGGCAGAGGGCCCGAGGGGCGGCAGAGGGCCTGAGGGGCGGCAGAGGGCCCGAGTGGCGGCAGAGGGCCCGAGGGGTGGCAGAAGGCCTGAGGGGTGGCAGAGGGCCCGAGGGGCGGCAGAGGGCCCGAGGGGCGGCAGAGGGCCTAGGTGGTGGCAGAGGGCCTGAGGGGCGGCAGAAGGCCTGAGGGGTGGCAGAGGGCCTGAGGGGGGCAGAGGGCATGAGGCTGCAGAGGGCCCGAGTGGCGGCAGAGGGCCTAGGCGGTGGCAGAGGGTCTGAGTGGCGGCAGAGGGCCTAGGCGGTGGCAGAGGGTCTGAGGGGCGGCAGAGGGCATGAGGCTGCAGAGGGCCCGAGTGGCGGCAGAGGGCCTAGGCGGTGGCAGAGGGCCCGAGGGGCGGCAGAGTGGGGGCTGTTGCCTGGATACTCACGCTGTATTGCCCGCAGACGGGGCAGCAGCGGAGGGCTGCTGGGGGGGCTGGAGCTGCTGCTGATTAGACTCCGGCGGTGATCCAGCGTGGGTGATGCCTGTACTGTGATCTTATGCTGGAAATCTGAAGTTAGGCAAAGACATGCACATAAACGGTGAAACTATGTTTGCCTTCAATTAATAAGTTGTCTTTTATCTTCGTGATACTTGCACAATAGTTGCACTTTTACTTAGTTCCCTCTACTTTTACCTACTGCTATTAATCTATTTAAAAAATTGCACTGTTATTTAGAAACTACTTGCACTTTTTATTGTCAAACTACTGTTTATTTATTATGTTCTGTACTTTATTTATACTCATTTATTGCTTTCCTTTTAATGTTTTTTTGCCTGTATTTCTGTATGCTTCTTTTATTTCTGTAATACACATTAAATAACTTTGTGCATGATAATGTGCAATATAAATAAACTTGCCTTACCAACATATATATATGTATATACGTCGTTAAACTAGTGTCCCTACAAGCGACAAAAAATATAAACAATAATTGACCTAACAATAAGTCCCACTCCAAAAAGAAACTCAAGCGTTCAAACAGTATTTTTCACTCATGGGAGCTGATGTTCTGTGGGCAGAATGAAAAATTATTGGTTCAGAAAGATAACCAATCGGATCGTGTGTCAGATGTCAGACCAACCAATCAGATGTCTTGGTCCCGCCTCCTCTCGTTGCTTGGACCCAGCTCCCCTACAATGTGATATCTCTCTGAACCAATAATTTCTCATTCTGCCCTCAGAGCATGTTTGTGTAAGTAAAACTCCCATAAGCACATTTTTATGAAGTAAGGCCATAGATTATGTATGCTAATGTAATAATACCCACGTTTATTAGTGGATAAGGTTTAGCATTACAGTGTTAATATCATTTTCAACAGAAGTAAGTATTAGGCCGCCAAAGCCTGCACTATCACGCCATATTACCATCTCCGGCATTCAGTGACGCCTTGCTGCTTGGTGTACATACCCGACGGCAGGCTTATGCGGTTCCCGTCCCTCAGCTTCAGACGGCTCCGCCGGAACTTGCCCTGCCGGCTCTCCACCCGCGGCTTCTCCTGGTACAGCTGGTGGATGATGATGTTAAGCTCCCGCTCCAGGATGTGGATTTCCCGCTCTGCCAGCTCCTGCTCTCGTTTCCGCAGCGCCTCCTCCTGGCACTTCTGCTGCAGTGCGGCTCGGCTCAGCTCCTCCTCCCACGACCGGAGCTCCTTCAGGGAGTCAGTGTTCAGTAAAGTAAAAAAAAAATGCATCTAGCTAGGTTTGCGTGAGAAATCTTGCTAGGGTATACATGCCTTCTCCTTAGCCCTTAGCTGATCAAACATCTCCTGGACCTCCAACTTCCAGTCATCCTGGAGTGAATGGAATGACTCAACAGGCATCTCAAAGAATCCCGATTCCTCAATGGCTGTCAACTGGTCCAGGATACTGGTGAAAGGTGGCCGAGAATGGGGGTCTGGATTCCAGCAATCTATAAGGCAAGAGGTATACAGAAATTTAGGGTTTAGAGGAAACTCCATCATAATTTTATAATGTGTTGCTACTCATAGTTGGTGCATTAAGAATCAATACCAGGTATTGGCAGCAGGTATTGAAACTGAGGTACGAAGAATACTGATTATTTGCATCAAAGAGGACAAAGGGTCATACAGCAGAAGGTTGATCCCAAAGCTAAACCCAAAAGATCCTCAGAATGGCTCAAAAAGACATTAGAACGAGAAACTTTTGTATTGTCCTGAAACGGGCAACAATGGACCCAATCTGTATATCAATGGAACCTGAAAAAATATTTATATGGAAGAACCTTTTGAAAATTCAAGAAATAGTGGGAAGGTGCAGCATGCTATCTGTTGGATCCAGTAAGTGTTAGGAGATAGCAATCCTTGCCAACTGTTGTTCAACCAAGTTTTATAAATAAAACTGATAAATTTTATTGTTTTAATGCTGTTGTATTCGTTATTTTAAACAAAGTGATAAACAGCAGTTTTCCATTTCAATAGACCACGTCTGTATTTATTTTTCAATAAAAATAATGAGAGAAATTCCTTTTAATGATATCACAGAGTGAACATTTTCATAGCAACTGGGGCAGTGTGTGCCTCAGTGGGTTAAGCCCGTGCCTGTGATCAGAAGGTTGTCGGTTCGAGCCTTGGCCTAACAGTCACATGTTTGTGGGCCCTTAACCCCCAATGCCAGGGTGCTGCACAGTGGCTCACCCTGTTCTGAAACCCCTCCCCCCCAAGCAGGAAAAGGAGAATAAATGTTAAAGGTGTTTGAAATACCATACGGTCATCACTAGGGTAAAATTAACCATATATTTTGTGTGGAATTCCCAGTAATACTTTCTATGAACCCAGTATCCATAAAACATTATAAACTCATTCATAAGCAGTTAGAAGGTATTCAAAAAGCCTTATAATGATTGACATTAGACTACATAATCATTTATACATAGTCATGACAGTACACATGAAGCTACAAGTGTCACAAGGCAAAAGAAGCTTTATAATGCCTTGTGACACTTTAAGCTGTAAAGGCTTATAAAATAACATTATAACGCTTTATGTAGTCTAATGTCAATCATTATAAGGCTTTATGAATACCTTATAAGTGCTAATGAATGAGTTTATAATGCTTTATGGATACTGGGTTCATAGCAAGTGTTACCGAATCCCCCATAAGAGCTCTTGTAAATATAACACAATAACACCAATAGACAAATACAAGGAGGCAATTTTACATAATGTATCCAGGGAGAAGAGCAGTACTCACCCTCCATGAGGCGGGCGAAGGGCTCGGGACATGTGGAGGGGATCGGCAGTGCCAGTTTGTTCATGGCCACGCCATACGCCACGGCCAGCCCGTCTATCCCGCGGAATGGCACCTCACCGGTTAACAGCTCCCAGAGCAGCACCCCATAACTGAGGGACAGGAAAAACAACGGAGAGACACAGAGAGAGAAGGAAAAATATATATATTTGTCTTCTCCAATGAATGAATGAATGAACCACAACAACAGAGATAAATGTCACAAAAAGGTCAGCCGACGTATTGCAGTCGGCTGTGCATGACAGACCGTCTACTCCACTGACCATCTGTGAAAGACACACTTATTAATCCCTCATCCATAAATAGTACAGATAATAGAGTAGGTGCTCTAACTGGAGCACTGTGCATGCCTATGGCCGACTACCAATGTGGGTGAAGTCCATCTTCAGACAGAAATAGCGGAACCCAGATTTTTACTACCTGAAGAGCAGTAATAACATATGTCACTGAAAGAGGATAGGCAGGGACTCTAATTGTATTGTAACAAATGACAACCAATTAAGGTATCCATTCAAATTAATTCCAGAAATAAAGAATGATGCTACCAAAGTGATTGTCTGCAGTAAATCCTGCAGTAATATTGTTAGTAAGAAGCTCTACTTCGAGGCTGTCTACCTCCACACGTCACTGCCCTTGGAGAAGGTGGAGGAGCGGATGACCTCGGGGGCCATCCAAGCGTAGGTGCCAGCCGCACTCATCTTGGTAGTGCGGTGCCATTCACGTGCCAAGCCAAAGTCCGTGATCTTCAAGGTCTTATTGGTCAAGTCATCCTTTTCCACTTTTTCCAGGATCAGAACTGTGACAAAGAGGGTGAACAGGATCCAGAGCAGTGGAGGTGAGAGGTCATTACAGTTAAGGGATGATAAAACTGGCAGGTGTGGAAGCGAAGCGTTTATTTTAACGCGGGCATGGTGATGTCGAAGTGAAATTAAGATTAAGGACGGAGAAATCTCCTGACAAAAATATTGACAGAAATGTATAAGTCAATATATTGACAGTATTTTCCCATGAATACAATAGATTTCTAGCCCACACAACACATATGGAGAAACCAAACCAAAAGAGCAAACGCTGTACTGATGTAGGAGTTGTCAGGACTGGCAATATTGCCCTTCAAAGGTAAACACGCTTGGCACAGGTCTAACATGCACCTATGGTCTCTGACTAATCAATAATTCAAATAGGAACATCAGAAGAAAGGGTCCCAATTAAAAGATCTCTAGGTTATGGGTCAAAAATAACATCTGAAATGCCTATATAATTACAGCATATATCCTACAGATGGTTGTATTTTGTACGGTGATTTTTCATAAATAAATAAAAAAAATAACCAAATATACCATCTGTAGGATATATGCTGTAATTATATATATATATATATGTACACACACACACACACGCATATATATCCAGAAAGAATTAAGAGACCACAGCACAATTTTTTTGTTTCAGTCATTTCTCAATATATGGTTATGCATCTGTGTAAAATATATATTTTTTTGTTGTTGCAAACTGCAGTCTGGTTCTTCTCTGTTTCTCTATAATGAAGGGCTTCTTCCTTGCTTTATGGGACTTCAGT
>JAODKM010000025.1:11996671-12008354 GCA_026780845.1 Petrocephalus sullivani
CTCTTAGAAACCTGGAATCAGCCTGCCACGCAGAGTCGCCTTCTGCCAGCAGAACCAGGATTTAACCAGGATTTAACCAGGATTTAACAATGCAGATTTTTTAGAAATATGGAGTGGTCTCTTAATTTTTTCCGGAGCTGTATATATAGATGCCTGAGGATGAATGACGAAGTGAGCTGGTTGTACGGCATTCTGTTTTCCCAATCAGACTTAAGCATCTGTAACTGTAACTGGAAAACATTAAGTGTATCATCCACTATCATCGCAAATAAACATTTCACCAATTTTGGTATATTTCAATTGTACAGTATATTGTCAAACCTACAGCAAATGTCATCTGCTGCAATTAAATACTACATATATAAAAAACTACAGTTTGAGAATGTCGGTTGACACAATTGTCACCAACTTATACATGTATAATTCATATTCTGTGAACCCAAAACCAAGGAACCATGGCTTTTCTATACAGTCGCACCACTAGCAGAAGGGTTAGCTACTGGTATGCCTCTATAAAGCTGGTAATCTAACGGCAGAGATGTACTAATCCCTACACAATGATAAGTTAGGCACACAATAAACCTCATATTTATTCACCCGGGTAAAGCACTGCGATGCAAAAGGCTCATCTATTTACCTATGAGTGTGAGATGTCAAGGTCTGAGCACCAAATTCCATGTAATAGGCTTGATTTAAGGACTCAAGCAGAGAAAACATACTGCAAAACACAGGATTCGCCTCCCAGAATTGTTTCAATAGCCGAGAAGGTTTTAATTGCACTACTTCAGAAACAGCACTGCAGGCAGCACAGGAAATTAAGGCTGCTGCCGCGGTTGTATCTGAGGTGTTAATAAATTGAGAAAATGTAATCGTGTGTCTCCAATGCACTCCAAATTAAGCAAAATGATTTCATGCTGAGTTTCATCTGCGTTCTTTGTGACTTGTTTCGAGAATCTTTGCATTGTAAGCTGCGAAAGCTGATCGGGACCTTTTCGATATTAGTGTTTCTATAAAGGCCGGATAGGGGGAACGGGACGGCAAACCCGTAGTGTGGGGGGGTGCTGTGGCAGTGTGAATAACCGCCTCTCTCAGAAAGGCAGTGAATAATGTGAGGATCTGAAAATTGTGCTGTGAAAGCAATCTACATAATATGAATTATTGAAATACTAATAATGAGTGACTTTATGCATCGTTAGGTGAACTGGCGTCTTTGAACTGCCCATAGTGTGTGAGGGTTAGGGAATCTGAGAGTCTGAAAACGGAGCCTTAGCGACAATCTACATAATGATATAAATCATTACAGCACTAATAATACATACAGTACTGTATGGCCATGCATCGTTAGTTGAATTGGCATCTTTAAATTGCCCATAGCATGTGGGCTTGTGCTGTGGAATGAACTGGCATCCTATTCCAGGTACCCAGGGAATCTCCTATGTTTCCTGGGTATGAATCCAGATTTACCATCACGCGCTACTAGATATTATTCTCCTTTTTTACTATTTTATAGCTGTTTTGGAATCGGCAGTTGAGTACATGTGTTTTTCTTTGTCTGATTTCAAAAGACATTTAAATCTATGTAAATCACAAGTAACAAGTTCATCACATGTAAATCTCTCCACAAACCTACATTCCTCTTATGCCTCCTATCTGTGAATTGTCTGCAATTAAATAAGCTGATCAAATATTCCATATGATTATTAAAAAGAGAATAAAATCTGTTGAAAGATGAAACGGAAGGGTTTGTTAATGTAGCCTTCAATGATAAAGGGAAGAAATATCTGTTACTCACTGTTGCTGGACTTCAGGTCCCTGTGTATTATTGGGACAACGGCCTGAGAGTGCAGGTAGTTCATGGCACGGGCGATCTGCACAGCCCAGTCCACCAGTGTATGGGGAGGGATGCGCTTGCCCGAGAGAGCTCTGTTGAGAGAACCCCCACGTGCAAACTCCATCACAAGGCAGAGGTTGGGCTCTTGAAGGCACACGCCCACCAAGGCCATGATGTTGGGGTGCTGGAGCATGGCAAACAGCTTGGCCTCCTGACGCACGCTCTCCACCGTCTGACCGACCTCTTCATCGGGGTCGCGCCGGGCCGCCTTCACCGCCACTTCCATGCCCCTCCATAGCGCCCTGTACACTTTCCCGAAACCCCCAACCCCAATGATCTCCTCGAGGGCCAGCTCTGAGAATTCAATCTCCAGCACTGAAGAGACGTGGCGGGGTCCATGAGGGAGATGTTTGGATGGAAGGCAGCAGAGCAGAAGACAAGGAGAGAAGGCACAATTTTGTATTTATGATTTAAGTGCCAACATTTTGCATTCTCCCGCTCTTCAGCTCTACTCTAACCTGACTGCATGCATTGTAAAGGAATACAGGGACCTGAACCTGACTACATACATCACCTGCTCCCATGTTAAGTCCATCCTCCATTCTATGCAAGGACCTTCATTTGCCTACATATCCCTAAGTGAATGACTCAGGTCAGAAGAACTGAAGTTTTACTTATCTCAGATTCCAGTACTTAGAAGCCAGTACAACAGATACTGAAGCCTCAGAACAGACAACATGCTCAAATCTGTAAATCAGGTTTATCTGCTTTGTTTGTTTGTTGAAATAAATAAATGTGCTTAACTATCCAAAATAAATAAATGTGTTTTTCTGACTTGTTGTGCCGTGTGAAATACACCTTACAGAATGATTTTCAAAGTTCTCCAGCGCTATTAAGGGGCACAAGACATAACGGGACCTAAGGAATAATCCTTCATTTGATTCCCAAAAGTCGTGCTCTTTATTCTGCCACTATGCACTGCGTAAGAAAATCACTAAAAATGTATTAATGGTCAAATACAGAAATAATTGTAACACTCGTTAGTATAATAACATGCAATTTTTTTCCCCACAGTGACAATATTCCTCCAGGTATGGAAAGACGTATGAAATACGATCAACGTCACAAATAAATAAAAAACGGGTCCGTGGAAATAAAGAAGCTTAATTGGGGAGGGAAACGTTTAAACTGGACCATTAGTGGGTGACACAATTATAGAGGCTTTCCGGCCTGCTGGAAGCAATGAAGAAAACGGTGTTGGGGAAGGTGGCTAGCTAGCTGGCCATGGGGGAGCCAGCGCAGTTTGGGCAGCGCACCAGCGGCGCTGCGCCTGCAGCCGGAGCCGGAGCGGGAGCCGGCCGTCATGCATGCGGGCTGCATGTGCGGAGCATGCACTACCCCCGGCAGACAGACAGCAGCCCACCGCGTCCCGGAGTGTGATGCAACGGCAGCAGCTTACGGTGCAACGGCGGCACGGAGATGTCGGGGTAATCCTCCCCGGCGGGGTCCCGCATCTTCTCGGAGATGCCATCGCCGCTGCAGACGTAGTTGCTGGGGAAAATGCCCACCCGGTCCTCTATCGCCCCGGTCCACCAGCCCTCATCCCCCGACACTAGTGAATCTCTCGACAGTATCTCCACCACGTCTCCCTTGCGCAGGCTGAGCTCGTCGTCCGCACTGGCTTCGTAGTCGAACACCGCCGTGCAGTATCCGGAGACCGCCGGTGCTGACGCCGGGACGGCTGCGATGCCATCCTCCAGGCTCGGGGGGACCTCCGGGGAAGCTTCCTTCTCTGACTTTGGCGGCGGGGCAGTGGAGCCTGTGCTGATCAATCTGTTCCTAAAACTGGATTTGAAAGCATCCATTGAAGCGATCCATAGATGCAGCGCGGATCACCGTGACGGCGCATATACACATATATTATAGGGAGCGCCCCTATAATAAAGCCGCGGCCGCCGCAAATAAACGGTGCAACTGGGCATTGCATGCGGGAGCAGTAGTTATAGTGCAGTCACTGCCTTCTCCCCCCTCTTTGATTATCGGAAGATATACTGTATAGGTAACCTGGAACGGAAACGTTGAATGTATGGGTTGCAGGTTTTTCCGTTTCACCGGTCTTGCGTGATGGCATCAATCAACGCCCTCGGAAGCGGGCCCACCCATTTATCAATGTAAGTGGCGGATTGAGCCCGCAAGTGAGGGATTCGTGCGATTTCATAGGAGTATTTTCGTATCATTCATATGGGTGCTTCGCCTTCGTCTCTGATTTGGTGGCTACTCACATCCCAGCAAGGGCTACATGGTCACGGAGAGATTCCGTGTGTATATATATAGACACACACACAGTATGAATGATCAAGTTCATTTTATATATATATATATAATGACAAGTGCAAATATCTATCTATCTATTTATCTGCCACATTGTCTTTCTACAAGTGCTTCTCATGTGATTTTCGTATTCCTATAAATCTCAGAACATAATTATTTTTTATTTAACATTCCAGTGCATTGTTTTACATATTGTCCCAAACAAACTTGCATCTGATAGCAGTATTGCAGTAAGTTGCTAGTTAATAGTGATCTGGGGGTTATTAGTGCAAATAAGCAATGTGTCATACTTATTCACTACCTGGTAATAATATGAAGTTGATCTCAAACATTTTATTGAAACGTTATCAAATAAAATGATGTATCAGAAGATAATTGATACAATTTTCACAACTTGCTAATACATTTTGTATTTGTATACTAGTATAAGTTGATGTGAAAACTGGTGGTAAAATAATCCAGGCTTTGCTTTCTGTCATTTTTCTGTCAAGATCATACATTTTAGTTACAGTAATCCCCGGGTAAAATAGAGTGCAATATTCAGCACTGATCCCACCCTGCAAATTACAGAGAAGGCAATGGACTACTACCCATCCACAAAAGACAAGATTTCAGAGTTTTGTCTTAATATTGGTGTTGTTCCCCCAAGGGATTACTACTGCTTTTTTGATTACTACTGCTTTTATGCAGCGCCATTTAATTACACATACATATTGCAAAAACATGAAACGAGGGCGGAGTTCCTACAAACGTCTTAGAATAAACTGAGCAACTCTCATTAAAACATTGAATAAACAGTAATGTGTGTGTGTGTGTGTATGTATATATATATATATATATTGCACTATGAGCAATTGCTACAAGAAATATTCTGTAAATATACAATAATTTTTCAAACAGTTTATTTTTGTTGACAAAAAATCAGAAACTGATAATTTGACATAAGTTGAATTAAGGTTCATATCATGCAGAATTCCCTGGAAAAAAAAAAAGAAAAGTCAATCTTCCATGTAAATGCAAATAAACAAATAAACAGGAAAACAACAGCCTAGTGATCTTAAGCAGAATGGTGGGAAGGTAGTGACAGTACCTGCCACTCCTGTAAGCACAACAAAGAGATGCTGATAATGAGTAGTATAATACAAAAAAAAAGGTTGAATGTCTTTTATTTTTGATTTAATTAAAATGACCAGATACAGACAAATTTGCTAGAAGCATCGGCCCCCTGGCAATGGTACTCTTCAGAACTGATCATTTTATACGCGTCTTCTGAAAAGAATGTCTGTCTTCATTCAAGCCCTCACTCCTAAGAAAGGACACAACTACATAAAAGCCAAAGTTTACCAAACAAATTTAATCAAAAATAAATACAGTAAGGCCAAAGCTCACCAAGCTACAGTCATTTGTCCCTGTTCTTCATCACATTAAAGAGATATTTGTGCATGTTAATTTAATGAGGCTGAAAATACAACGTGTACTTTTTATACAAAACCAATCCTTAATACAAATAACTATCCAAAAATTCTTTCCAAAAGGTACATAACAGGGTTGTCACTGGTCTCCAACCCTGCTCCTGGAGACCATTCCAGTTGGATTCACATGCTATCCCTAAGTGCTTGTAACTGGAGAATGACTGTTGATTGCTGACAATTTAGCGCGTCTTGTACTCAGATGCAAACACTGGTTTGAGTGACACACATTTTAGCTTAATTATGGGAATACCTTTATTTATATAGCACCTTTTATACATAACTACAGCCCCAAGTGTTTGTATATTTTTGTACAATGAATAAAATTTAAAAGCAGACCACAACTGTACACCGAGCGACTTCGAAATAAATAAATTTTTATGAATAAATATTAAATACAAAAAAAGTACAGCACAAAACAATACAAAAATAAATGATTTTAAATGGCCACTTTTGTTCACAGTAATAACATAATTTCCTTATGTCAACCAGAGTAATGGACAGCAATCAACAGATATCTCTGATCTTCCAGAGACAGGTTATTAGGCATAGCATCTGAAAAAATGCTTAAAAACACCCCAGTAAGATTTCCAGTTAGTATAAGATCAGTATCACAGAACAAATTAATGTGCAAGGTTACTTTGTATGACACCGTGTATCATTCGCTGTCATGCAAAGTTGGTATAATGCAGGCCAACACAATGTGAACATTGCTACATTGTATAACACCACATACAAAGATTGTGCTTTGAAATTTGAGCTATTTCATATTGAACAGACTGTATACGAGTTCTGCTGAAATATTTTCTGTTATGCCATTATTATGGTGAAATATATAAAAATTTTAACAGAACACATGTGACCAGCTCTGAGGCATGCACAGCTAAATTTTCTTGACAAATTCTCCCATTTCCTTTATGAGCAGAACACACATACAGTATGCTATGCCAGGTGTTATACTTAAGTTTTATTCTCCAGGTGTTTTGCTACAATTTCTTTAAACCTGTTTTTTTTTATGAGAATTTTTAATTTAAACACAAACCTCTTTCCTGTGACATGGTGGATCAGTGGACAGCAAACTTTTAGGGTCAGGGGTTTCGATCCCACCTAGACTCTATATGTGGAGTTTTCCCCATACTGTGTAAGCGTCCTTCCACAGTCCAAGGCCAAGCCGATAGGCTCCTTGGCATCTCTAAGTTGGCCATTGTGTGAATGTATGCATGTATCTGCCCTTGGAGGGACTAGCAGCCCAGCTTTGTGCTCTAATGACAGTTCTAAGTTGGATGGATGGACACAGATTGTAGGAATATTTAAATTATCTTTCAGCTTAATGAAATAGCATTGTTGAAATAATATAAATTCTTTAATATAAATCATCTATTACATGTTGATTTAAACAGAGCTAGCAAATGAACTATGTTGTTCATTTATAGTGTATGCATACTGGCATATACCGTGAAAGGCAGTCTCTAGATTACTCTCTTTTGCATGACAAACAAAAACAATGTGGAAATACCAGAAATCATCAAGCCCCAAGGCTTCCTTCAACTGGGCTGAATTGAAGTTGTTTTCCATTAAACATTATTTAAACATTGTGTTGCCAGACCACTGTCAAGAATCTCATGATTTCCATGGCATTGAATATAATGGCTCTGTACGCGTTATGTTTTATTGTGTTATCCCCATGATCGCAAGCATTTACTCTGTGTTCACTGGTGTCCCTACATATTCCAAAGACGTGTAATTTAAGCAGATCGGCATCTCAACATTGTCTGTAAATGTTCAAACTAAATCCAGGGTCCACCAAACAGTTCAGAGCTAGGGAACGCCTATAACTAATGTGTGATTTTATCAATAACTAAGAACCAAGGGAGGTGGGGGGTGCTGGCTACACAGAGAAAGACCTGTAGAAGGTTGATTATTTATGATTATTTATGGGAAAAAGGAGGATCATGGGAAAAAGAGTGAATAAGAGTAATGCGCCAGTTGTTTGGTGGCTAATAATGAACATTACCTGGAATGCCTGAGAGTATTAACAATGCATTTCGTGCATTAAGCCTTAGAAAAGGTTTCTGCAGGTCCCCTGTAGCTGCACTGATGCCCAGTTGAAGACCCTTGGACTGGCGTGTAATTCAGGGTGTTAACAGTGCTCCATCGGACAGGCTCCCGATACACTGTTACCCTGCATTAGTTATCCTGCAGTTATGAAAAAAACATGTGCCTGTATCAAAAATTTCAGTAAATTTTTTCAGTAAATATTCTTAAAATACAATCCAACCTGACTAATGCTTCATGTTAGTCCACAACAATTAATATTATACTGATCTATAGCTAGCCAAAGAAAGCAATTTTCAATGAATATCGGAAACAGAACTGATGTTACTCTAAGCCAATATTTAGCATCTAGCTGGTGGAACCGGAGTATAATTTTAGTATTGATATTATGTATTGCTGTTTTTACCAGAAATTATTTTGATGTTATGCTGTGAGATTAGTTATATAGTGAGACCATGAGAAGTTATTCAATTTAAATGGACATGTCACGTTTTTACCAGGCCAACACCTTACAGCTAAATAAAACTTATCATAATTGAAAAAAATCTTAATTCGGCATAATTCGGCCCTGCTCTGCTTGTAATAGTGGATCGATACTCACTTTAATCCATTTCCAACTGACTATTTCCAAACCAGTCCTCAGTTAATGAAAGAAAATTGTCTTACAGAAAATAAAAGACGAAAGCTGAGGCGTGTTTCGCAAATAGGCAGCAGCAATAAAAACCGCTCTGTTACGGCGCGTTACATCCGTAACGCTTGTGGGGTTAACGACCAAATCAACAAGTCCATAACAGGTTCAAATGGTTCAAAACAGAAAGACTGGTATCTTAACCGATAATGATGTCATATGCTTTGTTTTTAAGAAAATATTTAGTATTTACCAAGATACATTTAAAATATATTTTCTCCTTTTTTGGTGAGACGTCCATGAGAGAGGGCGTAGACGCAAGTTTTATTATTAAACTGCACAGACATGGACAGACATGGGCCTGATATGATGTTCAGACACACACACACACACACACACACACACAAACACGCACACATACACCTGTTATGCATATACACTTGCCTATGTTTGTATGTAAAAAAAAATATTTATGTACATATATGTGCATGAACCTCTAACTCTTTTTAGCTTTAGTAGCTGCACAAAATATCCTCAGCATCAGTAACAGTCTGACCCTGTTACTCAGTCCTCCAGCCATTCGGTAGGGCAGAGTTGCACATTCTTAATATGAAACTGTATTAGGATACACACTAACTCTGCATTTAACTTGGGCGCAGTTTCCGCTATTTTTGTTAGGGACTTACACAGTATTTTAGAACATCCTGTTCATTTTGTTATTTACATTATAATTGTATTGATTTGAAAGTGTTTGTAATATGCAACTAGTTATATCAAGAAGAATAATTTTATTTCCCAACTGTAGACAATTTATCTAGCTAGCTACCTAGCTATTTAACCAGATATAAAGTTGTTTATGCTTGCCAGTTGGAATAGTAACATCTGGAATTTAAAGCATTCCCCTGGTCTTCAGGTACAATTCATTGCAGTCAAGACAAATTAGTCTAGATCTTATGAATGTCTTTAGTGTGATTATGTGATTTTGTTCACACAAATTGGATAGAAGTCTCCTAACATTATATGTCCCTCACCTGCACTCAGCCCCCACCTACTTCCATTAAATGCACATAGGAAATATTCAGAATATACAGAAAATATGGTTTATATATATATATATATATATATATATAAAGATGTATAAAGGAAGTAATGCTCAGCTGTTAATGCTCGGTTTCTCTCTCTGAATTTCTCCCTGTTCTCTTCAGCCTCTGTAAAAATCTGAGAACCTTCCAACGGTTCCTTCGGGAATTAAAAAAGAACTATGCATATAGTCCTTTCTATTGTCGCTCAAGAACAGTTTGCGTAATTTCATTAGGTTTTCTGTCGAAATATTTTTCGTCTCCTTTATACAGCTCAGAAAATAGTTCTTGAATTCCTATTTTTGTGTTTTTATATTTTTTCCCAAAATACTTCATTAAAAAAGTCTTGTCAGGTGTCGAGAAAAAAAAATAGATATTTGATTTCACACATCAAGATTTCTTGACTGACTTCCCCCATTGGTATCACGCGACCATCCAGACTCCCATGAGTTAGAACAGACCAGTCCTCCCCACCCCACCTGACCAGGGAAAAAAGGCACTGCCTTTTTCCTCCTTTCTTAAAGCTTCCCCCTGACCATCTGACATCTGCGAGGAATCCAGAAAGGACTGGTGCAGTGGAGGTGTCCCCTGCATCCTCCTGTCCTGCACTCCGTACAACCCAGCCCCACACCCATCTCCGTAACTCAAATCCACACTTCTGTTTAGTACCTCTGTCCGCTTGGATAGATGTTCCAAGTGGCTAAAAGCCTTGTATATGACAATACGCCTCCAGACTTGAGAAGAGGATGTAGAGAAACCACAGGCTAAAGAAGAAGCCAGTGGTGGCTAGTCTGTGTCCATGAGGGCCGCCCAGCTCTCCACCGATATGGGCACGGCGCCGGTAAAGCAGCACAGTTACTGCCAAGAAGGCGAAGATGGTGAATAGGGTGACAGAGAAGGCCAGGGAGCCGGCCGGCACCACAAATTCCTTCCCCTGCATGTGCCAGTATATGGCTGCCACTGACCACGCCACTCCGATGCCCAGGAAGACGTTTACGGCGTTACTGCCGGTCACATTTCCTATGGAGGCGTCAGCATACGTATCCTGTACTGCGGCCACCTTGCTGGCAAAGGTGTCTTCCAGGAAGAGAGGAAAACGGGAGAGGAATTAGCAGCAGAAATGGCGTCATACGGCATAATTACAGTGCGTGCTTATTGATACTTCAGATTTTGTTGACGTAAAGGCTTAAATCAAGGCAAGCTACATCTTTAAAAAGCCACGTCTTGTAACCAACAATAGGGGCACCGTAAAAGGGTAAGGGGGGAGTTAGGAACATCTGGGTGGGGGGCCCATAATCTTTAGCGGCATCCCGGAGAGAAATACCAAATGAATCATTTAGGGTAAAATAAACAGCACTCACCAGGAACTGAAGTACCAAGGGCCACAAACACCACAGCGGTGACGGAGTCCTTTAGACCAATCGTACAGCCAAAATGCGACGCCAAGTCGCCAATAACGGCTGTCAACATGCCGATAATGACGATGGACACAGTGAAGCAGGCCCAGCCGTTCCAATACTCCGTAGGAGGAACACAAGCGAACAGAACTTTCCAGAAAACCGTCAGGAAGTGCATGACGTAGTCGAAGCAGGAGGGCAGGCGTTCCTCCCCTGAGTCCTCCTCATCTTCATCTCCTGTGAAGTTGTTAATGACAACATTGAGAAAGACACGAGATAGAAGATTATAGCAAAACAACACAAGAAACTATGAACTTCACACATACAATTAACATAAAATTTGTGATTATTACTGTGGAACTCACTAAGGGTTGCTTTCATTTGAAAATTCTCTTATTTCAAATAAAACATTATGAATTAAAAAAATATATATTTTTCACATGAGTTGTATACACATAAAATTTGTGGTAACACTTTACTTAAGGCCATGTTTTTAGTAATTTATAAAAACATTCATAATAAATAATAACGCATTCATAAAGCCCTATAAACATGTCCATATATATGTATCAAAAACACTATTGCTAAGTGTATTATGCATTATGAACACTTTATGAAGCTCTCATCTATAATGCACTATAGAAAGTTCATTGTATTGAACAAAGAATTCCAATATTCATTTATCTGTATCGTAGCTGTTTTGGTAACACTTTAGTGGCCACAAATAATGCAGTAATACATGCTTAGTAAATGCATTAATTAATCATTAACTATGCGTTACCTCATCATTAATCAATTATGATGATTCATGTATTCTACAGGAACTTCATTAGTTAGTTCATTAGTTAATCATTAACTAATTCATGTTCATGATTAGTACTTCAGTAGTCAAT
>JAODKM010000025.1:12008454-12042001 GCA_026780845.1 Petrocephalus sullivani
TCATGTTCATGATTAGTACTTCAGTAGTCAATGAGGTACTACTATGATTTGTGGCCCCTCAACTAAAGTGTTACCGCTGTTTCTTAATTCCCATCTCCGAAACTTTCTAATAAACAAACAGACATGAAAGATGTTCAAAGAAGAAAAGTGGATAAATATAATATGTAGGTTTATGAAAGACCTTACGGTATATGATTATCTAGGTGGTGCAGTGGTTAGCAGTGTGGCCTCGCACCTCCAGGGCTGACTGCTTTGTTTATCTTCTCAGCTGTCACTGTGTGATGTTTCTGCTTTCTCCACACAAGTGCAGCTAGGTGAATGAGTATCTTTAAATTTCATATTACTAGCCCTGTACTACAAAAGCGGTTATTAAATATAGATGACTGGACTAATTGAGTAGATAATAAGCAGTTGATCTTCAAGAAGAGATATTAGGTAGTATTATATTATATATGAAGAGAGAGAGTGGACAACTAGTGATGTCTTTAATATTTAAAAATCCAGCCTTCTGTCATGTTCTGAACCTACTTGTTCTGTTCAGCGTAGAGGGGGTCTGGAGCCTATGGGCATAAGGCAGGGTACAACCCAGGGAGGGGTGCCAGCCCATTGCAAGGCACACTTACACACCGAGGGGCAATTTAGGAGGAGGATAACCTCAGCTTGCAGTCCTAACCACTGCATCACCATGCCACCCCAGTAATATTCTGCTCTTTAAGAAAATCAATGACAAGTAAGGTTTGCGTATTCTCATATGCGAGGAAACCTGGAAAACTAGCTTTGTTTGCAAAACTCAATGACATAGTCATATAACTCCAGCCATAAATCTTACAAAACCTTAGCTTACAGTGGACCCTAATTAGTTAGATTATAACTTTATTATCGAGTTTTGGAATAGAATATGAAAATGAACAGTTCTGAGCCAGTCATCAGGCATGCTGATTGTAGTTCATTGCATAGCTACTCACTTACGGTTCCAACTGGAACAAGGCACTGCGTTGTGCTTTTAACTGTGGACTGACATCACATTAAGCTGAAATAATACAGTATCCAAGGTAATCAAGTGCGCAGTCAGATCAATCTCCAAAAGTATACAATGCTGTCACTCCTGGAACAAGGTTTGTCTAATGTCATCAAAGACACCTCTGATGTTCCAAATAGTGAATTATGGTTTATCCTGTACCTGCACTGACAGTGATGGCCTCCAGGAACTGATCTCTCCATGAGTTAGTCCCCACAACAAGAGCCAAGTTCGTCTTCTTGATCAGTTTGTCCACTGTGTTCTAAGATGCATTAGAAAAAGACCATTATGAAGCGATTATTTATCCCAATGATCATTTGCACTGTCATAAGTCAGTCACAAAAATGTGTATAAGGACGAAGAACCTGTTTGACCACGCAGCTTAATCGTATATGACAAAGAGCATTCTGTGTATTGTGTAACTGCAGGAAAGCGAATCGATGAAAGGCACCTTAAATTCGTACGACTCCTCAATGACGACCTCCAGTTTGCGATGCTGTCCCAACACGGGTCTGCCCATCTCCGCAATCCTCTTCGCTTCTTCTTCTTCAGGTGACAACTTTCGCTCTGATAAAAGACAGAGAAGGAAAAAAAGGGAAAGAAGATGGAATTTATGGCTTGGACAGAAGCACCAAGTATGCCTAACGGGACTTCAGCAATCCGAATATGATTTTATGTAATTTGAATATTCAACACTAGATGGCAGTATACATTCAATTTATAAGACACTAAAAGTCTTGTTGCATGTTACATAGAGTAGGTTACAACAAAGATACTAATCAAAATTCTCTTCCCTTTGTTATTTGTGGCAGTAATTCTATTAGAGATCTCCGCTCTTAATCATCACCTAAAATACTGTCATATTATTCTCCTGCTGACAGGAATTTAAAAATCGAATTAAAGTCTTGTGCCATAATTAGGTGAGAATATTCCTTTCATGCAGTCAGTACAGAGTACCAGCATTCACATAGCCGTATGTTTGATATTAGGTAAGATTACACGACCATATATTCAGAATGTGAAACTGAGTTCAAATGCCAAAGTCAAACAGAAATACTAATGTAGGCCATCACACATCAGACATCCATTAACTTATTTTTACCGTGGTAGCGTTTCATAGAACCCCCTGCACCTCTCTCTTCTGATCCTGCCCCAAAGGGGCATGCTACACCTATGCAATGCCATAGTTTATGGTCCTTCCCAGCCCCCCGAGTCAGAGAAATTCAGATGTGATTAAATTTGCATTCATAATTTCCAGGCCCCATGGTTCATATTCTTTATTCTACGTTCCAATTTTTTAAATTTTCACTAACTGTTCCATTGCCTATTGTTTCCTTTGAATAATTTATAAAAAATAATAAAATACAAAATAACAAAAAAATCATCTATAATTCCTGCACTTATTAATAAAAAACCCTAATACAAACTAATGAAAATAATGTAATCATTTAATATTATGTAAAATAATTTAACGTAATACTACTCTAATTATTATAATTATTTTAGTAACTCAGTAAATGATTAGATCAGAATAAAGACCATAAAAAAGGTTAGTAGTTAAGATGTGGTTAGTTAGGGTCTGAGTTAGTTAAGACTCAAAATGTGGCATAAAACGTGACACTACAAATCACATCAAGTTTCCCTTAAAGACACATGGCAAATGCTATATAAATGCCATCTGGGGTGCAGAATGAGAGATATCATCTTACCTTCAAATAACAAAAGGGCTGCTGGTAAGGGCAAAGAAAGAATAGAAAAGAAGAAATAGGGTAGTAAAGGAGGGTGAAGAGAAATATGATGGGGATAAGATAAATGGAAAACCAGTTACATATAAAAAAAAACAAGGCCAGTGAGTCGTAGCCTGTTCCACTGCAAACCGAGAATTGTTATGAATCACCATACAAAGTGTGAACATTGCAGCCTGCGTTGTAAGACCTACATTTGGTCTTCCAAGGTGAATCGAAGCAGCGAAGATACAACTTTTTAGGGCATGCAGTAGGGACTAATCTTACTGACTTTACGGCGAGTGAGCGATCAAACACCTATGAAGCGCAACGGTCTCCAAAGCGCTTCAGGCTAGTTTGCCCCACCTTGGCTGCTCACAGTCTCACAGGCCTACTTACTGTTTTTGACAAGAGATAACACTGAAAAGATGGACATAATCTCAGCGTTCAGGTATATGTGCTTAAGGGAAAAGGGCTCCCAAATAAACCTCAAATGTTTTATTCAGTTTTAGTCTAGGGTTTTCATTTAGTGGCAGGGAAAATTAAATAAAAAAAAATAGCAAGAGGAAATAAAAAAGAAAGGAGCATAGGAACATAATGTACAATCTGTCCAATACAGTAGATAATTAGGCCGAGTAATCAGCAGAGCCCGCGATGGATTGGCATACCATGCAGGCTCTCTCTCCTCCGTGTGCCATTGGCTGCCTGGGATAGGCTCCAAACCCCCCCACAACCCTGCTGAGGATATGTAGTTTGGAGGGTGTGTGGATGGATGGATGGATGGATTTACTGGTCTTTTATTTATAAAGGAAGCAATATATGAAATAGGTGTTTTGTGATTTTAGATGATTTTTAAAGTTTTACCATTCAGTCTCTCCTTGTGACATATATATTTTTTTAATAATCCATCTCATTCATTTCAATAACAGTATTATTGCAATTCTCATGAATACTACAGTAAGTCCTATTTCTACTTATGTAACTGTAGGGTATGACTGTCGCCTTATACCTCCAGGACTGTGGCTTTGTATTATGCCTCTGTGTGTGTGGAGCTTGCACATTCCCTTCGAGTTTATGAAGGTTTCCGCCAGGCACTCCAAAGGCATGCAGTTAGAAGAATTAGTATGTGACAGTGTGTGTCCTATGGTTGACTGGCTTCCATTCCAGGGTCTCTTGATTCATGCCAGGCTCTAGACTCACTGCAATCCTGTAGTGGATAAGCAGTTAAGTAAGATGAATGTATGATCCATCTTCTCTGGTGCTGCAGGGGACGCTATATGGTTGCATTCATTGCAGACACCCTCTAACCTACAACTCGACCTGCACAGGTAGCCAGGAACGAGCTTGGCTGCTTATAAACAGTCAGGCTGTAGACTCCTTACTGTCAAAATGTGACATAATTCTGTCAGTTATTTTGTATTTTGGGTACTGTTTCCAGTCTTCCTCCCTCCGTCATTACCTCTCAGGTTTTCGCTTCTTGGTCTTGCTTCATCCCCGTTCCCCGTCTCCTGATTTTTGCCTCCATAACCAGTGCTGGTTAGCACAACACCATGGTCTAGCTACACATGGCCTGCATGTGTCTATATGTCCTTCTGTAACTATGTCCTGATGGCTGCCTAGATCACTGAGGCTTAACTGGTGGGGAAGGATGGTCGGTATAGGCAGAAGATCCACTCACAGACCCAGTGCGACACATAATGTCGAAGAGTTGTTGTTGGTGGTGTTTGTGGGTTTGTGCAGGAAGCATCACCTACTGTACCAGGATGAGTCATTCCCCAAAAGACAATCTATGTCATACCCCTTCGATGCAGACTATCAAAATGCACCAGCGAAAGAACGAACACCTTATAAATAAGTGCTGTTCCTATACTTCTGTGCAGAGAATCTCTGCCAGAGACACCTGGATCTCTGGCACCAGAGGTGAGATGATGGTCCTATAGGTCTTTTTAATACGTACAGTAAATAACCACAGACAACAAAAAACTGCTGTCTGGGTGAGTCCAGGTCCAGAAAAGGAATTGAAGCAGTCTGATATTTAATATAAGTTTATAAGTCAAAGCCAGCAATGAGATATCCTTCTAGATGAGATGCAATATAAAAACCAGACTGCAAAGCTGTTATACACAGTTATTTGCCAGTCAGATAAAAATTATATACCAGGGCATGCTATTTCACCATTGGACTTCTCCAAATAGAGTCTTTTACACTGACAAAATAATTACATTTGCATAAGCAACTTCAGTACCTCCAGTGTAAGGTCAGGTGGTGGATGTTTAAAACTTCTGCAATGCAGTATCCTGATAAACATAGTGTCTGAATTGTCAAATGTCATAACAATGTTTCTACTTGTCAGCCCCGGACCAAAAATCAAGTGATCAGGTTCAAAAAATCAGACCAAGGGAACCAAAAACCATGAGTTTGAAGAACAAAACCTACAGAATGAGGATAGAGACATGAACTAGACTAGGCTTAAAATGCTGACTGTAGGTGTGGGTGATTATACATTAGAAGCATATAGAGGTGACTATGGGGAACAACCATGTCAGCAGCAGGTAACGAGTCAAATGGATGCTGGGTGCAATCCAGTTAAAGGATGATCCTGAACTGAATAGCTATTTGAGAAAAAAATAGCAGGACATTCTTCTTATTTTTAATCTGAAGCACCCTGTACTATTTCAGTATGCAAAAATATTCTCAATACCTTCATTAAATTCATGCACATTCCAGAAACACTTATCTAATATAGTGTAACCGTGTACCTTCGACCTATCCCACAGCACACACATTATTTAGGGACACCCAGTCACCAAGACAGCATATTTTTGGACTTTTGGGAGGAAACGCACATAAGTACAGTGAGAAACAAACTGCACAGGGATGCAGAACATATGCGTTATGTTATGACACACCCTGAGCTGTTTTACAGGAAATATCGTTTTGCCAAAAGCAAAAGTCCTCCCCCGTTGGCTGAGCCTCAAGGTTGCGAATGACCACTAGGATTTTCGCAGCAGGATGTGCAGAGAGACGCAGAGGGGACATTCAGGGCTGGACCCAAGTGCAGAGCAGGACAGAGATGAAGGGACTGTAGACACCGATATAGGATGAAGCCCGGGTGTCAGGAACATGTAAGCACTAGAAGGATCCAAGTCAGGAAAAGCCAACTAGGATGAAGCGAAGTTCAAGAAGTCATGGATCGAGAAGCAGAAAACTGCAAGGCCAGGTTTGCGAGACCAAAGGCAGAAAATAGGGACTAAGCTGTAGAACTGAGCGGAGAGATTAAACCGAGACACCAAATTGAGAAGGACTGCTACCTGACACTGGGAAGCGACAAACGTAAATACCGTGCTCTGGGGCCAGACTGCTTATTCAGGGTTGCAGGTTGCAAAGGGCATTCATGACGTCCATGCAAACCTAGGTCCCCTTACAGAGAATTATGGGAGACATTGTGTCCCACTGGAGTGAACACGGGAATATAATTATACCAAGTACGTGAACCAAGAGGATCCAGGTAGCTCATCTGGGTGTTATCAGGACCCAAAACACTGAACCTACTGCAGTGGCCTTATTAGTAACTGTTGGGTTTTCTAGAGATTGATTTTACTTATGGGTTCTGATTACAACAGCGGGGTGGAGAGGTGGCTCTGAGACTACGGGTCTGTGCCGGCAATCAGAAGGTCGCAGAAATCCCGCGAATGCCAGGAGTGATCCTACTCCGTCACGCCCTTGTCCAAGGCCCTTAAACTTGCTTCATCCCGCGTATGAGGTTACCTTTCATCTGGCCCTGCAAGCAGGTCCTCCAACTTATAGGTTGGTGGCAGGATTGGCACTCAAGCCAGTGGAAAACCTCCACACTGCTCCGCTCACCTGCAGCACTGAGGTTCCCGTACCTGAGGGGGTTTGTTGTTGTGTGGTAACAAGTTCCATCAGCACATGCCTCATTACCTACCTCAAATTATGGTAGTGCCAAGGTTGCCAAGAATATACCACACAATACCATACGAAAGGGTGGTATCAGAACAGCTAAAAAACCACCTATGTGCAAAGTGGTGGGAGACATTGCTAAACCGTGTGTGTTGTGTTTCAGCAAAATGATACGGTAAAATTACAGCAGGACAAGGAAAGTAAGCTTGTTTCCCATGATTCAAGAAAACCTAAATAAAATGCCTAATAGAAAGTGAAATTTGTCTGAACCCGTGATGTTACTTTTTTAATCTTATACTGTCGGCACCATACTGAAAGCAGAAATGCTCCTGATTACATAGGACCAGCAAATACATAACAAGGCTGGGCAGCATATGGCTAGCAAGTCACTTCCAGGAGTTTTAATGAGACAGTATGTCTTAGAAACCAAATGCCCAAGAATGTGGCTAAGCTGTAAAACACGCATTTAATTAAGTGAATCCGAATTACCCCATGATTGCACTGATTCTGCATCTGAGGTGCTGCACTTACATAAAGACATACAAAAAACAGAATTTAATTGAATTCCACTATAGGCTGTTGGGAAAATGAATCTTTCCGGGTATTTCGGCAAATCCCTTATAGACAACGCTGACACTGGAACGCAAACATTATAGCAGGCCATTGTTTCTTAGCAAGGTGCTAATGAACTGAAGAATGTGCTAGCTAGCATAAAGAGTACTTTAAATAAATATTATAGTGAAATAGCACCGAAAAGAGGATGAATATATGTATGTATGCATGTATGAATACAATATAACAGGAATAAGAGAAGATCTGTAAACAATTGCTTAGCTACTGGACTAACTAATGTTTGTAATGTAACCATATATATGAGTGCTCCCTGAGCTAACTGTAATAATTTTTGTCTTTGCTGTTGGTGGGTTTGTGAGAAATTTAACAAAGAGCGAGGAGGAGAAAAGTGAACAAGAGCTGGTTACCAAGCCTCCTGCCGTATCAAAATATTCTGTATTCCATAGAGACGAAATCGAACAAAAGCAGGCGACAGGCCGGCACCGCCTTTCGTCTGCTGGCTCATGGCGGCATCAGCCGCTTGTTCGACAGACTTTATCGGTAGATAATAACAGCTTCTATTTGGCTGTAGTTTATTTTGGGTACATCCTTTTTTGTTTCATAAGTATCTCAATATATAACTAAAAAAAAAACTCATTGCGAGTTTTCCAACATTGCGAGATTTTCCAATATTGTGCAGCCCTAGTGAGAGACGTAAATCATATCGCTGGTCGGGCCGACACTGCTGTCAGGCAACGACGATTCATACGCATTCGCGGTGCTCTCTTTTTGAGAGAATGCAATATGAGTGCAAAGTGAACGAGTTTAAGAGTAAAACTGAGGCAAATCAGACTTCCCTATATAGAAAAACGACAGGAATGTCAGTGGGTGTTTCGGAATTATCAGTGAGAAAGGGCCGTTACGTTATAGCACTGTGCCTCCTAGATAGGTGCACCGTAAGAGAAGTCTATGTAAATCTATCAGGGGTGACTACTATTTTCAGAGCAGATCCGGTTTCATATTTAGATACCCTTCAGAAGTCTCATGCATTCATTCTAGTACCCACTTCCTCTCCCAGTCATCACTATCACTCCCCTTCCGCTTGTTTAATGAGCCTCTTTTTGAGGGTCTGAGTGCGTTAGACTGGGATCTAAAAAAATGACAACAATCTAAGTAACTGCTGAATTTGCAGAATGACCCGTGCATCCGCCATAATATACTTCCGCCAAGTATGGCATCCTCAGTTTAAATTTGCGGAAAAGAAGCATTTGTGGGTTCACCTAGCCACTACATCTGAGAATACTCCCTTCCTCAAACCTGCCCTAGCTAGTGTTGGAAGGGAATTTGAACCTATAGAACAGTAACACTGGTGGATAGCAGTTATGTTACCCGAGCAAAAAGCAGAAGAGGAACAATTAAGGGTATGTGTATGTGCAGGAGATGCTGACACACACAGATGCTGAAAAAGTTAGATAAATGGAGTTACGACCAATTACATGTATGCAGACATAGGTCCAGGAGGAGCAATGTTGTGTTCTTGCAAAGTGACAAACTCTTAAAGGAGGACCATGGCTTACAATGCATCTTGTGAGCCCTCCACATGTACACAGGAGTGCAGGAATGTCTCACACCTAAAGTAATTATCAATTATTGAGTCACTGTTTAAGCACATTGCAAAGCACACTGAAGGCACACTAAAAGGTAATAAGCAAGGCCACAAAAAAAAACTCATAATCTGAAACTATGACAATAGATGAATAGCCTGAAGCATTTGAAACAGCAAAACATCCCTATTTTATGTGTCCTCCTAATAATGTATTACCTTTAAGAAATCGAGGCATGCATTAAAACCCCCTTGGTCACAGCCAAACTGATAGACTGATTCAGTGTTTTAATTGCACCCTGAAAGCCATACTGAAAAAAGTTTGTGAATGAAGCAGGCACTCAGAGGCTGTTGTACCTCCTCTTCACAAAAGTTCAGGATTCCCTTAAAAAATATGCAGGGAAGAAAGGTCAGAAAAAGGCAAGCTATCCACCTACATTATCTGAGTGAATGGCTGGGGGAAGGTGAGAGCGCCAGCAAGGGGAGCGCCACACGAGAGTGAGAGATGCAAGGAACCTGAAACGAACACGCGAGAGCATGAGGGCGTGTTGCCTTCTCCTAGCAAGAACAAGCCACTGATGATTTAGAGGTCTCAGAAAATGACATCAAGTTGCTAAATAGCATTCCAGGAAACCATGGCATGAACCTTGGATGTCAAGTGGAAAATCATTTAGCCAGCAGAACTTCCCAACCCAAGGCAACAATGATCAAAAGCTAAAAGCACTTGAAGAACAGGTTACTAAAACCCATACTGAGTTACGGCTAACAGTGCCACCTAAGAAGGAATGGCACCACATGCCAGAGAAAGAGGCAGACCTGATAATAACACCAGGCATCACTGAGCTCCGTAGAAAAGATTGCTAACGTCCAATGATACTAGTGCTGCAATATAATGCGAGAATATGATTCTGCATCAATTTCAGGCAACTTCATTCCCTGTGGAAGTTCAATCCCCACCCAAAGGCTAGGACTGATGAGATTGATACTGTTGCCTAGGATTTAATTAAAACTGGAAGTCCCAGGTTCAATACATCGTCAGTAACGAGCTCACTTGGGGCTCAGTCTTTTCGTTCCCAGAGCACAAGACTTTGCACTCTTGCTACAATCTTGGTTTGCACGTTTGTAGCTCTGATTTGTTGTCCATCTTCCAGGTTCCCATTCCCCAGCATCATCAATCTTCCTGGACACCTTGTTACTGAACTGGCTGTCCAGTCAGCGGCCCAAGTCCCAGAGGTTCCCCATCCAATGGAATCAGGGACTTTTGGGCAGATACTGTAAGTGGGCAGAATACTTGGGACAATCCAGTGTGGGGGGCTCTGTGTCTTTTCTGATACAATCATATACTATCAGATGCAGAGTGCACTAACACTTGTTATGTCACACAAATTTTGCCACTATTGAAATTAATTAATAGAGGTGCTCTTTCTCTATGGCCATAAGAACTGGATCCTCTATCTGAACACTGGAATAGAATGTATAAGTTGAGTGAGAGACCCATTTGGCCGTGTTGTTATATTGTGCAACAGGCCTTGTTACAGGGCTTCATCAAAGGCACTAATTACTTTGGACTCAAAGATGTGTTGCAAAACAATTAGAGGCAGATATGCTGTTTTGAGTCACAAGAAATGTTATTTGATGTCCATGTGACTTAAAAGAAGGACCTTCAAGGTGTAAATAACAGGCCTCAAAAAGTTTTAAATATTTCAGCTGTCAAATATGGAAATTCAACATTTTCCATTTGACTACAACTGAAGCTGAATCTTTCTAATAGTACTGCTATTTTTTTTCAATAATTGACACAGTGGCTCTTTTGGTGCTCCAGGAAAACATGCTCTACCTCATTTACATACCGCAGAAGAGACTCAAAGACTTATCATTTTAGTGCCAGCAATAGATGCACAGGTAGTAACTTGATGACAATACAATTAATTACAGATATCGGCTTAACAGATGTGGTGTCACCTACCTTAGCAGCATCAGGGCGTCCAATATTTACCACTTCAGCATTGTTCAAAGAGCTTTCAATAGCAGTAATATTTAACGCAGAATATCCCCGAAGAACTTAAATATCCTCACAAGCCCATTCACATCCAGCTACAGAATAATAACTTTGTTCTCTATAAGCCATAAAGATCACCATCTTCTCAAATTTGGTACATCTATGATGTTTCCGAAGTAATTGCCTAAAAGAGGAGCGGCCAAATGAAAGAAGGAGCCAACCACCTAGAAACTAAATGTGCTGATTTCTGCATGTCTGTTTGCTGGGATTTCATTCTATACAAAAACATTCAATGTAGGTTTTTCCGCCCTTTTACAGTACTGATACTGATGTGTAGCCTAGTTCATTCGGATGATATTTTCTGTCCTAGCTTTTGGGAAAAAATAGCCTTTAATTTACGAAATAGCATGCTGACCATGCAATTAGCATTAATATATATTACTGCTAACGGCTTCTAATTAAGCTCAAAGGTATGGCTTACAGTCTGCAATGAGGGTGCTTTAGTGTGTATTTGGGATTAATAATCATGGACACTTGTTAACAGAATAGCAGGGAAAGTGCTGTAAGTAGACAGTCACATAACGCCACATATAAGCTCATCAGGCATCAAAACAGTCTGCAAAAATGGAAATGAATGTGGACAGAATTCCATTATGTTCGGCTGTCAGTATATGGGATAAAACAGGACTCAGTCATAGCATCTGCTTTCACGTCCCGGCCCCATCATTCTTTGCCCGTATCACGTGTAATGTTCCCCCGGTAGTTTTCAATAAAGATATTGAGCAATTCATTGTAATTCAGAGAATAAATGCTGGTTGAGTGTAGAGAAAATCCAGCTAATTGCAGCTAATATGCACAGAATAATGTCCAATTTACTTCCTTTAATATCCACTGTGAATGGTATTAAAAGTGCTCAGTATTTTGACATAATGTCATATATGAATAATCTATAATGAGTTCTCCATTCAGGCACAAAATGCATTGAATGATATTCCTGACACAGATACATCTGCAGGCTGTATTCATGAGACTAATGCAGCCATCATTATATGGTAGTCTGGTGCATCCTCATGAGAACCACTGAGGTGAGTAAACTGAATATTATTGAATACATGTAATAAACAAAATGAACTACAATAAAGTACACAGCAGAGGTCCATGGCATCCGCTCATGTTCAAGTACCAGTTATAAACAAGCTGAATTTTCACACATATTCATAAAGCCAAATTATATCGTTACACATTACAGGTCAAAAACTTTTCAGCATTCAACCGCCAAAATCACAGGGCCATAGACCCCTATTCTGCTGGATGGAGGAGGGGCCTTCAGAAAATGAATCGCAATGATGTGTTACGGTTAAAACAGTATATATTTAACATATTATAAACATATTCGAGAAATCAGCTCGCAACTACTTAGGGAGCCCCTGCCTTACGGCTAGCACTGATGAAGCCCGCAACTGCCAACTTATGTGTGCCAGAGGTCCAAGAGAGATACCTAGAGTAAGCAACAAGCAGGTTGGATAGTCAGTCCAATTAAAAGTTCCCCAAACAGTGGCATAAATTAACCTTTGCTGCTACAAAGTCCTGGTTGTTTCGTAAAAACTAAAGTAAAAACTATCATTTCACATAGAGCATGATCCCCCATTTTTATCCAATAAAGATAACAAATACACAGCACAGGCCATGTCCCACAATGCCCACCATTGAAAGGAGTACATTTCTATATGAATTATATGAAAATATTTAACCAATACACAAAAATATCATTTTTTTAGTTTCATATCATTGCTACTCTATCCCACACCACAACTATCTCTGGTACTTGATCCCAGACCACAAATGAGCCGTTCCTGGAATTATCTGCTTGTTGGGGGTACCAACTAAATTGCACCGTGCCTCTCTGATCACTAAACTGGCAGATATGCTGAAATTTAACCAAATATGAGTTTTAATGCTGACAAGTTTGCAGTGTCAGGAGTAAATGGGAGACGAAGTGAAGGAAATATCAGGACGTCAGAAATAGGCCCGAGAAATACTAAGGATTTAACATAGTGAGTCACGCGCGTGATAGTGAGAAGTGGGCAGGAGGCTCAGGTGGGGGGGGGGCAGCACTCTACCTTTCTGCAGGCTCATGTCCACCATGCGCGGCTCGGCCAGCTCCAGGAAGAAATTCTTGTTTTTCTCATATTCCTCGTCGTCTATGATTTTCACTTGAATCGATTTGCTGCAACAGATGAGAAGCAGAGCAGAGAACAAGACGTGAGGAAGGGAGCGAGAGACTGGCGGAAAGGGGGGGCGGGGCATATCGCGGTTACTAACAAAATAAAGCGGGATACGCGGGATACGACTGGCAGAAAGGGGGGGCGGGGCATATCGCAGTTACTAACAAAATAAAGCGGGATACGCGGGATACGATACGTGCACGACATTTGTAATGAAACTTTAACAAGTGATACATGATTTGCTTAAAAGCATTTTCCTAACATAAACAAGAGCTGTACAATACCATACGAAAACTATACATTATAGCGTTATCCTAGAATCTAATACTTATAATAATCAATGAAATCTATTGTGTGTGTCATAAGTAGTATACTCATTTTGATCAGCATCAATCATTAAAATCAGACTTAAGTACCCTGTGGTGTACAATGCACTCGTCATAACACAATTCCTTTGAGTTGAAGGAAGATATAACTCAACACTCCTTAAACTTCTAAGCACAATTACACCACACAACACCCTAAGGCAGTGTTTTCCAATCCGGTCCTTGGGGATCCAGACAGTCCACATTTTTGCTCCCTCCCAGCTCCTGGAGCATAAACGAGGACTGTCTGTTGGTCCATGAGGACTGGATTGGGAACCACTGCCCTAGGGGATATACAGATAACTAACAACATGAGGAATTAAAAGTTTTCCTCTTTCTTTGAGTGTTCCTGCATCTTGTCTATCATGGAAAACTAGCCCATATTAAACCATCATCATGCAGTAAGCAACAGAATAATCCACCTCTCCAATACCGCACCAAATGGGTTGTCCCGAGATCACGCAAACAAATGTCTTTATCTGTTTTCCTGGACAGAATTTGTGTGATGCTGTGAAATATATTATTATTATATTATTATAATAATATATTATTATATTATTACAGAGGAACAGGCATGAAACAGAAGAAATGTTTAAATAACATGTTTTATGAGTAAGTCCAGCAGCTGAGAACAAAGTACATATTTTTAACGTAACTTGTTCGAGCTTTGCTTACATTTTCATTGACTATTAAATAATATCTCACAACATACAATGCAGAGCTGACCTAGTTTTGGCAAACTGAACTGTGATTATCACAAAGATAACCACCAATAGTCAGTCTCTTATGGCAGTTTAGACTCTTTGCAAATTCTTGCCAAAATCTAAACTGGAGACAAGACATACAGTGCTCACCAAAAGCCTCGAGTCGTTCGCTTTATTCTGTAAAAATATTGCACATTTTTCCTGTTTTATAACAAAAATCGTTAATTTGTTTACAAAAATAGCCAGTAGTTTTAAGTAAAACATTCATTTCAATTAGTGCTAAACCAAAACCCAAATTATAGTTCTGAAGTTAAAAAGCTAATCGACAAGCCGTCTCATTGGGTGCTTTTTAATTAGTAACACCTTTGCAATAACATCAAACACCAAACACTTATGTTCGGCATCCCTTTGGGGGCCACAGACTACAATTGCAATTAATAAAAAAATAGCAAGAACAGAACTGAATGAGTATTACGGCACTGACACTATGAAAATGATCTTGTCAACGGACTTCTGTTATGAAATCAATGTATGTAATATTTTTACAGAATTAAGCAAGCATCCCAAAACTTTCTGACTTTCTGCACTGTATTACAGAATGACATTCAATAAATTCACAATTATAATAAATATTTTCAATTTTCCATATCATTTTCATATTTATACAGTGCATACTATTATTTGAATATTGTACCTATTATACTATTATACCTTAAAATCTTTTGACTGCTTTTTTGGTTCTGCTGTTGCTAAGGTCCCACAGCGGATGGTACAGAACAGACTGGAATAATTCAAGTGACAAAGTCTGAGAAAACATCCTTAACTACCTCAATCACCCCAGTCAGTATTTGTGTCTCATGACACTTACATTCTAAACTAACACAAAGCCTGATGGGAAATTACTTTAATTAAACAAACTTGGTTTCGACAGAGAGCGAATGAATTATACCCCCCCATCCCAGCTGGTACTCCCATGATTATTAATCTCTTCTAACAGTCATTAAAAAGGTAGCAAATATATTTTCCATTCACTTCTAGGAATCTATGTAGCTAAATCAATCTTACTCTATTTTATGTTGTGGGAGCCAAAATTTTATCTCTGAATGACCCTCCTATACCTTGGTCCTTGATTCAAAATTGGTAAAGTAAAATCTCTATTAGTGTGACCATGTTTTTAGTTATACGCCAAACAAAGGCAAACTGGCCCATTATACACTTTTTTTTTAACACCGCGCTTACAAGGATTGGTGATCATATAGCGTACCCCTACAAGGATTGGTGATCATATAGTGTACCCCCACAAGGATTGGTGATCATATAGTGTACCCCCACAAGGATTGGTGTTCATATAGTGTACCCCCACAAGGACTGGTGATCATATAGCGTACCCCTACAAGGACTGGTGATCATATAGCGTACCCCTACAAGGATTGGTGATCATATAGTGTACCCCCACAAGGATTGGTGTTCATATAGTGTACCCCCACAAGGACTGGTGATCATATAGTGTACCCCCACAAGGATTGGTGATCATATAGCGTACCCCCACAAGAATTGGTGATCATATAGCGTACCCCCACAAGGATTGGTGATCATATAGCATACCCAGCACTTCATTTCCCCCTTTCTCATGACCTTTGCGTGGTATTTGGTAAATACGTGCAATTAATCCCGAAGATGCCAATAACTAAAACTATAAGAAAGCACTAAGGGTAAAATATCCTTTGTATCAAGATTAAAATGCATATGTAATTTTATATACATACTTAAAGATTAAATAAGTATATAAATTATATTTTCGGTGAACTATGCAGGGCAGAATTCTCACAAAGTCAATGCATCTAAATGAACTGAATCGGTACCCTTACGTCAGGAAGGGTCACATGTGCCGTTTAGCTCTACAGTCGCACATATTCCACAAGCCAGGTGCCACAGTGCAGAGTGTCATTAGAGCGGAGAGGAATTTTCCATTCTAAGTGATATGCTTATAACTCGCTCACATCTGAGTTTTCATATCTGACATATCTGAGTATTCCTGGTCACTGCCGTCGTTACGGATACAGATCATGTTTAGCTAATATCTGATACCAAACACACCACGCTGCTTTGCCAGTTGCACTCTGTCAAACCCATTCATTTGGAAGCTACACTTTTGCAGCATCTCAGTTTATACAGCCTTCAAAGAGAATTATTATTACTATTACTATTTTTTAAAACTTTTTTGGGGTGTAAAATCATCAACCTCATGAATAATTGTTCCAAAATATCAGTGATTCCAGATTCATCTTCACACATCTCTTTTCAAAACATAAAAAAAATCAACTGCTGTGAACCTTTGTGAAATACAACACAAAATTTATAGTCAATGGTACTTTTTATACTGTTTGTTCGACTATTGTTTTAGAATGTCTTTGTAGGTCTATTTGTAACTGAAAGATTAAATTCTGAGAAACAGAATGATTTTCACCAGGCATGATGGTAAACAAAGCCATGTGATACAGGAACTGATGGAATGAACCAGAGCATTATTCAGTGGCACATCACTAAAACCGGCCGTTTCCAAATGTAAACGGCATAGTATTGATTTTAGGGCATTTAGAAATATTTATAAGTAAAAATGGACTGTGTGCCAAGGGGCTTAGTACTGTTGTTTCAAATAGCCACAGTTGAAGGTTGGAGTCTCACAGCTATGGTGCCCCGTTGAATTTTCATGTTCTCCCTGTGCTGCATGCCTGCCTGGTATGGGCTCTAGGTGACCCTGACCAGGGTAAGCAGCTAGGTGATGAATTTGTGAAGTGAGGAGCAACAGCAGGTGAGTGAGTCGTAAAGTCTGCAATTTACCACGCGGCTCCCATCAAGAATAAACGGAGAAGCAATAAAAAAGCAACAATTTCTTGCATTACTAAATGTATCACTGGGTGGATATGGGGGTGAATGTGTCATTTTGAAAGGAAATGTACGAAAGTAATATGTGCGTTAACACTCAAGTAAAATTATATAAAATGACTTTAACACCACCCATATCAAACAACAACCAACAGTGATCGGTCCTGTTATAATAAAATGATGAACCACAGAGAGACGTAGCCCTCGAGAAACATAGACATACAGATAGACAATGTTGTGCATGAATGCGCTAAATGAACGCCATTCATTGACCGCGTTCATATTTTTGGCGAGCGGTGAACTGAATGAATCAGTTGGCAACTAATGAACGTGAACGGGAGAGTCGCTCACCCTGGCAAGAGTGAATGACACTCATAGACCAGAAGTAGCAATAACAAGGAAAAAATTACTTTCATATTATTATATGAAATATGATGCAATACGACGTCTCACAATCGCACCTTGGAAATCGGAAATCTTGATTTTTTTCACGCGTTCCTTATCTTGATCAGTGTTGAGCCACAATGTTGATGCAATGGCCATGACACTAGTGATTTGTTTATATTAATAAAGCAGATTCCAAGACCTTTATAATGGTAGATGATGCTACTGATATTTTGACTGCTGAGCAAAAATTTCACTTTAGATTCAATGCAGCTGATAAAAAATTGGAAGTGTTGCTGGACATCGGTCATCCCGTCCCTTTCTGTTTGTCATTATTCACTGCCCCCAGGGCGTTTCCCTGCTCCTCGGACCACTGCATGGCTGAATCGCCGGAGTGAATCATACCTTACGGCACCATTTTTGGACCTTTTAGTGATTCATTGTTTTCTCCATGTTAATTACGTTCTTGCTGGTTATTCCTGCCCCTGTACATTTTTGCAGGCATATTTTGTTTCACATATCTTCTTAGTTTCTCCTAGTGTTTCAAGTCCTTAGTGGATGTTAATTACCCTGTTCCCAATGGTTAGTAATGGCCAAACCTGCCCCTCATTATCTGTGTATATATGTGCCTGCCCTAACCATTGTTCCTCAGTCGGTCATTGCTTATGCTGCATTGCATTTGTGCCAGCGTGTTTCCTCACTGCGTTTCTTATACTTGTCAGTGTTAGTTTTGCCTCGTGTTCAGTTTAGCCCTTTTTAATTCTTGTCTTACCCTGCTTGTTTCACGTCTCTGAATTCAGTTGATAATTAATTTCCCCCTGTGCCCATAGGCTGCACCGTAGGTCGACCTTCCATCATGCTCCTGTATCACCTGTATGTATTTGTCTAAGTCTCTCATGGAGAGCAATGTTGGGTATTCCAAACCCAATCCAACCCAACCCAGACCCATTCCGAACCCAATCGAAAACTACCCAAGTTCCCCATAAGGATGAATAAAGTACCTCTAAGCCATTTGACTCCCCCCCACCAGGGACTAACTGAATGTAATAGCTGTCCAATGACTATGATTTGTGCCACCAGAAGTTACCAATCAAAATTTAGTATGCTTTAAATAACACTGACTTGAGAACAAGTACTTCAGAAGGATTTCTGGTTGCTTTGACGAGTTGAATGTCCTAAGTCAGATGTTGTCAAAAGACTGTATATGCTTGTCTATAAGCAAAGGAAGAAGAAAGAGGAAACCACCGGTCATGTCAGCTGTGGATAGACAGAGTCTATATTTAGGGTACATGTTCAGCAGTGACAGCTGCGGACTGCAGCGCACCGGAGTCAGCATGCCTTCAGTATAACACAACCACTAATGAATGATCAGTGAGGAAGAGAGCTTCTTGAAACAGAATAAAGTACAAGATCCAAGGAGTAAAATGGCGGGCAGCTGTGCTATTTAACAACGTTCATATGATAACAATTCATGTGGATACATTCCACTGTTCATGCACTCTTGAAAGGCTGATAATGATTTCATCAGTTAAATATATATGTGTGTGTCTGTGTGTTATTGCTAATTTGCTATGATATCCTTCATTTTAAATAACTTTGATAACATTTGTAAACCTACTACTGCAGTAAAGACAAGCTGTTTATAATTAGCTTATTAGCTACGGGACGCCCTTAGGTACTTGCTGTGCCAATATCGAGTCAAATTTTAATTTTAAAAATTTTGTGCTGTATAAATTCGATTTCAATTCAATCCAATTTATTTTTATATTGTGGCCCAAGGAGCTTACATGGGTGTGTTGTGATACATTACTGCATTAACGCTCTATAAACTGGCTTATTTTTGGAATACTTTGTTGTGGTAAGTGGCACATCCATTGCAACCTGCCCCATCTCAGCCCTCACCAAAAACACAAAATATCTAAATCAAAGTGATGCTTTATGACTTGTTATGGGACTGTAGATAGGGATTTAACAAAAACAGAGGGTGGAACACAAAGACAGCCTTCCAAAGAATGGGCGGCACACACACACACACACACACACACACACAGAAAAACAAAAAATGAAAGAAAAGACTGCAAATAGACCAAGTCGGGAATCTGACCCTTCTACCCTTGCGCAACTGCAATATTTCGAGTCTTTTTCAACATGTCTGTACCAAAATTTATATGTCAGTCTACAATCTCTACACTCTGGTGCTTTCAAAGGAAACTCCATGGTTCCCAAAAAGTAACTACTACTAAAAAAAACCCAAAGAAACAACCTAAAGGCCTTGCATTAAACCACTGTCAGACGCAGCAGTATTTTTGTCAACTATGACATGGAGTTAATTCAAATTAGATTTATAAACAGTAGTTTGTTTACACATTCCATCTCATATCTTCTCCACTTTATGACCAGTGCCTGCTGGGATAGACTCCTGGCTCACTGTGACAAACTCCCTTGAGATTAAATCCTTAACCTCTCATTGAGTGATTCTACCAGTGAGAAATGCCCACTATTATCATGAGAACTGCAACTGACCCTGAGCTACCAGCATTTACCTGAACACCAAGAGAACAATATCAACAGTTTTATACAGTTCTCCATGAAAAGACATGAAGGTGTTACCCAGACTCCATGAGGAACTGTAAGGTCTACAAACCACTGTCAACTAGGCTGCAGACATCAGATCCCATGACTGGTTAAACATAGCCATAATGAATGCCAGGCTGCTTTCTTTATAGTTAATTTTTTATAAAGTTGGTTGGCGTGTCCATTATTAGACAGCTCGCAAGACTATGGTGGCACTCATACAAGGCTGCACTGCTGTCTTATTACTGACAAACACACATCACTGGATAATAAGACGTATGAACTACACTGCTGGACTAATTCTCAATGTAACATGAGGAATTATTGTGTTTTCTTCACGAAAATCCAGCTGAAACCATGTATTCCTGGCTCAGTCATGTAGCCCCTTGGATCCACAATACACAGCAAGAACTGCTTTGCTGAGAACATGGGCAAGGAAGAGGAGGAGTGTGGAGGGAAGAGGTGGAGTGTGTTTCTTATTCATCAACTCCGAGTGTATGAACGGTAAAATGCTACCCAGGTCGCGTTCAGCTAACTGGCCAGGGTTCATTCAACTTTAATCATCGCAACCCAAGGAAAGATACGCTAAAGATAAGTTTCTGCAGCACGTCATGACCATGGCCAGAGGCAGTGAGATCACCGTTACACTGCTTCTAAAGGGGCATTCCGTGCCGCGACCGAATTTCAGCGGATCTGATCACGCTTACATCCTGCAGGGGCCAGGATGCAATCAGGAGTTGAAAGGTCCTTAAAGCACTGGCCTTGTAAGGTGGAGCAGCAACTCGCTGACTGTATTGAAATCAGAGACTGTGTGCACTAAACCAGTTCAAAGCTTCAGGCACGGACATTAAAGAGTATTCAGAAGTAGCTACGCGATATGTCGAAAACGGCACGGAAATCTGTGCGCCCACCAAAAGGAACAGGACTGTTCCAAGCTGAAAACTCTGTTGAGTAATGCATTACAAAATATTACTAAAGTAATAGCTGCCTGCTTTCATCTCTGGAGACCATGAATGATACAGCTGCATCTGACTTGAAGAGCACCATCAGATGAGCATGAAGGTACTACAAAGATATGATAATGTGTTGACATTAGGCATATGCGGAATGGCTTGTATGCCATCGAAAACTACAAAAAGACAGATATGTCAGATTACAACTTGTCCCTTAACTTGGTGATCTGAGTAACAGAAGATCAGAAATGCAACACTCCCTGTGAACCAGGGGAAATAATGCTATGACTGTCTGAGCAGGATGTGAGGAGTACTTTCAGCAAGGTCACACTCTGCAGATGTGCTAGCTCTGAGAGCATCCCTTCCTGCGTACCACACAGACCACACCTAGTCCCAGATCTCATTGACCTCCTCAATATCTCCTCGGCCCTGTCCATGGTCTCACTGTGCTCCAAGATCTATGACTAGCCCTCTGCCCAAAAGCATCAAAGTCACCATGCCTGAATGGCACTAGCCTCAGTAGCCATGAAATGCATGGAGAGACTGGCCACCCCTGCTGTCTATCTGCACTGCTTTCATTAGCCAGGTGCTACAAGATTATTTATGCCCGTACTTCCAGATGGAGGAACAGTCAGGCACCATTCTGTTAAAGTCAATGCCATAATTCTTTTTTATTATTATTATGATTTATAGAGGATAATGTGACCACTGCGACCACACTGCCATCCATTGATCAGAAATACATCGATTGCGGCCACAACAAAGCACAAACTATATTACCGGATGCAAACCACCCCAGCAATGATCTCTTCTCACCCTTGGGGCATGGAGAGAAGCTTTGCAGTATCAGAACACTGACTTGGTGATTTAAGAACAGTTTCTTTTCCTAAACCCGTTCACATCACGAGAAACTGAGTTTTATCGCTTGTCTAATTATCAAATGCCTGTCTATTTTTTATTTTTTGTATAATGTCGTACAATAAAAATCTTGAATCTTTTGGTCCGCCTGTGTTGTTCAGCACTACATCAGAAATGCACTTACAAATTAAGCCCGGCTGTAAGATGATCTATAACACCATCTCCTCCAGTAGGAAAGATTGGACTATTTTACACACAAGGAAGTGAATCCAAATTATGTTAATTGACCTTAGGGTAGTATGTTCCACAGTTATGTGTGCCTGGCTCAGGTTAAACGTATGTTTTAGGACCTTTCTCAGCACAGGCTGAAACTACCAAATCTCATACCATTTTTGGAGAGAGCTGGGTTATAGACAGAGAGGGCTGGCTCTTCTTAGGGGGAAGTTTCGTGTCTAAGACACTTGGTTTAAAGTTAGCAAAATACAGGTCTCCTGGTTCCAAACTTCAACTGGGCCATCCACCTGTCCATACTTCTGTCATGCTGCAATTCACTTCATTCAGTCCTCTGCCTATATTCCCTGTTCTCCTTCTTAATCTACATGTTATGTGGGCTGAACTCTTCCTTATCACCAATCGGAAAGGATCCCTTCTTCTTATTGAGAAGTATTTTAATATCCTCTGTGATCCAGGGCTTGTTATTTGGGAACCCACAAACATTCCATTCCAGGTAATGATTATGTCCAAAGAGAACCTGACACGGTCAGTGAGAGAGCCCATCAATGGGCTCACAGTACAACCGACCCAACCATTTCTTCAGAAACTTTTTTTTCTTGTTATCGCACTCTTACAGAGTTGTTGGTACAGGGCTGCCACGGAACAAGGGGCTTGTATTTGGTGACCAGTTGTACAGAAGTGTGTCCTCGCTGGCTATGGGGAGGAAGGGCAGCATATGTGTCCTTAACAAAATAATGCAAAATAAATTGAAAAGGCTAAAAGAAAAAACAAAAATAATGTAGAGCGTTGCGGTCTCTATTTTCTGCCTTGGTGTTTCCATACAATCCCTCATGCTTTCCTTTCCTATTCCTTTGCCAAATTTCAAGCATTACTCTAAAAAAAAGCTGTGTGCATATTTCTTTATTATTCTCACTTTTCTTTACTCAAAAAATAAACACTTGCTAATTTTTTCTTGCTACAATCTGAAAGTGCTAGAATTGGACCCAAAATAAGATTTCCATCATGTCGGAAGTCTGTGCATTAATCAAAATCAGTTATTTTTTTATATATATTTTTTTATAATATGATGTTTAAAGTGAGTGAGAAGCAAATATATTTACTTTAAAATATGAAGCTACCTCCACGGGAGATTTAGTAAGTGAGCAATGAAGACATATAAAACATTTACTTCAATGGTTGTAAAAATACTGCAGACTCTACCATCATTTACATGGTCAATAACAAACACAAAATAACTAAATAAAAAACCTAAGAGCATGCTGCCTAAAAATACTTACGGTTCCTGTAGCCAATTTGTAGGTTACTTTTCACAGTAAAAAAAATGCGCACACTTCGCTTGGGCAAAAGAAGCCAAGCGCTTAGAGGCAGATACATGTGGAAAAACTTTTTGCACATATATCATCCAAAACGCAATGCTACAAATACATATTCTTTTAGTTGCCAAGTACAAGCACTATTACAAATAACCCGGTAAAGAATGAAGAGACTTAGGGTGTGTCACAGAGGCTTTCTATAGGCTCTCGCACACACACCCCAACACAGATAACTCACCAATTTCTGCCACTGCTTACCTAATACAGGGTTGCCAAAAGCCTTGAACCTAACCTAGAGCCACAGGCCCGCCCTGAATCAGATGCTAGTTCAACACAGTTCATTCATTTACTACGGACAATTCAGACACCAGTCCAAACAAACTGCATGCCTGGGAGCTCCCTGATCAGCCCAGGTTGGGTCACCGGGATGACGGTGTAGGATGCTGAAAGACCTGAAACCCTTAAGGACCCCAGGTTCCTCACTGAGGAAGCATCTCAACGCTTCAAGAAGGGGTGTCTTGTAAGACAAAGATGAATGATTAGGCTCCTTGTCTGACTTTGCCCCAAACTGGTACATATATACCTTCCCGTTTTACATTTGCACAGTGACAACAGACATCAAATGTATTCTTGAACGATGAATAAATTATGATAATGTGTATATGTATAAATTATGATAATGCATATATGTATTAATTATGATAATGAGTACATGTATAAATTATGATAATATACCCTTGTTATGTTTAGATTTTGTCCTTGTTCACATGTGTCAGTTGGCCTATAAAGACATTCTGGAATTTTTATAAGGAAAACTGGAAAGGATTCAGAATAGGTACAGGCAATTCTTGACTTATATAAGTAATCTGTTCCACAAACCCTTAAGTCAAATTTTATGTAAGCTGGATTTACTTTCTCGCACCATATAAGACATCTTAAAGCAAAAAACATATAAGCTAAAAATAAACTAGCAATACACACTAAAATACATATAAAATAAATGAAAAGATAAAATGTACATTTCATTAAATAGGTAAGTCCTCGTTTGGTGTTGGCGCTTCCGTAAACTTTTCCGTAAACATTTTTTTAATGGTTTTATGTTAATTGAGCACTACTTTTATTGTGGTTTGTGTCACTAAACTTTGGGTGAAATCTAACAAACCAGCTCTCAGTCTTTCTGGTGACAGTAAAACAGTGTAATAAAATGAGGTGACAATTTGTCTTATGTCTAATGAAATTTCACAACTTTATTTAGTAATCTTGATCGATAATTCAGTAATGATATAATTTCATGCTTATTCTTAGTATATACATGTCATGTCAACTCTAACATGTGTATAATCTTACCCTTTGATTTCACGTATCAAATATCACTTAAGAATCATCCCCACAGCAGCTTCTCGGGAAGTGTAAGTTCTGATTTGGCATTACAATAGTGTAATGGAAGGGCACAGTGGCATCTAAAACAGCAGACTAATGTTTCAATATAATTTACAGTTTAATTGAGCATAACTGAAAGGGAAGTACTATCATAACTGTATGTTTTGCAGGGGGAGTAGAAAGATAACGGAACTGGTAATAGATTAGAAAGATTGTCCCGGCGTCACACCGATTATATAAACATGCTAAAAAAAATAAAGGCAATATGAAAATGATGAGGGTGTGTGAGTTTGTACACCTGCAATCAAAAGAAGAACATGCAGTCACTGACATGGAAGTACATTAAAACACCCACATACGAAAAACAAATTCAGACGCAGGAGCATGCATAAAAATTCATACATGCACATGCACAATGGGATCGAGCTAGAAGTCTGGCACACAGTTTCCATCGTTGTCATGGCGACAGAGCCTCCTTCAGTACGAGCTAAGCGGTGGCATGACTTCCTGGAGGCACAGGCGAGAACAGACTCCCCCACCCAGACCCAACCATCACAAGCTCCTTTCCTTTATCGTTAATTCCTCTTTATTCTGCATGCTAAATCTGCATTCTGCAATTGCGACCTAAAATAGACGACATCAGCGTTGATGCTTCTAAGAAAACAGGGAACGTATATTTTATTAGTGTATCCATAAATTCATATGACTGGCCTAAATATAACTGTTAAATAGTAACCTAAATTTTGACATTATATAGACAACTAGTTATGAGTTCCTTACTGGAGTCTACATTAAGCTACTGCACATATTTGGATAAGCTATGATTAAAATTTCCAATAAAAAAGATATACGGCTAATAAGTATATTATAAAACATTTATTTCCTAAAAATAAATTAGCTTTTAATTACTATCAAACTAAACATTTTTGTTAGTCAAAATGATAATTAAATTTAATGCAGATTTTGTAGGGTTTCGTTTCCTAGATATAGCTTCGATATACCCCAACTGAAGGTTTATAGTTTTTTCCTAATTGCAATTTTAGCTGCCAATAACCCATGTGCTGCCATTGTAGACTGGAATATATGCCCATCCACCTTCTAAAAGATCATGCAGTACAGTACAGTACAGTATAGCGGGTAACCTCTAGTAACCTCTGATATTCATGAACCGTTCACAGAAAAATTTGACAGATTTGTTCCAGGGGATTTCATTAGTGTAACCATTTCCCTTTTAATGGGTTTGGAACCCAAATAGTATAGGGTAGCTGAGAGGTGGTCTGAAGCCTGCTCTAGGCAAAATGGGTCACAAAGTAAGCGATCAGCCCAGATCGGTTGCCAGGTCATTGTAGTGCTCTCCCTCACATACACAAAACAATAGGAGCAATCTATAGATGCCAGTTACTCTGAATGCATGTCTTTAGCATCTGTCCTAAGCCTTCTATGTTGTGTATCCTGCTTCAGACATATAATTTACAAAGTATTAATATAAGACTGATTGAACTGATGCCTCAGTGTCCGGTTGTACTGCCTAAACATCACAGGTCCTCATGCTTGCTGGTCATACATAACTCCACTATCCACTATCTATAAACATCATTTACCACCCACAACTATTACATCACTCACAGCCAAATTTCACACTACCCTCCTTAAACTCCTACAGCCACTATGTTCAGCAAAGTCATGTTTCCATTTGTCTTTCTGACAATTAAGTCAGAGAATTCTCTTGACTTTTTTTGTTCTGTTTTTTTTTTTTTTTACCTCGTTTTGTAACACTGGCGTTCTCCCCTCTTACCTTTGTGGCCTAACATTCAAATGAAAGGTGCCATTAAAAGAAATGCGAGAAGGTCAGAGAGAAGAAGTCTTAACAGATGCGAACAGAAGAGAGAGAGCAACCAAAAAATGTCACACCATCATAAAAGGGTGGGGGAATTAAAACCACAGCTAATTTACAAGCCGACTATAAGCACTGTTAAGTCACTTTAAATGTTACAGAAGTAATGAACCGTCTTCACACATATACACACCCAAATATCCATAATCTCTACCACATTCACATGCTAAAAGCTCCAGAAGGAAGTGAAGATTCTCTTTCTGCACTGGCACAAAAATGTATTCCATCACAGGGAAACCAAGTTGGTCGTTCCGTGTCTTTGAGAGGTGAATTTTAAATGTTATCTTCAAATTCTTGCAGGACAACATTTGTATCCAACAAAAGAGTGGTATACGCCCAGCATAATGATTTATATTACAATTTGCATTGTAGTTATTGGCACACATACAACACCTCCCACAGGTTCTGAACATTTCAGTATTGTATCCATGGTAATCCTTCTGTTCAAGACTGTAGAAATACTTACAAGCAAATTATATTCATAATTAGTCTGGTTTCATTTAGTACCTGCCAACCTGCACTGAGCACATCCTAGGTAAATAACCCAGAAGCAAGAGGTGCATGAATTATTCTGTGGTCTTGCTGCTTGCAACAATAATTAATCGTTGGGATTCTAAGACGCACTTTATAACTACTTCTGTGGATGACGTTATTGCCCAAATGTTCAGGCACTGGTATTTCCTAACAGAACATCCAGAATTATATTTTCACTCAGTCCGACATTAAGAATTACATATTCATCAGGGTTGTGCATGTCCGAGGATGTGAAGGGCCTTTTAGCACTTAATCAGCTGTGGAATTTTAACATTGGACTATATTCTTCAATAATAATGACTGTGCCCTTGGTTCACATTCTTCTGTTCAGAATCAGATTCCAGAAGAGTAGAATTTGATTTGGTGCATTTGAGAAAATAAACCCATGGAAAACACGCAACTGACAGTTAAGGTTTCTGCACATTACTGTGCTAAAAAGACAGGTAACTGTGAAAACATGGCAAACAGTGCAGTACCAAGTTAGTGAGATGTTGAGTGAGATTTTTTTTTTTGGCAAAAAATATGGTTTGACCTACCAAAAGACTGCAGTTGAGCCTTTCGAATATGTTCTCATAAAAAGAATAAAAGCTCAGTGCGATCAGCATGGCTGGACGCAAGACTTTCCTATGTTATGTATAGTATATACAGACAGCATGAGAGATAATTTATTGATCCCAAAGGTAATCTTTAATTAAGTTTTTAGGATTATAAAAAAAAGCTCTTACTGATCATTCATGTTTCATTGCCGGAAAATGAAATTCTATGTGTCATTTAACATCAGTTACAGGATGAAATTATATGCTGTGATGTAGATATTGTGGGCGATGCATGGTGAAGGGATTGCCAAGGTATTCTTACATTTGGAAACGGCTAAAAGTAGTTTGTGAAACAAGATCAAAATGTCACCAGCCATGTTACATACAAATGCAAATGCAGTCATTGTTAAACATAAGCTGTCATCATTGTTAAAAACTTTCATCCACTAATGTTAGGATTAACTAAAATCCTAAAATGTGAGCTAAATGTGTGACCGAAATGAAAAGTGGAAACTATTTATTAATTTTTCAAAAGACACAAAGTACATAAAATAGTTAACTCACATAATTAGGGCAGCCCCAGTATGACAGATACATTCCATTTCCAATCCATTTTCACAGCTAGAAGTTATAATGTCCAGCTCTGCAGTGAATAAACATTTCATTTCCCAATACGCAGTTATTCTACAGAAAACGTTGAGAACTGATCAGTTTCTGGGCAATAAAAATGTTCAGAATTGTAACTAAGCAGGATGTTCTTAGTTATTAAAGCATAAAACAAACTGCATGATCCTAGTGAGAACATAAGACAACCAGCATGAAACACACTGATCTCTTCTCTAAAAAAACAATCATTAGAAAACCAAAAATTAAACAGAAATATTAAATACATTTGCTGGTGTTGGTCTTTACCATACACCAGCTGAGTTACTGAATCTAAGACCATTTATAACGTAGCAAATTCAGAAACACTGTTACTCCGTGGTGGATAAATTATATGGATGGATGGAGAAATGGAATATACAAAAATGTACAATATTACACACAACTAGTCATATTTTCTATGCTAGAGTATTTAAAATAATAATCATTCTTGCCCAAAGCAGTCAGCAGAAAAGGTTTAATATAATACTGATATTAATTAATATTTACTGATATTAATGAACAAATATATTTTGGGAAACAGATACAGGTATTAAACCACCTGTGATCAAATACTAACAGGAATGTAATGTAAATTAATAAGTAAAAGAACTAATAATCTAAAATAATTTCCATATAGGGGATAGATGAAAGTTGACTTTAACTTTGAAGTAACTATATTATAATTATGAACACATCTGAAACAGAAAGTCAAATTAGATTTAATGCTAACTGGCAGTATGTGTTGCTAACAATTAGCAGTTTGTTTTCAAAGTAATATGAGGCCACTAATAGAGTGTTAAAGAGGTTCTAATTGTGGGTGCAACTCTAAATAAAAAAACTGCAGAATGATATAACGTGTGATAAGTGACAATCTGAACAATAATGTCAGCATATGCTAGACAAACTGAACTGGAAAATGTAACAGTAGTTCACTGATGAGGATAGATGACCAGTTCTACTTCGTTTCTAAACACCATAAAAATACAGCCTCAAAGTTTATCACAGGACTAAATCAGCACCTCTGTGGCCCAGAGTAAAAAAAAATGTTGTGAGCTTCACTAAGCTGGAATTAATGACAGGGCTGCCATTCTGAATTCACTTGTATCCAAAGCTCTAGCAGACTTAAATGGCAGCATTCGAAGGAGGATTAAAGCTGTTCTGAAGCTACAGCCTGGTCCTATTTCTAATTAGGTCATTGATATTAATATATTTCTAGGCATTTACTTTATCGTGTTTACCCCTTTAGGTGCTACTTTTAAGCACGATTTAATGCAGTGCAAAATACCTTTTTACTGTTAATTAATTGTTTTCATGATTTTGAAGCCAAGTCTTGTTTAATTCCAAATCTACTGCATAAATTAAAATTAAGTCCCATCAGCCTAGCAACTGACATATTATACCTATACTACAAAAATTTAATTGATAGTCATTTGTAAAGTGTCAAGGATTGATATGCAAAAAAACTAAAGAGTACACTATCACAAGATATACTAGGAGCACAGAGCTTCTTTTGAGCAAATTTAATCTATGTTTCTGTTTTCATAAAATTCTGCCTTTAGGTATCCCCCAGTTTCGTGCGCGGTGCTGCTTGGAATAGGTTCCTTGTGATCTTACACTGCCAGCAGTAAACATGCTTTTAAAAGGTTAGTTCTAATCAGAGAATTGCTGGAAATAATGAAAGCTCATAAAGGGCAATTTAATTCTGTCTTGTGTTCATCTCTCATTTCTTTGACAGGCCTAATGAGGATGTTCCATTCTTATCTTCAGAACTGTCTCACTCTCGCTGTGTTTTTATATGCTTACAAAGGGAAAAAGCAGTCATGGAATTTTAAATCGTATATTGTATATAAATATATAAAGTATGTAAAACACATAAAGCAAAAATGCTTGCATGTTTTCTCTCATGTATACAGGTATGATCTATTTTGTGGCAGACCTCAAACATTACACATGCATATGAGGTATTTCGCAGAATCTATATGTATCCATTATGTTTTTTCAAAAGAATTATGGAAAAACCTAGTTAGTGACCAAACCTAAAACAAAAACTGAGTGATACCTGTCTGCTGGTCCATCATCTGTACTGTATAGTAGAGCTGTCACAATTAAACTTAAGCTTAAACTTTGTAACGCAAACAAATAAATAAATAAATAAGAATTATTTATTACTCAGCTAGTAGTTTTCTTCAGGATGCAGTGTTGATAAAAAGCTATATAAAAATGATATTTCCAATATCAGATTGCAGTGCCTCTCTGCTGGGCCCTCATCTTTCCCCTCTACGTCTTTCTCCAAACTTCATTACACACAAACATTTGTAAAACTGACACCACTAGTCATTGGAAAGTATCATGTAATATACCTTTCGATAGCGATGGTGTAGTGAATAATAACTATTTGACTCACCTTGGTTATAAGATTCAATACAGATATGGAACAACTCTTACCATCACCAAACTACATAGTAATATCTTGCAAAATAATTTCAATATAAAATGCACAAAATATTACTGGATATTATAGCCTGGAATCATTCATGCATTAAGTTCTAGTAGCAGTAACTATTTACTAGTAGCTAGCTGGCATGCTAGTCTAGGTTGACAGAGAGGGAGTGTATTAGACAGCTGTATGCAGAATGTGTGATTGTGGGGGAAGTTCTGTGTTCTTTCTACTTTTGCACTGATTTCCTACCAGAAACAAGACCGACTGTTCAGTTGAATGAAAGGCTCACAGTACAGTCCTGTGACAATGCAGCCCGCATCGCCAAATTATTCTCAGGTGTAAACGATTAAAGCACCATTAAGGAACCACCACTAAAATCTTGCCTAATTGTTATGCAGAAATGAATGCATTTCGATTATATAAAGTACATTACTTTAAGCGGCACATAATTAAAGCGCTTTCAAAGGTCTCAATAAGTGATGAGTAGCCCGCTTATTTAAAATTCCAAATATTGTCATTTTGCATCATATTATATGTTAAATAAATAAATAAACTGTTTGATCCTGAAATGTAACATCATATGTTTTTCCAATTATTAATTTGATGTACTCAAATATCTTCAATAATTATTTTTCATATAAATCATCAAAATCTTCATGTTAACTTTGAACTGAGTGCTTAATTATCAAACCATCATTTTAAACCCAGAAATGGGTGGCACAAGGCTGCCCCAGTGGGTAGCAGTGGTGTGATTTTTGCAAACTGAAACTGGATAGCCAAGTATGATGTATTACATTGCAGTATATTCCATTATGCTGCATATTGACCTTTATTTTTGGTAAAAATTATCCCGAAGCACAAAAGAGATGGAATGACAATGACTCATTAATGGAGGAAGTGAAAAGCAGAATGCTGTTTCATTTTAAAGGGCTTCTGATACTGAAAGATCCTCAAGAGTGACACTCATTTAATCATAATTATACTAATTTAATTTATAAATGACTGACTGCTAAAAGAGAGTATAATCATTAAAATGCAGATTTGATGACTTTGGACAAAACCCATCCATATAGTCATTCAGATCTGTCATGCAGCGTGAAGTAATATAGATATTGCAAAATGTGACCTGGAGTAAAACCTGATAAATATTCACACAATAGGGGACATAGATCAAAAGTATTTTGTCATAGCCTGTAGCTGTGTGGTGAACTTCTCATTCTTAATCTAACCCTTTGCCGTCGTGCTGCCTCGCCGTCGTACCTCTTCCACCGTGCTACCTGTAAATGCAAGCTGCAGGCTTAACACAGTGAGCAAAGAGAAGGGGCAGGAAACTGAGAAGATGCCAGTATAACATGAGATACATAAGTCAAAGAAGTCCAAGAACGTGCTTCATATATGCTGTGAACACCTTACGATTGAGAGATACGAGGCAGGTTATTCAACGCCAAGACCAAGACATTGAACTCCTAAAGAGAAAGTGAGGCTGCAGAATCCTGCTCGTATTGTGAGCATGCCCTGGCACAGGCTTGCATCCTGCTTCTTGGACTAAGCTCACTGCAACCCTGCACTGCATAAACAGTTATGGAAAATGGAAGGATGCATTGTCTCTTTCCTGCATGGGCAAACATGCAAATTGTGCAATTTCGATTCAACTTATATTGAGCTTTCAACAAGGAGCATTGTTACAATGCAGGTCCAGGCTGCCCCCCGAGTAAGCCCGAGCCAGCCGTGAGAAGGAACACACCCTCAGAGGGAGAAAGCCAGGCTTAAGGGGGAAGCCCATCTCCTGGCTGTGTGAGGTAAATGGGGGGCAGGCAGGGGACTCCCTCGTATCTGGATCCCCCGGTGGTTCACCCCAGAAGAAGGAAGCGGATTAGAGCAGGAAAGTGACAATACAAGACAACAATCAAGAAGCTCTAGCAAAAGTGAGTATGACAACATAAGCGAGAGGCAGGTGGGCATGCAGGCAAGCGTAATCCCGGAACACCAGCATTCCGACGACACATGGCTGTATTCAAAACAAGTGCGAGGGCACTGACCATACAGCTCACCCAGTTCATCCAGCAAAGGGAACAACACTGATCCCACCAAGCTCTCGATCTTAAACTATAAGCTCTGCTCATCGTAAGTAAATACATATAGATATGCTAAACTAAAGAAGTGCATTTTTAGCTTGAGAGTGATTCAGAATCTTGCAAATTAGCCGGAAGGCTATTCCACAGCTATGGAGATGAACATGGCCATTTACACTCTGGGAATTAATAGATAAGCTTCCCTGTGAGAGAGGAACAAGCAATGATGCATGGAAATACAAAAAATAAAAATAAAATACCGAGTTCTCTGGGGCAAGGCCTTTACAACTTAGCAACAGAAACTTAAAATCAATATGAAATGTAAGGCAGCCAATGTAACAATGTCAAAACAGAACTAATACGATCAAACTTAAAGGTACTTATGCAAACTATGCCTGCCATATTCTGCACCCACTGAAGTCTGTTTAGGACCCAGAGGTACACCCAGAAATTAGAGTTATACAGTAATCCTGCTTGCGAATTATAAAGGCATGGATCATTTCATCATTTCACACGTGAACATCAAAAAGCAGGTGTGACTCAACGGTGACACCTACACTTTTGGGCAGTTTAACAGTAAGCACATCAGGTTTTACATTATCAAGCTCAACTCAAAGTGCTCTAGGGCTAAGGAATAATACTTGTTTTACTGGGTTATGTAGGAGGAAGTAACAGGTTATCCAGTATAATCTTCAATCTGGACAGTTGTGACAGCTTACCTTGTTTGACAGAT
>JAODKM010000025.1:12043954-12055968 GCA_026780845.1 Petrocephalus sullivani
TACTGAATTCAAAAGTAATCTTTTAGATACTGAGAAGGATCGTGGGTGCACAAATATGAATGCTTCCAAGACTGGATGACAAAGGCGAAGAGGTTAAAAAAAGACTGTGCTATAGTTATAAGCATCACCACGCGAACAAAATTCATTTTTGAATGTTTTGTTGGGAAGAATGTATTTGTGATGGCAAACTCATCAATTTCTGAGAGAAAGCAATACACTGAAAAGAGGTCGCAGATATAGCACACAGTCAGACAATCAGCTTTCCCAAAAGATGAACAAAACGAATATTTTTAACTGGAAACCATACTTGTCACACAAACAATTGACTTCGGTGATGCTGTCTGACAGAACATTCAAAAGCGGCTCACTAGAAACACCAGAAAGGAGGCAAGTCAAATAACCCAACGCTGCTCTAGTTTTCTGTGTGAAGACTCTTAATATTAAAACACACCACTCGCCTGTTAAACAATAAATATATTCTATTTTTAGAATAATTATGAAAAATTTATATTACTTCAAACACAGTTATACAACAGCAATTAAAATGCATTGCTTCCCGCAAATATATCGCACATTTAGAGCAAATTACTGAATTATAAAAATCTGTATGTGTAATGCAACAAACAATCAGTGATCAATGGAGTCAAATAAAAATGAATAGCTATTAATGATTATGTAAGCTATTAGGTAGAATAGATAAGCAATGTTTCAGCATTACCTTCCGCAACTAATGGACCATTAAGAAATTAAGAAATCGACTTACCAGGTCTCGTCATTTTTAAACTCCAGTTCTCCAAAGGTGTCATCAAAGTCCACTCCTCCACCCTTGGCCAACCCCTCCATTGTACGGTAAGGCACGATGACAGTGCCGCGGGCTCCGGAAGTCCTTAGCACCTTGACCTCCATAATGCCCACGCTCTCGCTCACATGCACAGAATCACTCTCGAAGGTGAAGATGCCAGCATGGTCATCATCGAGGATGGTGATTGTAGCCACGGCAGGAAAACCTAGCAGAGCTTTGGGGTACTGCAACACGTTGCCGGACAGCACGTCATCCGTCTCCAGCACGCGTACGTTGCTGAGTCGCACGAAAAAATGCTCATCTTCTTCAAAGATGTCGTCGTCAATGATACCTACACTAATCTCCTTCTGCATCTCGCCGGGCTTGAATACCGCTGTTCCCTCCGTGAACTCATAGTCTGCGCCAGCGTTCGCAGAGCCGTCTTCGGTTTTATAGTCCACGTACACCGTTTTGTTAACGTCGCCCCCCTTTCTGACGATCGTCAGCAGGGCGCCGCCACAATTTTCGAGACACTGGTAGACGCACGGCTCAAAAAAAATCTTGGAGACAAACTCCTCGGGCTCGTCAATATGCACTTCCTGCAGACTGGTGCTTCTCTTCGCCTGCTCAGCTACATGCTTCTTTAGTATGTTTCCCGCCCCAGTCATCATCCGTGTGGCCTGAATACGGTAGAAAGCGCGGCTCTTTTGCTGATGGGAAAGGGCATAGTAGTTGGCCATTTCTACCAACTGGTCCATGTCTTTTTCAGGATGTTTCTGCTTCAGATCCTTTAAAATGCGGATCATGTCTTGCCGGGACTCATCCATCTCTTTCCCATCTATCAGTCCAATCAGGTTACTAGACGCAGCATCGACAAAATGTGAGTTAACCATCTTTCCATCCATCTCAATACCTTTGGACCGTTCTCCCTCGGTCTCAATGATAACGCCTCTATGCTTATCTGTCCGGTACTTTTTATGCATGAACTTATAGAATAATAAGCGACGATCAGCCACCCAGGCCAAGATGACACAAATAGGAAAGAACGCGAGAGTGAGGAGGCCCTCCCAGATCTGAACCACATTGGGAGAGAAAACAGCCAGAATCATATAAAGCCAGATATAGGCAAAGATACTCCAGGCCGCTGTAACGAAGAAAACACGCAAGTGCTTGACCTTCCGTGTCTCCCCTTCAGGGATAACTGACACACAGAGCCCAATAATGACAAACATGTTGAAAGCCGCACTGCCTACAATGGTAGAGGGACCCAGCTCCCCAGCCTGGAAGCTGTGACCACAGACCTCAATGACAGAGAGTAGGATCTCTGGGGTTGAAGAACCCAATGCCATTAAGGTCAGGTTGGAAACGGTTTCATTCCATACCCGAATGGTGGTGGTGGTGGTTTCTCCGTTGGATCTCTTGATGATAATCTCTTTCTCTTGGGAGGTTATGACCTCAATTGCTGCCATGAAGCGGTCAGCAATGATGGACACACCAAGAAACATGTAAATCATTGCAACAAAGTATACAATCACTCGTGCAATCTTATCGCCCATCGACGGGTCTTCAGGATACCAGATTGGCAGAATAATGCCCGGTTTGCAGTCAGATGTCCCTTCACACGTGGCATTGTTTGCTGTTGGACTTGGGGTGGTTCGGGCCTCTGCACATCGCCATGCTGCTGCAGTAACAAGGCCCAACCAGAGGATGGTGGATGTCCTTGATTTAACCAGCCTTGATCGCTCCATGCACCCTCCTTCTTCTTTTGAGTCCTTACCTCTCTAATAGTCACTCTTGGAGCCAGCACTGAGCAGCTCTTTGATTCCACACACAAAACCTGTGAAAAATGCAAGCAAAAAAAATTATTAAAAATCTGTAAATTTAACCTAGGTTGTATTGATTCCTGCCGATTAACATTTTATTGAATTATAAGAACTAATGCAGCTAATATTTCCTATAAATTTGCTTAGTATCCCCCAACTAGAAAAGATTACACAAGGCCATCTGGACCATTAAAGATTCCATAAATATTACATTACATGAAAGCAAACACTAGTGACATACAGTTTATGTAATTAAGCTTATGGGTAGCACAGTGATTCAGTTCAATGTGGAGCATGATCTCCTAAGCAGCACCTGTTATGTGCATTTGCGTGCCCTGTGCAGTCTGGGCTCCTGGCTTACTACAACCCTGTACTAGTAGAGATAAAGAGTCTTTTTTCAACTTCATTAGATTTTTAATTGAGATAAAAAAATGAGCATAAATAACGTAATTCATCCAGCAGCCGTTAGACATCATAGAGAAAAGTGAAGCATAAAGGGTTAAGCTAACAGTGTCCAGAAAGTAGAAAATCCATACCAAAATTATATTTTAACCAACCAGTTGAGTATAAAGAGTAACAGTTCGAGAATACTCATTTAGATGGTTGAAATAAAAACCTGGTCCTGAGGCAGGTGGAGCCGGAGTTCCTAAACCCCATGTGCGCTTATTTGGAGCTTCTGTACATTACTTATATACATGATGTCTTCATTGACAGGCTTGTCAAGAATCTATCACATAACAACTGAGCAAGCAATGTCCCATTATTTAGCTAAAGAGGCCACGACACTGCCTATTCCAGAGCGAGTTTGACAGATTCTGTCATTATTAGCTACATTATTCTGCAAAGAACCAAAAGAGTTTTCTTTCCACTTAGTGTTTGTGACATGACTGGGCTGAAGAAGAGAACATGTTTTATTTGTCTGAAATCAAGAGCCACAAAGCATCCTGGGTTGGAACATCCCACCCACATTGCTGGACATATTCCTGGTGGCGCAAATTGGGCTATAGACCACATGGGCACCTGCCAGGACTGGATGCGGCTAAGCAGACTGACGGTGTGCAGGAAGAGGATTCATGGTTGGCAGAGCCAGGGGATGGGAGACCACAAACATGGAAATGAGATTTCAATGGTCAGGATGTCAGGGCAAGGCCTGAAGCCAATGTTAAGAAAAACTGATTCAGGTGTAATTTTATTTATTTTGTCATTTGTATTTTAAAGATTTTTTAAAAAGCCGTTTGATGGTAGAATGGAAAATTAGTTTACAATTTATCACTCTGAGAGAGAGAAGATATGTTTAATGCTGGAGCCTCTAACCCCTCGATGCATTCCACACTTTGCCATTATGTACTGTTAATACATGCTATGTTTGATATTTCATAAAACCTCTACCTAAATATCTTTGCCTAAAATATGTTTTTATTAGCAATTCGTGCATCTCATGTATCAACAAAGCAAACACTGTATCAATGAAATATTTAATTTAACATCACCATGGATGGATGGATGGTCACCCTTATTCAAACTCATATTTTTATCTCAAAGAGTTTGTTGTTGTTCATAATCATTTATTGCCTTGTATTTGTTACTTATTTATGGTTATCCAAAATACCTTACAATTTTACTTTTTCATTCAACTGAATATTGGTGAGGTGGGTTGCAAGAGAAAATTTTTGGATTGAGTAGCCCATGTTTTGGGTGGCATCGTGGAACGGTGGTCAGCACTGCTGCCTCACACTGTGGGGTTCCCTCTGGGTGCTCTGGTTTTCCCTCATGGTCCAAAAACATGCTGAGGCTAATTGGTGTTGCCAAATTGCCCATAGGTGTGAGTGTGCCCTGTGATTGGCTGGCCCCCTGTCCTGGGTTGTGCCTGTAGCTTCTGGGATAGGCTCTAGACCCCCTGTGACCCGGATAAGTGCTTTCAAAAAACGGATGGGTTTTTCATGTCTTTACACTCCTGAATATTCTTACATGAAGTTTACTTCCCCATAAAAAAAAACATATATATATATATATATATATATGTTTATATACAAACACACCCATATATATATACAGCTCTAAAATAATTAGGATAATAATTAAATAACTATATTTTAAAAAATATCGGCATTTTTAAATCCTGGTTTCATCCTGGTCCTGTTGGCAGAAGCTACACTGAGCAGCAGGCTGCTTCCAGGCTGAAGGTTCCTAAGCCAGCAGTGGCCTACACAAGAACAACGTGAAGCAGGAGACACTGGGAACAACCAGAAACCAGTCAGGTAGAGGGGGGAAGCGACTTTCTAATGCCAGAGATAGTCGTCAACTTATACGGAAGTGCCTCATGAATCGGAGGATGACCTCAGGTGACCTTCAGCAGGAATGGGAAGCATTAAGTGCGCACAGTTAGGTGCACAGATAGGACGGTTCTTAACAGGCTCCTAGAAGCAGGTCTGAAGTCCCGTGAAGCACAGAAGAAGCCCTTCATTAATGAAAAGCAGGGAAGAGCTAGGCTGGGGTTTGCAAAAAAATCTATATTTTAAACATATATAAGCATACCCATAAATTGAGAAATGAGGGAAACTAAGTTTTGCTGTGGTCTCTTAATTTTTTCCTGAGCTGTATATGTGTGTGTCTGTGTGTGTGTGTATAGAGAGAGAGAGAAAAAGAGGGAATAGAGAAAGATATAGAAATAATTTTTAAATGGTTAGCAAATTTATTATTGGCACTTAGACTGGAAAAATAAACAAATCTTCCCTGATGTACAGAAGAGTTTGCATAATCCACAGTAAACTGGCCAACTGCTCCTGGTCTTACAGTAAGAACTATGATAATCAGACAGTATTTGGGTATAAGCGATGGAGAACAACCCAGCAGGGAACAAGCCAGGCTCTGGTGTCAAACCATCACAGGGTCACACACACCATTCACACTTACGGGCAATTTGGTAACTCCAATTCACCCCAGCATGTTTTTGGGCTGTGGGAAATGGCAGGCCTATCGTTTCCTTGGAAAAGTTGGAGATGATGTATTTGAACTTATATGAACTTATTGGTGCTGGAGATAATGAACTGGTAATGAAGTTAATTATATTGAGGGTGACAACTGAATTTTTAGCACCTGGTAAATATTATATCACACCAGTGATGATTTCGATTTGAGTAGAAAATCAAAAGATAATGTTAGTCAAATTTGTACATGGTTCATGCCGAAGCCGTCTTGGTGCGAGACCCATCGACATCTAGCAAGCAAAGGTAAAAAGGCGATGTTCTCCTTGCTGAGCTTTGTTCAGCCACCACTAAGCTTTGTTTCTCTTTAAGCATATGGCCCTTCCTGAGATATGGAGCTTTGAGCCCGTGGAATGCACTGAACACGTACAGATTTCTTTTTGCAGAAAACTATTGGCTGGTTGGGTGATTCGGGTAGATTTGTATTATCCACATCTTAAATGTCAAAATGTATTATGTACTGGATAAAATTAGTGCCAATGTCAAATAACCAAGAAAATGTTATAATTAGGTGTGTCAAACTGATGCCTTATTTGTTCGATAATGTATTAATGTATCTGACCAGCAATAATTTTTTTTCCAGAAGGTGAACTTAATCACAATGTGTTTTCAACTAATTATAACGTGCTTGAATTATTATTCATTATTATTCATACTGATATTAATAAGTGCAATAAGTACAGTAATCACGTGATTAATCACTCAGTTTATGTGATTAATCGCAATTACGAAAATTAAATGACTGACAGCCCTAGTCATGATGTGATATTTTAGTTAGATTGGGCTAGATGAAACGCGTAGATTTGTTCTATTAAAAGCCTTCTATATTTTAATGGTTTCTCTAAGGTCAAAGTGCAGATGGCATAAGTTTTGAATCTGTTCTCAATCAGCGACTATGAAAAAAGGCACAGAAAATAATAATCTGTATATACAGCAATGTGCAAAAACTCAAAGAAAATTATGTTTAAATAATCTTAACATTGGTGAAAAACTATGATAAAATGTCTACTGAAGTGCGCCATCTTAGCCATTTCAAAACCTCTTAAATCACCCCAGGATTTGCAGCAACTATGCAATACTTTTTCATTCGACCACTTCCCCACCTTTACTGGCTGATCAATACCTCACTGAGTTACTAAATAACTAAATAAGTCAATTAATTAAGAGCGCTGGTGGTGAAATGTAACAAATACATGGACTGACTGAGGTGCCCCTGAGGAGAGGTTTGGGAACCCAAGCGGTGGTCAACTAGCTATTTAACAATATACAAACTTTTTTTGGAGAGCTTATTTATTAGAAATTCTGGTTTATTTTTATAGTGTCACTGTTAATTTGCAAATGTTCTAATGTTAAAATGTGTTTTTTTTCTGAGCAAATACATTTTTTACTCAGATAAATGGCCTAAATATTTTTTTGACTGCCTAAGACTTTTACACAGTACTGTATATTCCCAATACAAATCTGTTAATTGTACTGGGAGTATACGAACAAGAACGTTATATGTCTTTTATAAGTAACATGCAGTTAATACGATCATTATTTTTGTTCAGAAGTTCAGGGCATTATTTAGCTGTAGAAACAGGCAGATGGAACCATATACCATTGGCAGATATAATTTGTAAATACTTTTGAGTTAATTCTGTACACCTTTGTAATAAATGCCAGGAAACACATTATATGTGATTATTCTTCTCATTATTCTCAACATTGACTTCTCATCTATTTCTAACATGGAAATGATCACCTTACATTCATTATGGAATGCAGTGAAAACGATTATTTCTGCCACCGTGATGCACAATTGTGAATTTATATACCCACATCTTTATACCGTGCATTATATACATATGTGTATATATGAATGTATGTATTGCCATATATTCCTGAAAATAAACTGAAAAACATTCAGAATCTGATCAGAAATCTAATAGGATTAATTGCTGAAATTTAGTCGTCCTAGAAGTCCAATACAAAACTGAAATAAGGGGACTTTGAGTACCAAAATAAATTAACGCTTCGGTTTGAAGAATTTTCTTTAAGAAAGAAGTTCATATAAAAATAAACAAAAAACTGTACATCTGGAGATCACCATACAATGGATGAACCAAGGCTATTTTAGGAAACTGGTGGAACACTAGGTATTTGAGGCTAAGGAGCTCCTTGGGCTCTTATGTTATACATATATTCGTTGAGAACATTGTGAAATCTGGGTTATGCCGATTTATGCCGGCTTAATCATAACATTAGGTAAACATTCCTAGAATAAATAGGTACACAGAAGGGACAAAGAAGGTACACATTCATGTCTGATATCATGGCTGAGGTATGTCTTCTCCTCCACATTAAATAACTGCAGTGTCCATCAATCACCCAGATGGATGCCCGGGTGAGCAATTTATGTGCATAATAAAGCGAATGATGTAGAAATGTGCCAACACAGGTGGGAATAACTGCCTCACTTATCAAAGCTGCGTACGCACAATAAGATATCCGAATTTGTGCGTACAAAAGTTTTGACTCAAAGTCCCATATTTATCAAACAAAACTTGATGGGAAGTCACTTCTGAGACATTGCACGATAATTAACCTAACGTTATGTTTTTCTTTCTCGAAACAGCCAGGAGGGGGTACGCCCCCTCAGCATCCCTATTTCCTGTGCTACCGATTCTTTGTGCACTTGGCCACCATCATGAATAAATTGCTGGCACGTTCACTGTTGTGGAACAATCAGAGTCAAAAGCCGAAAAGACAGGTCCAAGCAGATTTACTCTATGAACTTATTCAATCATATAGTCCACAACTTGCACTCCAGGGATAATCGACCTCATGGAAGACCTCATCCCAGCACAGAAGCAAGAGGTCTGGGAGATCCTCAGCTAGTATTCTGACTTCCACACACACTGATTTCCAGATAACCATGGCTTGTATTACATGAATGCCTACCAGATTAGTAAGAACCAGAGTGTTGGTGAACTAGTGCTAGTACTGAATATCCTAAGATGTTCCCAAGTCCCCAGGAATGAACTCAAAACTCCAGGCCACAAACTTCAATGCCAGGACTGGCCATACCCTACCAGTAAGACTCAGCTGGGCGCCTTCCTAGTTCTACTTGGTACTATTAGAACTTAATCCCCCAATCTTGTAAGAAGAAGATGGGTTGAGAACTTCTGAGCCCTTAGGAAGTCCATGTGTTCTGACCCTGTCCTGTTTAAGCTAGACTTCATCATCCTGTTCACCATGTAGACTGATGTGTCAGACACTAGCCTGAAGGTTACCCTGTTCCACATTCTAAACAGTAAAGAACACTCCATTAAAAAGGGTGGTGCTGTGAGCAAAATTGGATCCTTCCATTCTACTATAAGGTTCCAATTTATCCTTGTGACAGATCATACACGTCTCCACTTCATTGGGATCCTAGACCATACCTCTTTGCTTCACCAGAATCCTGGACCAGGAGTCCTCAGATCAAGCAGATCAACCCCTCCAGCCCTTTAACTTCTTATTGGAATAGGCCGCCTATAATACCACAAGATGCCTGAAAAGCAATGCTGACAATTTCTACACTGGTGTCCTGCTGTTATTCAACGTTATCTTTCCCTGCAGGAATATTTAAGTGAGCACAGATGCCCCCGTATGCTGGCCTCCTCAGGTCCCCAAATTTCTTACCGTAGGCCAAAGTGAAGAGTTTCAGCACCAGGGAAAGCAATCAGGAAACAGCACAGACTTTTGCTTTCTGCAAAAATCTAGCCAAGAACTGCTCATCGTGGATAAACAGCACCAAGTGGATAACTTTGAGTTCTTTGAGGTCTTCCACCTTGCCTAACACTAGTCTTCAGACAACTTTAATCCAGGAACTCCTTTCCCTTGGTGCTCACTGGCCCGTTCCCACCAGAACACAGCTCTGTGTGGTATATAGACTTTTCATTTGTCAATACAACCCCCACTGCGGCTTACCACACTCACCTCACTCACAGTACCCTGTCCAATACACTTAAGCCTCAGTGTGCCTCTTGCTGCCTCTGTGTTCCTCAGTCGGTGTTTTTTGTAGAAAGATGTTTGGTTCTAAAATGAACCAGTATAACTGCCGTAAACATTTAACCCTTACTGACTGGTGCTTTTAATACAGAAGGTTCATAACAATTTACAAGTATTATTTGTCCTTGCACTCTTTTTCGGTAAGCTGTATATGCGTTACCTATTTTCTGATTTTTGTTAACAAACAAAGAGACATGATATGGGCACAAGAGGAATGAAGAGGAATTATTTATTTTTACAACATGAAGGAATGACAATGGACTAGGGCTGCACAAATACTAATTACTGACTACTGACAAATACTGATTTTTTAAATAAATATTGCAATACTTATTAAACAAAATAGGAGATGCAAATTTACCCGATATAAAGTATAGCTAAATAGAACTAATCTACCAATATAGTCTGTCAAACAAGTTAGTGGTGTTACCATGAATTGTGCCAACAGACACAAAGCAGTGTCTAAAAGGTACTTGGTACTGCTCAATGCTGTCTCTGTGGAATCCAAAATATTACTGAAACAGACTAAGGTCTTTTGGTGACCAGTTGTTGTTTGCTGTTAGATTTCTCACAAATGCACCAACCAAGGAGCTGTTGGAGGAGCTTCGTAACTTCGCATTTCAGTGCCAGTACTCTCCGAGGTATGAGACCTGGGACTGGCCAGTGCTCTATAGGTGGGTACGCCTATTACCGGCCTGGTCGCTTTGATGGCTGCCATACTCAGGGAGTAGCTGAGACCGTGGTGGATCGGCTCCTCTCAAGGGTATCCAATGTCATTCCTTTCAGCGAGCATAGCGAGAGGCTTAGGCTACGGAACCTTCTGGGTTTTGTCAGTTGTCTCAGTGTATGCCCCAACTGCAGTGAATAATGTCTCATTGAGTTGATTCTCAGCTCTTGATGGGTGTCCACGAGGTGACACTCCTCTGGCCATGGGTGACTTCAATGTGAGCACTGGCACTGACAGGGCTGGCTATGAGGATTGAGTCAGTCCCCACAGGTCTGGTGGTCATAGTGACGGTGGCTCCATGTTCCCTGACTTTGCAAAAGGTTGGGGGCTGCAGGCCATTGGATTCTGGTTCCAATCCCTGAGTCGCATTGTTGGACTTGGTTCTCCAGTACTGGTGGTGCCACGAAGGAGATCAATCCTCGTGGGCAGATGCTAGTGGCTCCAAAAGAACTACAGGGTCTACAAGAGTGCCCAGTTTGTGAATTCTGACCACAGACTTGATATTGATTCTCTGAAAATTCAGCTTAGGTCCAACAGACTACCACCTCCTAGGTGAAAGAGGCTAGACCTAACCAGACTCTAAGATCAGTCTCTTTCTAATGAGTCTGCACACCATTTGTGTGAGGAACTTACAGACTTGGGTGTGACTTCTGATTCTAATCTGATGTGGGAAACCTTCTGTGACAAGAACCCGAAAGGTTGTTAAGAATTGTGTTGGTGTTGCCGGTGTTTCATCTCTTTGGGCACCCTGGATATTATCGAGAGGAGTCACAGTGCATGGCTTAATGGCAACTCCAGTCAGTACCAGGAATTGAGAAGGATTGCTGCAAGGGCTTGGAGGTCAGATGATGAGGCATTTGTCAGAGGAAACTGTGAGCAAGTGACACACCATCTCTGGTCTAGTGACCCACGTCCTGCTTAGAGAGGCATGGAAGCATTATGCACATCTGAATCTATTCCTCACAGAGTCGCTGTCAGGGCAGCTGATGGATGACACTGCAGTTGTGACCCGCTGGGCTTTCTACTTTGAGCAGCTATTTAAAGCTGATCCTCTGGCTAGGATGTTAGATGTCATGGGTTCATAGTTCTTGAGGCTGATCCTCTGATTCAATGCACCTGAGACTGCACAGGTGGTGAACCAGCTAAGAGTAGGGAAGGCTGCAGGTATCTGTGGTATCTGGGGTAAACTTCTCCAGGCTGGTGGTAAGGCTGTCCTCCAGGCATTGCAAGCAATCTTTGCTTTCATTTGGAAGATTTGGACTGGAAAACTGAACTTGTTGTCCCTATCTGGAAAGAGAAGAGTGATTGTCTAGATTGGGGAACCTACAGGGGGCTAACACTGTCCTCAGTGGCAGGTAGGGTCGTCCTCAACAGGATCCATGGTCGCTTCCTCGTCTACCAGTGACCAGAGCAGTCCGATTTTACACCTAAGAAGTCTACCATCAAGCGCATGCAGGCACTGAGGGTTCCCATTGAGCACAAATGTGAATATTGGCAGAATATCTTCGCAGGGTTTTTGATTTTCATAGCGCATTCAACTCAGTTGACTGAGATGCCCTGTAGGACATCCTGAGACTTGGCAAGATCCCCCTAAAGTTGCTGGACATCAGCCCCGCCCCGCGTGTCCTTTCCCCTGTGTTTCCCTCAGGCGTGGCTTAATCACC
>JAODKM010000025.1:12056198-12089302 GCA_026780845.1 Petrocephalus sullivani
CATTGTTAACCCAGCACACCTGCCTTGTGTTTAGTCCTTGATGTTCTCCCCTTTATTAGTCAGTCTGAGTCCAGTCACCCCTGTCGGATATTGTCATTGCTGTCTATCGGTTTCGACTCCCGTGTTCCCCCTCTATCCTGTCAAATAAAAGGGTTCTCCCACATCAGCCTGCATCATGGGTCGTTCCTCCCGCCGCCGACTCGACAGACAATAATACAAATTTAAATATTTCAATCCGAAGCAATTCAATGCAATCATACAACACATGAATGTAATTTAATCTAGCAAAATATAAATACATAATAGATTTACTTCCAAGATGGTAGATGTATATTTGTATATTTACTAGTTATTGTGCTCTGCATGATTGTAAGATAAAAATCGGGTAGTTGCTTTAGCCTATTCTGTGGCTTTGGATTTGGCTTATGTTGGCCCTCTAAGACCTTTTCCATGTGCATATATTTATTGTTTCTGCATATTTAACTTTTTGTGTGTGTGTTATCATTTGTGAGGAGCCTGCAATACTGTTTCTTTCAAGTATCGCTAGATTGTCAGATGGATAGGGTTGTGAAAGGGTTACGTTGTATGGATGTATGAAGTCCACCATGGTACACAGCACCTGAAATGTGGCATTCATTGACTTGCACAGACTTTTCAGTCAGGTGGTCCAACAGGGGGGCATCGCAAACGGGTACTTTTTACTTCCATAAATATTCGTGATCCCGGGCGGTCTAACTGCAATTCTGCAAAGTTTTTTCAACCAAACTTATGAATTGCATTTCATTTTCATGGTCATTCTCAAGTCAATTCTGAATGGTGCACAACCCTGTTATGTACTGAAAATGCGCGCAGGAGTTACAACAACGAGCGCCGTTTGTGCTAATTTATAGTCTACGTTATAGTTTTATATTTGTCTTAACTGTACATTTAACTGTACATGTTATTAATTTCGACCGCTTATTACATCATCGGCAGTATTATGTTGGCCAAAGAAGACCGCCAGTGTGTTTTTGTGATCTATTTTGGCCGATCTCTGCGAGTGAGATAACGAACTACTTAAACTACGAAGGGTTTTGGGGCGGCCTCGTTAATTAACGATCAATGGTATGTGCTCGATAACGAACTACTTAGCGCTACGATGCTTTTGGGCAACCCACCCCAGATCTTGTATCAGATGTCATATCAACCAATCAGATCTTGGTATCCCACCTCCTCTAGTTGCTTGGACCCGCCTTCTCTACAATCTGATTGGTTATCTCTCTGAACCAATTATTTTTCATTCTGCCCTCAGAACATTTCTGTGTAAGTAAAACTCCCACGTGCACTACACACCCCCAGTGAAGGGTGATAAAGAGTTTGTCATCTGACTTCACAATGCCCCTCTCGATCCACATCCACCCCCTCCACCGTCTCACATAATACTTGCAAACAGCCTTTCAGGACTAGAGCTGCTATGGTGGTGGACGAATTCAATCTCTAAAAACTATGATTTGCACCGAAAGTATTAAGTGTAAAATGTATAAGCATAAATATCTCATTCTTTGCTATTATAATGTCCTCCAGTGGAAGAAAATATATTTTTTATCAGTTTTTCTGTGGGGAAGGTTTCCTGATCATGGGAAAAAAGAAAGACAAAGACCTCCATATAATTTTGATAATATCCTGAGGACACAATATAATCCATCTCTCCATCTTACAACCGCTTATCCTGAGTAGGGTTGAGGAGACTCAGTGTTGTAACAAATTAAAAATTTCCTCTACTATCGTTTATTACAACGATTGTGTAAGCCAAGGCTTATTCTTAGACTTCTATCACACACTGGTCATTCCTGATATTTATAATAATCTTTCAAAGACCTGTATATTTAACTGGTTTGCTATGAAGTGATGCTTTGAAAGAAAATGCGAATAGCTTACAGAACAGCCGGGAACTGGCATAATGATAGAGATCCGTTTTCTCACAGATTTTTTTTTGTTAAATTTACAGACATTAGCGGGCGTACTTGCTCACACAATGCGAAGCGAAATTCAAATTAAAGGGTAAAACACCTGTGAAAATGTATACAGAAAATTCCTTCATATTAACACGATACATTGAACTCTATTTTTACTTTTCTTACAGTGTAGCTTACAGGTAATGCTAAGGATAGCTATTAAAACCATCACTGACAGAGAAGTTTTGTGCGTTTATTTAAGTGTATATAGTTTGTTTATATGTATGGTGACCAGATAATCCATGTCATCCCGAAAACTTTAAACTCGGACAGGATTTGTAAACTACCATTTCAATTAAAAGGATCTAGATTTCACTTAAGCGCTGCGTTCTTGCTGTGTGCTGATTGGTCAGTCTCCTATAATCATACATGTCACTAATGTTAATGTGAAACAGCTGGATCTTTCAATCATCGAAACAAACCAGTCAAAGCACAAGAAGGAATTAACTATTAGCCAAGCAAAGGAGTCTTTCAGGTTTAAAGTAGTTTGTAAAACCTGAAGTAGCTCAAAGTGTCAGGGATGACATGGATTATCTGGTCACTCTATTTATATTTAAATTTACACTTATGTTCTAAGTCAATGTTCAATAAATGTTGTTAAGCTGAGAAATGTTGTGTATCCTATATTATTAGTGTGATATTTAACCATGCAAATAGAAGGAAAAAAGTCCAATTAACGGCATAAAAAATATCGGCAATACATATCGGCCATCGTCCGACCCTGACTCCTAAATATCGGCATTGGCTATAGAAAAACCCATATCGGTCAACCTCTAATACCATTTATACCGCACACCCATAATTATTATTAGTGATGGTTACATGTAACATAGATTCCTGCAGCTTCGTAGACAATTACTATGGAAACATTATTCAAAATTCAGAAATGTACATCTTAATTTAAATCCTAAACTTTCTTTATTATTTTCAACTGCATTTTAAAAAGACTGTACACACTTAAATGAGAGGGGGAAACAAACTCCAGCAAGAAACAGGTGTGTTGTTCAGAAGGTTAGAAATTTGTGCTGATGTCTGTGGCTGGCAAAGCCATCATGAAAGGCCCTTAACCTCAGCTGTTTCAGGGGAACTGGCAGAATCTGTACTCTGACGCCAAGCTTTTCTCATCTGTACAGCACTTTGCATCACAAAAAGCATCTGTTAAATAGATGAATGTAAAACAAAAAGGCAGAGATCGCGCGTGAGCTAGGATGTCTTTGAGTACCCTGTCAGACCCACTCCTCCATCTATATTGGCCAAAAATATAAATTAAGGTCATAGTAAACAGATACTCCCCATTAAGATATTGGACAAATTTAGTGAGGACTTAAGGTTTATAAAGGCTGCCTGGCACTTAGGAAAATGAGTACTGCTCAGCGAGCTAGGGGAACACTGTATGAAGATGGCACATTAGTAAGGGCTTGTGGTCTTTGCAAACAGCCAGCTAATGACCCAGTTTTATTGCCCAGGCATCCATGCAGACATTTGCTAGTGTGTGCAAGTTGTTGCCTGTTATTTAAAGCAGCAGTCATTCCAAAACCAGCACTGCATGCTCCATGGAAGGAACTTAGCAAAACTAAAACAAAGTCTTATAAATTCCTGGACAGCTGTTATGTTTATTGAGGGCAAGGTCATGCAAAATATTTAGATGTTTAAATATTCCAGGTATTTTGATTATAAGGTCAAGCAGACTGATTGGGGAACATCTTCCAAATGATTAGATTTCATAAAAGACACGGTGTATGTAATTAATTGTGGCAGAGGTCAACAACAAGGAGATGAAACATGTACTTTTCAAAGCAACCAATCTTGTGGGGCCCAGCTTTGATAGGAGCAGACAGCATAAGTTGACACTATTAAGCAACAGTTTAAAGACATACCCCCCCCCCCCAGCAAGCAAAACAGATCTCATAAACCAACTCTTACAGGATTATAATCGTCAATTTTTCACATGCATGGTTCGGTACAGGATCAAAAAGACCCGGAAACTGATTACGGGAAGCACAAGGTATCATACAGGAGACACCATGAACAGAATGGCAGCCCATAGCAGGGAACAACACAATGATCACATCCAATAAGCAACTTACAGACATTGTTATACATGAAAGTTACCAAGCCACAGAGTAACTGAAGCAGTCGGATGACTCACTTTGATTCTGTGTAAAATCATTGCAGGGCTCATGAAAAGGCAGAATTTGATGCATAATCACAATTCATGAAATCAATAAGTTTCTGGATACAGTTGGAATCATCTGGGTTTCATTTGTTTTTCAATTTAACCAGGATCTCTTAGATGGTTTTCTACAAAAAAAAGCCTTCTCTGCTCTGCTGAGGATTGATTTTTTGAGTAATAATTCCCAGCTGCTAATAATGATGATGATTATCGACTGTAATTATGAGCGGTATTTCTAAATTCTCAACCCCAGCAATTCCCCTCAACAGTCTCACCCAAACAGGGGTCACCGGTCCAATCCAATGAGCAAAGTTCTTGCATTAGCATACCACAAAAGTGGGGAATAGGGTCACCGTCACCTCGGAAGATGAGTCAGGTCATTTTAACACTGATTCATTCAACCTATAAATGTATAAGTTATTCCTCAGAGTAATCCTGAACTAGATCTTTTTCAGTTTATTTATATATGGGAATGTTAATTATCCTAGCCGAGTAGCGGTTAAGTATAGGTTAAGATAAGAACTTGATATAACAAAATTTATCCCACAATTATGCAAGACAATAATTGTAGTAATTGATTAGCCTCGCATTCACAAAAAAGCAACAATGACACAAATTTCACCAATTAACCTTTTGTGATAAAGCAGAAAATCCTTCAGTCTGTCAATAAGAAATTTCAGCGGTACAGTGGCACTATTCTTTTTGTAGCTCTACAAAATATTTTAAGCAAGTTGATTTACGGTAAATATTTACTTAAATTGAACGCATATATTGAATGCCAATTGCATTTGAAATGAATTGTGAAATCTGAAATTTTAAGACATTTAGATGTCCACCGATATTTGCCAATATGACTGAAAGGTGGGCACCATGGTGGTGCAGTTGTTAGAGCTGTTGCCTCGCACCTGGGTTTAAGTCTCCGCCATGGCACCACTTGTGTGGAGTTTGCATGTTCTTCCCATGTCATCATGGGGTTTCGTCTAGGTTCACCGGTTTCCCACCACAGCCCAAAAACATGCTAAAGTGAATTGGAGTGTGCATGTGCCCTACGATGGGTTCGCGCCCCATCTGGGGTTATTCCCTCCCTTGTGCCCATAGGCTCTGGACCCCCATGACTCTACATAGGACAAGCAAGTACAGAAAATGGGTAGATGACTGAAAGGTGTCGCTTTGCTACATGCTATTAATAGGATTGCCGCACTATTAATAGGATTGTTAAAGCTAGTGCAAATTCCCAGTTAAATCCACAGCTGGCTGAAACTACCAGAAAACAACTGAATTATAATTCACGGAAAATGTTACTCAGTCAAATTATGTTTTACATTATGAAAACATAAAAATATCAATAGTACAGTCTGTTTCCTTTCTCACATTTTTATTCTATTTTGCTAAGAGCAGATATTCTGTAACAATTTTAAACATAATATGTTATTTAAGGTAGAACCTTACTAACTGACTTAATGTGTTTCCATTGTAAGGTGAACTATCCACCAATCCACCAATAATTCCCCTGCATTTGGAAATAATTTGCTAAATTACACTGTGCTACATAAAATAAATTGGAGCAAAAATGATAAAAATACAGCTCTTATTGTATGTGCTGCTTTTTAATTATCATCTGGGTATCACACTATATGCTACATATACTATATACGACTTTCATACAAATTCCCTTTACCAATCAATCAGTCAATTAATCATGGGAAATCAATGTAGCAATGTAGCAAACGTAATTTGCCAGCGGATACGTCTGGGGTATGTGCCTCTGCAGGTGAGGCCACTTTCTTTGCGACTGAGTGGTATCTGGTTCATGAGCTTCATGCATGTGATTGGCAGAGTGATGTCACCATTGTGCCCTTGAGAAATGCCCTCGACCCCATTCCCTACAAGGACTGGCCAACCCTAGATTCTCAATTGTAAGTAGCTTTGAATAAAAGCATAAGCTGAATAAATGTAAAATTGACTCGTACTTTGCTCTTCTTTAACCTTTTTATTAGGATGAGATTAAAAGTAAATTTGAAGTTGAAATTTAGGAAGCTTTTAGATGTGGTGAGAACTTCTAGGAATAAAATGTGAGACTGCCACATCAAAGCATTCTACTCAACATTCTAACTACTGGTGTGAACCGATTCAGTACGAGAGTAAAATATATGAACTTTAATCTGTTTCAAAACATACCAAATAATAATAGTGTAACATGCATTTATCAAAAGAAACTGGCTTGCTTAAATGCATAAGAATCAAATTCAATTCACTGGAAAGATTACACAGCCTAGTCACCTACTACATGTTCAAAATGATACTATTTATGTCAAACTGCAAATATTGTGATTGGTAAAGAGTATATCTATCCAGCTAGTCTATTTAGCATAGTGACATATTAGACCGTTCAGGGTGGTAATCTGAGCCACACGGACCAGTGAGTAACAGTATGGCCTCGTATTTGCAGGGCTGTGGATTCAATTCCCAGCCTTGTTCTCTGTGTCACTAAATTGCCAGAGTATGTTACCCAATGAAGAACTAACATACCATTCAATATGCTCCCTGTCATCCCTACTTACAGAATCAGTTTTTCATATCAGGTTGACAGTCTTCTCATACATCTACATTGTGGCATCACTAGTGCAAAATATGCACTTTTCTTAAAAGAATGAATTTTGTTTTTAAGATTTACGGAAAAAAAAATAAACCATACAAACCCCTAACTTAGGTCATAATAAAAATACTATTGTTCATTGTCATTACAATCGTCTATAGCAGGGGTGCCCAAATCCAGGCCTGGAGGGCCAGAATCCAACACAGTTTGCAGATTTCCCTGCTCAAACATAGCTATTAAACCTGGTAATTAGCTGATTAAGATGTGTTTGAGCAGGGATCTGTGTTCGATCCTGGCCCTCCAGGACTCGAGTTGGGCACCTCTGGTCTATAGTTATCTGCACAATTTGTAGGCTTCATATTGTATTTCTCATTGGTGACCCTTGGCTATGGATTCACGTTGGCACCTTCACATTGATGTACTACAATCCAACAGACTGGGCAGCGTATCTGACACAGTGACTCCAAGCTACTGACTGCTAGACAAGGCATGTTCCCGTATCTCTCTTAAAGTATAAGGGTCGCCAGCTATTTTGTGTGGGGTTTCTGTGTAAAGTAAACCGATTTTGAAGACAAAATCATGTTATCGCCGCGAATATGCCGCTGACTGCTGACGAGGCTTACAGAACTGACCAACTGGAATGAGCTCCGCTGAATCGCGCTTCCTATTTTGGGAATAGAGTTGTTGCACGTTGGATATTTGATTCCCAGTAAACAGGAGCTCATCTTAGTAATATGGAACACATCAGCTGTTCTTAAATTAAACATAATACAGAGTTTTCACTGTATTATCTTATTTCTGGCTTCTATCTAAAACGGAATCCTCACAACAGAGTATCATTGCAAAACCAAAATAAAGTGCCAGCATATTCCGATGTAATTTATAACACAAAACCAAACAACTGAATTGCATAAACATGCATCATACACGAACGAAGATCTGCAACAGAAAACAAAATGTAAAAGAGCAAAAAAAAATAGTCTATTAAAAGCCCAAGGTAAATTTAATTCGCGGCGTTAACACAACCTGCGACGGCCTTGAACGATCTCTCATGATGTTGGTAATTATTACTATTAAAGATACCATTCTAATTAACAGCGATAGGCTATTATTTCCCTCATAGTTGTGTTTCAAGACAATCATTAACTGTAAGCAGTTTTAATACCCTGAACTGATAATAAATTAAAGACAGAAGCCTGATTTCAATTTAGCATGTAACATATATATTATGTAACCCGTCAAGTGTTTCTCTGGAATGAACACAAACATACACACATTTGAGAAATGCATGAATGGCACTGTACTAGCGGGGAGGAGGGGGGGAATATCGATCAGCCTTAAACTCATGAACCCATTCAATGTGCATGTTTGCATCCAGAGAAAAAAAACGCAATCAGCACGCAAGCCGTATGTTGAATGTGAAGTGAGGCGGTCCGCTGCTCCTATAACTGATCGCAGCTTTCAGCCTCCATAATCATGACACTATTTCAAAAGCATGTCGGAGACTATACGGGATTATAAATTATACACGAAAAAAAAGCATTTATACATGCAATCCGTTCTAGTTCCTTCCACCCAGAATGACAAAAAAAACCATCACAGTTCCATACGTTCCAAAACATACCCCACATTATCGTCACACGCTTTGTGCGCGTAATATTCCTAAATATAGATTCAAACAACATCATTTAAATGCCACATTTAAATGCGCCTTAAAGCAGAAAGCGGCTGCACATCGCCACTTGCGCAGAAGCGCTGAGTATTTATCAAATGACCACAGCAGCCGTAACGCCAATATCAAGCAGGAAAAAAGATTCACATACCAAGATTTGTATCCCGTTTTTTCCCCTTTTTTTTACGAAAGACGGATTTGCCGATAGTCAGGATAATATTGTCCCCTTTAGAAATGTGCCTGTAAATGTAATTGTCTGCTTTAAACGTATTTTGTCTGCTAACCCCTCCTTGCCTTATATGTCAAGTGTGCATTGCACTCTGGCCGAAATACCTCGGAGGCGCCCGGCGCTCCCCACGCACACTGCCGTTCCCAGCGCCTGTGCGACGCCAGTGGATCGATCCAGCAGCAGAAGTAATACGGCTTCCTTTGCCCACTCCTTCCGATGGCCCTCGGTAGCCCGTTTTTCCCCCCCGGCAGATAGATAGATACTTCTCTCCGGCTGTCGGCGACCAAGACTACATGACATCGAGGCTGGCTTTGGCTGCCGGGGGCTCCGAAGCCATGCCTAGGGCGCTTTGCAGAAAGCAGAGCCCGAGCGGCGTTTCACCTTCCCCCGTCTGCGTTAGCGTAAAATATATACGTTAGCTTCTATTCCGTTTCTAGCAGGACAAAAAAATGCAATAAAAACGGACCAATCAAAAATCAATCATTAAAATCAATACGGATGCCCAATCGAGGATATATTTATAATCTATCTTTTCTAGTTAAAGAAAATGAATGAGAGAAATGCGAGGCAAAATCGCTAGTCGAATACTGTAACCTTTCCTAGTTGTTTGTTTTCTTATTATTTACATCAGATATTTCTAACTAGTCCTTCGAAAGGGATGCCCGATCTCCGGAAGCGTAGAAAAAGCAAATTTTCAAATAGCATGTCTTAAGTCAGCACAACCTTACGCCCCCAGATTCTTTCTCCGCCCTCCGATACCAAAAATCACATATATACACAAGCATCTACGTCATATCAGCTGGGAGAGAAACCTGCAACAAAACCCATGAATATGTATTATTGCTACTGTGGTAATGGAAAACGCGGTGAGAACGGGGAATAAGGTATTAATAAGATTCCGGGGATCACTATACCAGGCGATAACTATATTTCGTATGTTGTCTTGTATGTTGCGTTACGAGCAAACAGCATTTCCTAATATTAACCGCTGCAAGGATATTGACCGAGTTAAGGAATTTTCCAGAACTGCCAGTAAATGCTGGAGTGACTATGTGCTGTGTAAGCTGACGGAACTTCGGGTACCTATCATACTTTACAATCTCATGGACGACCTGTGCGCCATGCACGACACATTAAGAAGTACAGTACGAGCTGCACCGCTGGCCAATATTCAGGTGGATATCATGCAAGGAATATTCAGTAGTAACTCTTTGCGTCACAAGTAAATGTTTCCTTAAACACATGACTGTTATTTGTTGAACAGTATTCAGGTTTTGTGTGCTTTGCATCATACTGTTTCAAACAGTCAAGTACATAAATACTAACATCAGTGGAGTAGATGCTATCAAAAATGGAATAAAAATACTTAGATTTTGTTGGTTTTCAACAAAGAATGTGTCCAGGGCTCATATAAGTCAAATATAAGCATTGAACAAATTTTGATTTTGGTCTGCTCAACCCACCATGTAAACTGTTTTTTGGTATTGCTGAACTGTGAAATTAAAATGTCACAGAATATTACAGTTAAAAGAAACAAAAAACAACCTGTTATGTACAGTATTGGTCAAAAGTTTGGACATGACAAGCTGCTTGCAGAGGAAAATGATGGTGTCTAATCACTTAACCTGGGCACCTGACCTGAAATCCTATTGGATGAGTTTGCCTGAGTGACTCATCCTATTGGATGAGTTTAGATGAGTGATCTCCTCCGGCATCCCAGGAGGCCACCTCATGAAACCGGTGTATAGGAGACAGTAGGGGCAGCCAGTCCCTGGAGTAATTGGGGTTAAGGGCCTTGCTCAAGGGCCCAGTGGTGGGATTCCTCTGACAATCCGTGGATTTGAAACAGCAACCTTCTGAATCCCAACCCACAGAGCCACCCCCCAATTTCTCATTGCATAATTCCATATATGTATTTTTATAGTTATGATAGCCATATAAATATTCTAAAATATAGAGAATAGTACAAAAAATAAAACTTTCTGTCGGTAGGAGTTTGACTGGTACTGCATGTTCTAAGAAATACATTCCCATTTCATGATAATTTGTTGATTGAACCATAGTTAATTTTTAGTAATTAGTTGCTTTAAAATGTTTACATCCTTCAGTTGACAGTTCAGTGGCTGTAAACACATAATTGTTGATTCATTTAAATATGCTTTTAAAAATGCTTTCTTCGTTTTAAGGGCACAAGCTACAACCATCTAGTCATTTTTCATTACTGCACTTATTTCATGTTGTATAACATGACTGGAAATCAAAGTACTAATACATCTGGTGAAATGCGTGAGTCACGTTCAATCAACAACTTAATCAAGGTTAATTTATTACTTAAGACCTCAACCAAACTCAAAATAAAAATGCTGGGGGGAAGCATGCAAAGATCTGTAAATTATTAGTGAAATTATAGTGAAATTAGATCAAATGCAAATTAGCGGCATGTCAGCCGTAAAAGCCTTCTGACGTTTGATTTGGAGGTTTTAAAAGCATCACGAGGCGACAGAGTTCCGTAATGTCAGATAGCTGTTTACAAAAACTGAAAAATAATTTGATGTGGGAAACAAAACCATGCCACCATATGCCAAACATAAATAAAGGCATCGGGAAAGACAAAATCGTGGCTGAAACTCGTTGATAGGGACGTTTAACAGGATAGTTGCTAAATGGTATAAAAGAAGGGCCTAAAAAATGACTGCAGAACTGATCCAACACCTCTGTGACCCAGTTTTAACAAAAAAATTATACACTGCAAAAGCTGGACTATATGGCAGGGCTTCTGTTTGGAAACCAATGTACAAAGAGCCTTAACCTGGTGTAAGGAGCATAAACATGGACCTCTTAGCAACTAAAAGCAGTAATAGAGTCTGATAAGCCACCATCCATGCCTTTTCCTTGATCGAAACCAGAATGCAATTAGGAAAAGCCTTCAACCCGCACAATGGACAGTAGGAATGGACAGTCATGACTGCGGATGTCATTTAATGCGATGATTGTTCTGCATGGTAACATTACAGCCAAAGAACACAAGGCCGTTTTACACTGACAAGAGGAGCATATGAGATTTGGCAGATTGCAATGATTGGACAGAGAGAGGATCCACTTGCAGGAACTACCAGACTTGATTTACAGAGGCAGACAGAGGGCTGAAGACTATTTAGATGTGAGCGAAAGCAAGCAAATCCAAACTGTAATCCAAGACAAAGTGAATACAGGATGAGTAACTAAATCCAAAGCAGCAGACAAAGGAAGCAGCATATCACACGCAGTAGGGTAATCAAACAAACACTGGGTACGATGTAATTAGTCAATACTTGGCAAATGGCTCAATGGAAACCACACAGGCAAGTGCTTAGCATGTCTAATATTCAGGGGGGGCTGGGTGTGACTGGCTGACAGGTGTTGCACCACAGCAAAGTCAGTCAATCATGTAAGATGACATAGATGGCCAACTAGGGCCTCAACTTCTGAAGGGGTGCCGATTTGCTGGCTGATTTCACTTTGCTCCAGACAAGGGGCACCGGCGGTCAGGCTCGGCTATGATCAGTATTACATCACAGTCTGGAGGCCTGGCAGAGACTACCTCTGGCAGCAGGTATTTATAGTGTAAATGTGATTTCAGAGCCCCAGGAAGTGCAAGCAACAATCTCCCCTTAACATCCTAATTAACATTTTAATTAACATCTACCCAGTGGAGCTTGGTTGGGTTTCCAAGCAAGCTCAAGCCTTCACTTCTCCTTCTATAACCAGCAGTTCCTGAGAAGTGTGTTGTGTGTTTATGAATTTGGCCGTATTTTTGTCTTTTTCAGCGCAAATTTGGTAGTTATTTTAGTTGGTTAGTGGGTTCTGGCCCTCATATTCCTGTGAGTTTCAGTTCAATTTCCCTCCACAGCCGTGTCCTTCTCCACTCATCTCAAACCGGTGAACTCCTACGTTTCAGCAGCCCGGGTCCCATCATCACTGATTGCCCATGTGATCAGTCTGGGAAAGGTGCCTGCCTTGGGAAGGAGTTATTAACTGAATGTTTCTCTAGCCCAGTGTTTCCTAATCTGGTCTGCAGGGACCCACAGCCAGGTCGTGTTTTTGCTTCCTCCAAGCTCCGTGCCAGACAGTCCACATTTTTGCTCCCTCCCAGCTCCCGGTAGGGTGCAGAAAAATATGAAATTTCCAAACAGTCTGTGACAGTTTAGTGATTCTTCAAAACAACAAACAAATGTCCAGTGATCTCCTTAGATGAGCTGATTACAAATTTTATCTTTATAATGTAACACTATTGTAACGTGTAATATTTAAGCTCATCTACAGCAATAATTTTTCAGGTCATGCAAGTGCAACAATAGTAGGTATGACAATGTATGTATTGTGTGTATTTTGTAATGGAACACAGCTGACCTTGGCAAAAAGTAAATACCCGAGAAATCTGACAATATTATCTCATCTTATCGGCAGAATTTTGCCAACCCACTCACGTTTACTCACTAAAATGCAGAAGTTGCCTCCCATACACAAGTAACTGACAACACTAAACCGTTTATTTTCCATATTTGCTTGTCAAATACAAGGTCACACCAAGCTTGGAGCCTATTACAAGGCCCATAGAAATGTACAGATTTGCGCGCACACTGAAAGCAATGAATGGATACCACTTCACTGGAAACATATACATCCATCCATCCATCCATCCATCAATCCATGCACTTCCTAACTCCTTATCCAGTGCAGTAGTGGGGGGGTCCTGGTAACCTATTCTATGCAGCATCGGACACAAGGATATGCTACAGTGATGGAGTGTCAACCCATCACAGACCATCAGACCAAATACTTCATAACTCTGTAAAAGTGGCTTTGAAGAATTAGCAAAGGCAATTGGTAAATCTGATATCAAATTTGTGGAACATTTTGAATAAGAATATATGATTATATGCTTTATTAAGAAAATAACTGAATTAGTCTAATTCCTGAGCTTACAGTGCCATGATTCCCATTTTGGAATGATTTGTTTTCCGTCAATAAACCAAATATCATTGAAAAACTTTGTATTATACTAGATTTCTTTAGAGACCAGGCACAATTAAGTCTTATGTATAAGGTATGTTCTAGAGGTTAAAAAAATCATCTGATAAATTAGATATGATAGCTTACCTGATGATAATTAGATATGACAGCCTACATATAAAGATAAGATAAGATAATCCTTTATTAGTCCCACAAGTGGGGAATTTGCATTGTTACGGCAGTACATATAAGAGCAGCAGAGACAATCACACTTGCAATAACACAATAACAAAAACAGAGACAAAAACAATAAGTGAAAAGTTACACAGTAAAGCTAGATAAAAAAGTAAACTTAACAAGAATATAAATAGACATCTGTGTTTTGTTTTTGCACAATCTTTGAGTAGGTCAGTGTTACATTTCACTGCACATTGTGCCTGTATAACTATGCATGTGACGAATAAAACTGTTGAATCCTGGTTTGTGATTACACAGTACACAAACAGAGTGTCCTGAAAAAGGATATTAAGGGAATAAATGAATGAATTAATGAATGAAGGTATATGTGCAATTTTATGTACAAACAAATAGCACCAGACTAGGCATCTCTCGTTGTAGTGCCTGATGGCAGCATGTAGGGAGGATGCCCAGTCGTGCTTCTCAGCAGGCCGTGGTGGAATCAGGGAGTGGCGGAGATGGGCAGAATTGTTCAAAATGTTGTTCAATCCGTCACTGACAGTGGGTGCTGGGTAGGTGCTGTGATGGAGCTGGTCTTCCTGATGAGTTTGTGCAGGTCCACCACAGGACAGACCTTAGACCGACTGGAGTGACAGAAGAGGACAGTGACTGCCGTAGCAGGCAGCCACTTGGAGCATCACTGGAAGTGAATAAATCCTACTGATAACTATGCATTTTGGTTGATGTTTCTGCAGCTCAACCCTTAAGCATCTTCAGTGCTACAAATGGTTATGACATGAATGTTATTTAAAGATAAAAAATGTAACAAGTAAGCCAGGTTACACATCAGCCCTCCTGTGTCCTTCGTGTCCTTCTTCAGCCTGTCATTGTAAACAGACGTGGATCTCACTGTGGCCCCTTCTCCAGAAGAATGGGGAACTGGCTAACCGGAAGGCAGTTACAACCGGATGCAAATCAACAGTCTTAATACCGGTAATGAGCACATTAGTTGAATCACAAAAAGTTGTACACAATATACTTATTGACGAGACACGATTTAAAAATGAAGACAATGTATTTGCTTCTTTTATGGTAGTTGTTGTGAAGCAAAATAGAAGCATGGCAAAATTATTTCTGTTTGGGACTTGGGACTAGGGTCAGGACTTGCAGAACACAAATTTGACGTTACAGACCTCGCATAAATTGTGGAACAGCGTGGTAAATAATGAATCTGGCGTAACACTCGGGATGGGACGCCGGTCCGTTTGGTGGCCTGTGCAATCTCACACACTATTGGTAATTCAGAGATGCCAGTCTGCATATCAGAAATAAATGGGAACTCATGGATCAAGAGAATGTAAGACAGATAGGATAGTGCACACATAGAGGAGAGATCTAAACCGGGGCGGTGCAAGGTGGCAATGCTGCGGCCACCATAAAACCAGACTCCAGAAAGAAGATGCCAATTATTACTCTATACAGAGAAAAAAATACTCTTATCTAAAAACTCCTGCTGGACTATGGGGGATGCCTTACACAAAATTATATACTTAAATGCACATACACAAATCAGGGCCTGGATAGTCTTCATCCATCGCAAACCTGAACCTATTCATATCTCAGCCAAGAGAGTTAAATTTGGGCAAGATATGCTTTCATTATGTAAATAGGTATTTAGGTTAGATGTGATAATTATACTATGAAACTTAAAATGATTATCACCTGTGACATCATGATTAATACATTCTTACACCTGTGGTGCCTTGGGGAGTTTCCATTTGAGCCTAGACTTGTTAAATATACCTCAAACAACTTTCATATTTTCGTTCTATTTTTAGGAATGTAGCATACTGGCCTTTAATTATACGATTAAAACAGAAGGAGCCGATAGCCAGGGAAGGGGTAGTGAAGGGAGAGAAGTGGGGAAAGAGAAATAATGGGATCTTCAGGATTCTTAGTCTGATGTTGCTTTGCTTTGTGTTGCTACACTCTGTCTGTGTCGTTTATCAAAGCCCCAGCATCATAGCACCCATTCCAGAGTCAATTACAACTCCATCATCCATCCATAGTCTCTTCAGTTGGGACTGCAACACATTATACTTTATTTAGAATAAGCTTTTGCCCTGGAGCAGTTGAAGTTATGCACCTTGCTCAATGGCCCAAGGGTGAAACCACTCTGCTAGCCATGGCACTCAAACCAGCAACTTTCCAAGTTTTGTACACTGCTGAGTATTGATGCTTGTTTGAGCTTCTTGATGTGTTACTGTGTATATTGTACATCCTTGTCAAACCTTTGTAATATTCATGCAGTTTTAAAATTTCTAAATTAAACCGTCAACTGTATAGTCATAAAACAGGTTTCAGGCAAAAAACAAAGGCTTTAAACTACCTTCATATATTACCCCTTCTTGAAACTGCTGTAATCGAGTCACATATAAAGGCTTTATAACCACAGAATCTCGTAATGAAGCACTGTTACATCCAAGGACTTATTGTTTCTTTTCCTTTTCTCCCCTCTTCCTTTTCTTCAGTTGGCATGGTGATAGGTCCCTGACATCATCCTACCTGCATTAAGTTGATTGGCTGCCCCAGAAACGTGCACATCGACAGGCGCAGGCAGGATGATGGAACCACGGGAAAAATTTTCGAATCCCCCTTTTTCCGCTTTGAATCTTCTCACGGTCGCTTAACATCACTTTGTTGGTTTCGGTTTGTGCGTGTGAAATGTATGCACAGATTGATGTGGGAAGATTTGTAATAACCTGCCGGTTTGCTACGTCTACCATTTCTGGTTTATCTAGGGAGGCGGTTCAGATGTTGTTTGTTTTTCTGCTTCTTTTGTTTGGACTTCTGTTTAGAAAAACAGATTTGATGTATTGGTATAGTGGCAAAATTCCTAGGTACCAGTGGTCCCTGTTCAGTTCCCAGCCAGGCCACCAGCTTTCATTTCATTTCTCCTTTTTACTTGGCACTAGCGCACCCAGAAGTTGTATTTCTTTGTCCTAATTAGCATCATTTTATTTTGTCTATTATAAAAAAACACACTTCTGCTAGCTTCCATTGAACCAGATTTCTTGGGTTTTTCCCTTCTTTATTCATTTTATGTCACGCCCATTCAGTATACCCTAGTACATCTTGAAATATTTCATTTAATTTATTTTTTTTATTATTTCAGCAGTGGGCCAGTGGTGCCATAATAGCTAGGGGAGCAAATGTATACTCGAAGAGGTTGCCGGTTCACACCCCCAACCTGCAAGTACCACTGAAATACCCTGAGCAAGGTACTGCCCCACAGACAGCTCAATTAGCTGCCCACAGCTGTGTCACGAGTTAAATGCAGAGGACATAGTTTGTCATTGTGTGCTGTGGTGTGTCAACAATGACAATTAAGCAACTTCCACGTCAAATAGGGTCATACCATACTGTACATATTGTACGTACATGTCCATCAAGCTTGAACCTTTGACAGTTTCTCAAGATGGTATAAAACTGTATGGTTGAATAAAATTGACAGTTTAAGCAAGTCAGTTTTTAAAGGCCAAGGTAATGCTTGTATCCTGGATGAACTCTACAATATCTTGTTTCCAGTATTTTTTTATTTTTATTTTAAAACATATACATATACAACCACCAGTTATCCTTTATTTTCATTACAGGGGCTCATGATAAGCCAATCCCCTAAGGTCACTGTCACTCATCTGAAAACTACAGTGCATTGCAGATACCAATGACCTGCTGACGTCAGAACTCCCAGCCCTTCTGCAGGAACTGCCCAGCTGAGGCACAGCTATAGCTCTCCTCTCTACTGGGCTCTCTGCTGTTCTTGGTACGCACGTGAATCTTCCCATGGCCGTGGGCCTCGAATATTCCTCCACTCTTCTATATTCACTTCTTTAAGTTTCTGTTATGGCAAAAGGAGGAAACACTTAGAACAGTAGGCAGACAAAACTTATACCCATAATAAAACGTAAATGTTGGCGATCTAAAATTGCATAAAAATATCAAAGTACATTTCCTTAATTTTACCATACTACCGTACTGGGGGAATTCTGTGTACCTCATATTCTTCATTCAAGATTGTAGACTGTTTCTGGACATCCACTCTGGCCTCCAATGCTGGGTCCAACTGAAAAAAGTGATAAGATTGAGAGGAACATCTAAGAATATGACTTTTCCAGCAACTCCTTGCCATAGGCCATTTCATCCAGGTGTTAAATTTACGTTATTCAGCAGACGCTTTTAATCAAAGCGACATACAACGGAGGATCAGAGAGTAGATTCAACCAGCGTCCCAGAACCCAAATTGCAATAAGGGCCTTGCTCAAGGGCCCAATTCCCACATCCCTGTGCCAATCACAGGATTATGATTCTAAGGCATTTAAGTATTGAATCCAGTATTAACTCATTTTCGATACACAAGTTATAAAGAGGACTGAAGTAATCTGAAGACTCCATTACAAAGTAGTGTCAAGGCATTCAAACCAAGGAAATCCATCTAAACAGTGTAATCATGATGTTAAACATCCCAATATTATACACTACTGTGCTGCTTCTCATTCCTACACAAATCTGAATCGGATGGTGCTGCTTTTCAAAAAAATCAAGCTGGGATGATGAGCCATTCGCAGATAATCTTCCCTGCTAGATATTCCACAGTCGCCTGTAAGTGGTATTATTACAAAGTGGGAGCATTTTGGGACAGCTGAAACTGAGCCTTGAAGCAGCAGATCACACAAAGTAACAGCAGGGTTACCGAGTGCTGAGGCGCACACTGCGTAAAGAATTGCTAATGCTAAATCGCTAATGCTCAATCGCTAATGCTCAATCGCTAATGCTCAATCGCTAATGCTCTGTTGACTAAACAACTACAGTGCTGCAAATTGCCTTTGGCATTAACCTCAGCACAAAAACTGTGCGCTGGGACCTTCATGCAATGGGCTTCCATGGCCAAGCAGCTGCGTGCTGGTCTCACATCACCAAGCACAATGCCAAGCGTTGGATGGAGTGGGGTAAAGCCCACCGCCACTGGTTTATGGGGTTGTTTTTCAGGGGCCCTTAGTTATAGTGAAGGGAACTCCTAACGCTTCAGCATATGAAGACATTTTACACAATTATATGCTTCTGACTTTACATGAACAGATTGGGGAAGGCCCTTTTCTGTTCCAGAAAGGCTGTGCCCCAGCATACAAAGCAAGGCCCTTAAGACATGGTTGGCTGAGTTTGATGTGGAAGAACCTGACTGGCCTGCACAGAGCCCTGACCTGACCTCAACCCCACTGAACACCTTTGGGGTGAACTAGAACTGAGACTGCGAGCCAGGCCTTCACATGCCTGACCACACAAATGCTCTTCTGGATGAATGGGCAAGGATTCTTACAGACACACTCCAAAATCTTGTGTAAAACCTTCCCAGAAGAGTGGCCGCTGCTATAGCTGCAACGGAGGGACCAGCACCATACTGATGCCTATGGATTTAGAATGGGATGTCATATAACATCCCGTAGGTGTAATGGCCAGGTGTCCCAATACTTTTGTCCACATAGAGTATGAATAAGGATGAAGCCCTTTTAATACACAGATCATTTTAGCCAGGTTTTCATGAACTGTAACTTCCTTGCTATAATCTTGATTATTCAGGTACCACCAATAGGTAGGTATGCGAGTAAGTGCATTTAAAATGACCTTTTAAAATCAGAGGCATGAATGAAAAAAAAAGACAAAAAGCCTGCTGCCCTAAACTGTGCCGTTAAACTGAATTACTGCCAGTTTTATACCCTTATTTATACCTCTTAGCAGCGGTCAGTATAATGAAAATTTGAGCACAACAAAGTCACCATCATGACTCCCAAATACATTTTCCAAACTTAAACTGCAGGTTTTTTGGTAAATCAAGAATTTAATAAATCAGCCACTTGTAATCATTATGCGTCCTGTTTGCGGATGAATAGCCAATGACTAATCCCATTTACTATAAATTACATACACCTGTATTTTAATAAGGTTACTCTGTTAAGAAACACTACATAAATTGCTTTGATTACAACACAAACCTCATTATACCACTGACACAGCTTTGGATCCTAGTTTCCGCATAATTCTACGGTTATACTGTACTTACGTTTAAGTTTAATAAAATTGTTGGACTATAAACTATAAAAAGCATCGCCACACCACGGTCTTGTTCCCGCCTTGTTTATATCACCTCTTTTAGAAGATGTTGTGGCTCCTGACCTGGTCCTCTCTTCAGCGCCACATCAGTGCTTATCGCTCCCAGGATTTACCAGAATAGTAGCATGTGGAGTGCTCCACAAACCAATTTTAATAAACGTAAGGATACGCCAAATTTATGCATTTTATTAACTTTTGGGCATTACAATACACCTTGACATTCAGACAAATTATTATGCCCCTTATGCATAATATAGTTGTGATGTGATGTCATGCAGCCCTAGCAATTACCTGCCAGAACATCACAATTACAAGGTAATTTAAATGTATTTATTAGCTTTTAGACTATAAAGGTGCCTAGCATGCTTACTAAATACCCAAGCTACCAAAAGGAAGTACAGCATGTCTACTACGGGCACTGAAAAAGATGTGTCTATATCAGTGGTTCTCAACTAGTTTAGCCTGAGGACCTATATTCTTCTTTGGTCATTAATCACAAACCAAATTAAATATTTTTTAAATCAAATTAGATCTAGAGAGCTATGACTGGACAGTGATTTTATTACCTGGTGGTCACAGATCTCAACATGTACTTTTTGAAAATGAAAATGAGCCCGATGCAGCAGAGCAAAGGTGTTCATTGCATTTTGGTGTGATGTGTACATTTCTATATAGCGCTAGCTATATCTGTTATGTTTCATTCGTCTCAGGAAGAGCAAGATGGGATAGACGAAAATTCAATTTGCCAACAGGGGTGAATAAACTATGAGTATTCAATAAAGCAGTATACATGCTGTACAAATATTATATTGGCTTAATAGGTGAAAACCACGTTCAAAGTACATCCTCTCCTAAATTACATGCCAGGTATCTACAACTGTGACCCATTAGGTGTCCACAATGATCAGTGCATAGTCAAATTGAGTCACTAAGTAAACATTTATTCAATATATAACACACGGTTTACTTCAATGTACGTGAGCTTAAAATAGTTTACATTCATTCCATACTTAGGCAGAAATAAAAAAAAAACACGTGGTGCACTGTGGCATCCAGCTGATATATACGGCAAGGCATTAACATAATTTCGAAACGTGCAGCCTACAAAAATATCCCCCTCTACTATAAAACGGATCCACGCGGTGAATTAATACCACCACCAACATACACGTACCTTCTTCTTTATTTTTTGCTCGTCGTACCTAATCTGTGTGAATTCCCGCAGTCCAAAGGAGCCTCCTAAAACGAGCAGCTGTAAGGGGCAAAGCGAGAACGACGTCAGCGGCCATACCCATAGCACGCTCTTAAAATAAAACTCGTCATTTGGAGTAAAAGTAACTTTAAAAACAGCACTGATGACACAACACAGCCAACCAACGTGATACTCACAACCATCGGGATGCCATATTTAATAGTCTTATTTTTCTGCAGAGCAGTAATTTTCCCCCACATCGCTTTAGTGGGACCAATTATTCCTTCGTAAATCTAAGATGCGAACACCGTGTTTGACTGGAAGCTTTGGCTGTTAAACTGCGAAATACAATAACAGCTTTATTTACTGATATCTAGTTAGCATTAGCTCTATGAACAGTCGTGGCCGGTAATGTTCAACTGTGTTCAAACATATTAAAGTTAACCAGAAAGCTGTCATACGTAGCTAGGTCATAGTACATTTCCATGCATTTAAAAGCTTTACGGGCAAAACTTTATTAAGTCTTAGTTATGATATTATGCGTTCATGATCAAGGACAGGATACCAGCGTGTTCGTCCGAAACAGGAACACCCCCGTTCCCACTTCCTGATTTGCGGTACGCATGCGCACAGCTTCGGCGCATGCGCACACTGGCTTATGTTTTACGACGCTGACCGGTTTTCACTGCGCAAGATACAAAGAAAACGCAGCCCAAGCACATACAAATAATAAAACATAACGTGAAGTCGTAAAATAATATACTTTGGGCATCGTTTTAAGATATAATGTGGTGCACGTGTGCGTGAGGCAATCACAAGGACCCAAAAAATATCATCTTAACTTTCCGTCAATATCTTGTAACACCTGCAGGAATGAAGGGAATTAAATCCCTGTAGTATAAAAGCTACACTGGAGATTTTTTGAACTATATTTTTAACTGTATAAATATATAGGTATATAGTTAAAAATATATTTACGCATACTCACCGGCCACATTATTAGGAACACCACAATAATAACAATAACAATGCTACTAGCAATAATACTGTGTAGGACCCTACCCCTTTTTTTCTCCCAAAACAGCCTGTCTTCTTCTTCTTTGTCTTCTTCTTGGCATGGACTCACCAAGGTGTTGGGAACATTCCTTAGATTCTTCCGACCAGGCAACATTTTTCCAATCGTCAAGTGTGCAGTTTCAGACAGCCTGTGCCCACTTTAGCCTAGGTTTCCTGTTCTTAAGTGAGGTGTAACCCAATATAGTTATCTGCTGTTGTAGTCCAACCACCCAAAGGTTTGATGTGTTGTGTTTTAGAGATGCTTTTATGTTCACCACTGTTGTAAAGAGTAGTTGAGTTACTGTAGCCATCCTATCAGCTTGAACCGGTCTAGCTATTCTCCTCTAACCACCTACAAAACTTTTACATGTTTTTACATTTTTTTAGATGTTTGATGTTTTAACCTATGTGGTATATACCATTGGAAATAATGTGTAAAATCTAGAGACTGTTGTGTGTGAAAATACCAGATCAGCAATTTCTGAAATACTTAAAACCACCCCATCTGGCACCAAAAGCCATGCCACTGTCAACATTACTCGGAATACTTCCCGATTCTGATGTTTGATGTGACCATTAACTGAAGATTTAAGTGGTGTCTGCATGGTTTTATACATGGAGCTGCTGCCCCATGATTATCTAATGAGACATTTGCATGAACAAGGTTCACAGATGTTCCAAATAAAGCTGCCTGTGAGCTTACAGTATCAGGCTTATACTATCAGTGTGTGGTTCTCATTGTCAAGCATAGCGTTGCCCTGCCATGCATTGCTCTGTTGGTGACAGGGCTGTTGATCTTTACCAACCATTATGCCTATCATAACAAACATGAAAGGCAAACCAGTCTGTCAGACTTACAGTTGATTGGGGAGTACTTATATATATATAGCAAGAAAAGCCAAAATATAATTCAATTTAATGACCTGGCGTGTCCAATCTCCAGACTTAAATCCCACTGGACTTTTAACAGAGGAATTGGATGGAAGTGAAGCAATCCACAAACACTCTACATCTCCTAGAATTGTTACAGAAGAGCTGGGGACATGTCAAATGGTTTCATGCTAATCTTTTGTGAAGCTGTAATGAGCACTGCTCTGCTACTCCATGTTTTATTGTACTGTGCTATATTGTAACACACGTTTTCATGCTCAGGTCTTTGCAGGTAACCATTTGCTGAAAAACCCATCTCCAGAAAGGGTAGGCTGTAGTTTTTTTTTTTTTAAGTTTATTACATTTTTCACATTTTATAGCATGAAGCAGAAAATGGTAAATACTGTAATTTCACAGCTTTAGGTTTCACTTGGCAGAAGTAGAATTTGATGCATTGACACAATCTAGTATTCAATATCAGCAGGTTACAATGTTTGAAAATATATATCTTAGGACTTTAAAGTTAATACTCATGAGTTTGCAAATCAAATGCAAGTTATGTCAAATGCACACATATTTTGTAGAATGGACATTTTACTTCCAAACTTTTAATCCAAAATTGATTTTTATCTTTAGCCAAAATGATGCATTGTAAAACATCTAAAATTTTTATGATTAAGAATTTCCTTAGAGATTCCAACATTACCTAGAAAGAGTATTTGTGTTTGGGCAACGGCAGTCAGTAGATGCACATTAATTTCACAAACAATTTTATACATTTTTGTAAATTATTGCTTGCATCAACAGATACAAAAAAAAGATGCATTTTGTATACATAAACGAAAAATATACCTCATCATGAGTGATAAATGTGTATAGTTAGTATGTACTCAAAAATGAGGCACAAAAGAATCATATATAAAGTCTTATAATAGTCCATTTTTCCAATGGAACAACTACCGAAATTTAGTGTCAGAAGCAATATTTGATTTAAATTTTTTTGGTAAAGAGTTCATTTTTACATTATTTTGAATCTTTAGATGTTACAGGAAAAACTAAAGTAATGGTTCACACTACTTTCAGACAATATTCAGAAATACATCTTAAAAATGAAATATGTCATTATAGAAACAGTCATACTCTGTGGTTAGAGAACATTTCATATCTGTAAACTGCCAAACGTTTATTACACCAGGTTAGTCATGCACAAATACAAAACGACACAAACTCAATCATAGCTTTTTATAGCTACAGTTTGTTCACATACACAAAATATTTCTGATGATCAGAATTTGGTCTAAACTGCTCCTTTTTTCCCCCCAAAGAAACAAATGCTATAGAATACATATATGCATTATAAACAATTAGGCTAATCATTTATTAATTATTAAACCAGGGGCCTGAATCACAAAGCAGGGTTTCTTTCTTAGTCAGATAACTTGTCAGATTTAAAGTATCCCAGTTTACATGAACTTTTATGTACCATCGTTGTTCACTTACATTTAGCCCAGACCATTAATCTGACAAGTTAGCCAGCTACAAACAAAATCCAATTTCATAATACAGACACCAGGTTTATCATACACCACATCATGTAATAACCCTCTTTATGAAGCATCTTGAAGCCACGATCATTCCAAGGCTTTTTTGGTGTTTATCACAGAAACTATGATTCTATACGAATGGATATATTAGATATATCAATTGAAAGAAATGTTCACGCCTTAAGGATAATCTTGTCGAAACCTTACCCATCTTTTGCTACCCTGCATTCTGTATATCGATAAACAGAAGTACTATCCCATCAGTAGTGCTGTGCTGTATATTTAACATTATAAAAGTAACCCTTTTCTGTGGGGCAGCCCACAGCACTTTCACTTCGGGTTCTCTCACGATCATAGTGTTTGTACTAAGCTATGGCAATATGAAAAGATACAGAAAACAAGTTAAGGTTTTTTAAAAAACATTATCTAAATACCTTGCGCTGAAAAATACTACGGAATAATGATCGCCAATCATCCCATTTGTTCCCACTTTTTTAACTTATTAGTGGTTCATCCAATGTCAATCACAGATACAGAGATACAGTACTTAAATGCCATTAACACATCAAAGCCAGTTGACTTAAATTTCTCAGACATGACTTGTTCAAATAAAATTTCTGAATTATATTGGGTGCTGTACGATTAAACGGTACATTTTAAATTTGTACATTTTACATTTCAAATCTATTTTCAGTTGAAAGCAATCCCTTCACCCAGTGCATTCATTCAAATTACAGTTAATACATATTTGTTCTTCAAAAGATGACTGACTAATATCTAAAAAATAAGAAAAAATATTAACAAATGCTTAAGATTGTAGAGTGTTTTAGAAATAAAAGCAGCTATAGTTTGTATACAAGGCCATATCAAAATAACATCCATGCATCCATCTCCCAATTACAAATTTTTGTCGGGCGGGGGTCTGGAGCCTATAACCGATAGAAGAGGGCGTAAGGCTCATTTAAACACGCTTTAGTAATTTCAAAAATTAACACTGAAACTATCAGGGTAACAACAAAAAAAGTAATCCCTGGATACTGCAATTTTATGATTGACAAAAAGCACAAAGCTAATGCACAAACAGTAATTCCAATTAAAAACTGTTTCAATAGCAGATTAATTGATGGAGACAATGAAACTGGAAGGTCTAAATGCAGGTTTCTGTTTTTATAACTCGCCTTCATCCTGTTCCCAAAAATATATGAAAGAAATTATACATGGAGTGTAAAGGCAACCTAGTGTGTTTAAAAAAAAAAAAAATCCTATAAAAATTCAGAAAGAGCCAGAATTGTCTTAGCATAAGTAAAATTATTTTACCCATTTGTTTTTGGTTTCTTAGAAAAAAGAAAAAAAAATCTTCATATTCCTATAAAACAAATTTTATAGTGTTTAGTAGCATTTCTATGCGACAACAGGAAAACAACTACCCTTGTATGAGCAGAGCTTGGTGCAAATACACAAGATTGAAAAATGGAAAAATCAATACCACACTTTATATAGACATGATAACTGTAGACTAGAATTTAAAGTACATCAATTTCTTAATATATAATGACTTACTGGACCAGTTTTCTTAAAATGATTTTGGAATGTGTCAGCTTGGCATACACACGTTAAACTACAAGGAAAGCATGAGGAAAAGCCCCATAAAAGGTTCCGCCCCACCGCACCCCGAGGTGGATGAGAGGCGTTTAACGAAAGAACCCTAGTTTCTCTCGCAGCCATTCCTCTGTCAGGTCTTCCGTGTTTCGAATTTCAAACACCTACGAGGAAACGGAGACAATTATGTAAATTAAAAATTACACCAGATGTGAAGAATTTAAATTTTTCACATCAGGTGGGGGGGGTCTACAAACCTTGGTCAGCTCTACAGTTTGGACCAACTTGTTTTTACTACCAGCATACATCATTTGCTGCTCAGGTTTACACCCTGGGAAAATAAATAAATAAATAAATAAAATTAAAAATCTTTTAAAAATCTTCAAACTCTTGGACTGCAACCAAAGTTACTGCTGCGGCAAATGTTATTTAAAAATAGCTTTGGACATCTTGTTGTAAACAGTCACCGTGGTACATCCTAGATATACAAGCTTAAAAACCTGCTTACCAGCTGGACTGGAGAAAATGAAGCAGAGGGGATAAGACACCCGGCCGTCGTCATGTTGGTACTTATAACTGTACACCACAAATGTGGGCGTGGTTAAAGAGAACGATAATGCCACTGCATTCCAGCTAATTTTTCATCTGATACCATAAATTTAAATGCATGAGCCCATTTTAAGGAAAGTTAGCAGGTGATATTTTATACATCATTAACCTCCAACTCAAAGTGGTTTAAATATGCAAATGCGTAAAAGGATATCTTGGCTGTCTTTCAGGTAGTTCCTCCTTTAAGGCATCAGGAGAAATATCCTGGGGGGGAAAAAAAAGGTTATACTCTAATATTTGTATGATCAATATATGAAATATACATCTACCTCATTAGTATTTTCCTCCATACACAGCTGAGGCTTTCGCTCATTATAATAGGGAGTGCTCATCTGCTTTGCGCCACCTTCCCTCTGCCGTGTTGTACGGTAAACATGAAAGTAAAATAAAATAAAAAAAATAAAAAAAAACTCAATAGTTAAAATTAAAAGCAAGTTATTCAAGTAATTGGGACTGGTCCATTTCCTATAACAAAACACTGCGGACTGAAGGCATCCCTCTGGCTTACTCAAAACATAAAACCATCCAGATGTTTTTGGACCAAATTATACATTTTTGAGCCTCACAAAGTTTATGTTTTTTCCCGTGACAATACCGATTCAGCTCCGGCCATACTGAAACCGCGGCCATCCTCTTAAATTGTCCGCCAATTCCCGTCGGTGGGCTGACTTTGACGCAGCATGACCATGTTTGGCAAATGCTGTGATGATTTTTGAGACTTTTCCTCCTTGAAAAACTGAATCATTTTGCAACTTTTATGGCCAGTGCAATTACGTGCCTCATCTTTTACGACACAAAAAACCCCACTTAGTAGCTAAATGCTGCAAGAAAATTTTACTTGGCAATAAAATTAAAAAAATTAAGCAATAAAACTGGCTCTTTCGTCACCAGAATTAAAATGATCTACATTTGTTGAAATACGCATTTCAAAACTACTACTTTTTTTTTTTTTTTAAGTTTCAGTTGGAGCAACTGTTTATAAGCAACAGTCTTCCTGAGCGTCACGGCCTCTGACTGCTCCATCTCCTTACTGGCGCTTTTAGAGCTAAACGGAGCATTTTTACACCTTGACAGAAGTTACAATATTAAAAATCGGACTGCTACCAGTTAGTTAAAGTGAACAGCAAATCTTCCAAATGCACCACAGTGAGTGTGTACAGCTCGCCATAAGCAGCAGTGTTAGGCCCAATACACCAACTTTCCATATGCTGCCGACCTGGCATCAGTGTTATGCACTCACCAACCCAATAAACAAAACTGAACAGTGTAAAAACATTCCAGAATTCCAAGTTACTGTATCAATGCTACACATTTTTATTACGATGTGTACAAACACTCTCGGGGTGGGTTCTCTGTTCCTTAACTGGTCTTGGGAGACATGCGTCTCTGGGCTCGTGTCTCATTATGATGCAAACGGAGAAGGGTTCATATTTAGTTAATTTAACAAATCAAATCACGTTGAAAATACTGATAAAAGCAAAGACATTAAGTTTGACAGCCACAATTTTTTTTTATTAATCAGTCATGAGTGCAGTTGATACAGAGATGAGTAGATTGAGATGGTTGTTAAAGCAAAAATAAAAAAAAATTTAAAATTAATTTGTGTTTATAACAACTCATAAGTAATATTACAATCAGGCTTGGGGTTATAGTTAAGACAAAGACACCAAGACCTTTCGCCTGGAATGACTGGTATTTGGATAATTATTTTCTAAAGATTACCTCCTTTGGTCTTTTAGCACGTTTGTGGAAAACATGAGGCACACTTTCCAAAAAGGGTGCTCACATACCAATCATTTCAAAATAATCGTCCTTTATTTGGCAACTAAAGAGCTAATATTTGTATGGATTTAAAATCTGTATTCAAAATTAGTTAAAAGCAGGTTTTGCACAGGACAGCTAGCTGCTACTGCTCAAATGTTTCTTAATCATTTACTTACAGTGGATATAAACGATATTTACCCCTGTTAAAAAGTCAGACCACGATAAATTATTTCTAAACTTTTCCCCCCCAAATAGATGGAAACGCTGAGGCCTATAGAAGACACATTTTAAGGACTGTTGAATTGTGTATCCAAAACACAGTAACATCTATAGTAATAAACTTACCTCATGCTCCTCATCAAGAATGACAAGCTGTCGATCCTTGTCAATTTTCACTGAGAAAACACAAGGAAGAAATTATTTGCCTTCAGCCTGAAAAAGCATTAACTAGACAGGCCCCTGAAACAAATGCGTCAAATATTAGTAATCGAGTCAATATTAAAATAAATGTATTAATAAATGAAATGCGTAGTGATGACGACCATGGGAAAAATATGTCACATGACACAGCAGATGCAGCCCTCCTGTGTAAGGAGCTACATTGCTATGGATGCTAGCCGATGGTCCAACAGATTCCACCGAATGTGTGACATGCACCCAATCACATGACGCCACAGAAAATGGAATTTCTCAAACCGAACAACCTTCTTCCATTGCTCCAAGGTAAATTTCCCCATGCTTAAGCGTGGGCGGAGTGGTGGCTCTGAGACTCGGGGGTTTGTCCCACCAATTGGAAGGTTACTGGTTTGAATGCCAGTAGTGATTCTCCCCCATTGGGCCCTTGAGAAAGACCCGTAACCTGCAACTGCTTCATCCTGGGTGTGACATTAACCTACATCCGGCCCTGCAAGTAGGTCCTCCAACTTTGGGGAAAAATTTGAAGGTTGGTGGCAGGATTGGCACACCAGCCACTGGGAAAAACTTCACACTGTTCAACGCGATCTGAGCAGTGTGGTACCGAGGTATCACTGCATGGCTGCACCCAGGTTCTCATCCCTGAGGTGGTGTGCGGCTACGCGCCGTCCCAGTGCATGCCCCTTACCTCCCATTGCAGGAGCTTGTGACAGGGGTCGCATGGGCACTCCGACTGGCCTGCAGTTACACAGACCCATACAAAACAAGGCTCGATACCTTGTGCGTTGTGACTCATTAGTCCCGAGATCATCAAAATTATTCATCTTTTGTGCAACAGTAGTCCATCTGCTGGTTAGTACCAAATGGGATACCATTCATTCACATTCCACATTCCACAAGTCGTGGCTGGCCAACACCCCGCCGGCGTATCGTAATTTTTCCACCTTCTTGGATCATTCTCAGTAGGTTCTCACCATGGCTAACCATGAAACCCCTCCTTGGAGTTATGGAGATGTCACCCAGTCATCTGACCATGATGATTTAGCCCTCACACACTTATATAGCTTAATCTAAGATAGCTGAGAACTTGACATGCATCATTTTCACTAGATAGTCAACATTATTTTCTTTATGTAAGGGCAGCTATGATGTTTTGGCTCAGTGTGGATATATATTACACAGACACACACACACACACACACACACAATAATCAGCTGCAGTAATGCATCATCATTACCCAACATAATCATTTGTTACATTTTTGTTCTTTCCCCATTTCTTTAAAATACTTTGGCTTGTCATAGCTGAGCTCTTCTTCCAATCACATATCCTGAGCAGGGCTTTGCATAAGGGCCTGACGCCAAACCCAGGCAGCATAGGGCACAAGGCTTGGGTACCCCTAAGGAGGAATGATATGGATTTCAACCTGGCAGTGGAAAAGTGGAGCAACCTTTCTGCCTTGCGGAGTTATGAGACAGCTCATGGGAATATACCAGAAGCACGCAAGTACTTTGTGGCCTTAGAAAAGGATCATGGCCACATGGTCTGGTATATATGCTGCGGTTCGTGCTGCAGAATTATGGGACACCGAGACAATTTGGTCCCTCGTTGTATGTAAGGAGAGCAGTGTCCACTTAGCTAGCACAATCGCAAGACCGCTTAGCGGGTTTCGGCCTCTGACGGAGATCCATCTCCACTACTGCTTGTGATTTTCATGAACAGGATTTCAAAGCTCGCCCACGGCTGGAAGGACATTCCAGATGGAGGGCTAAAGGTAACATCTGGGCCATTTGCAGATGGCGACATCCAACCAGCAGTGTGATTTTAGGTGTGATGCAAGAAGAATGAGGATCAGCAACTTGAGATAAGAGGCCACAGTACTCTTCTGGAAAAGAGTGGATCGACCTGTTCAGGTGAGAGTCTGCGCTTAGTAAAGGAGGAGTTTAAATACCCCAGAATTGTGTTCACGAATAACAAAAGGGGAAAAAAAATAAAAAGACAGATTGGACGGTCTGGTGATCGCAGCATTATGGGGACTAAATGCGATTCCATTTAGCTTGTGATTAACATAGCAATAACCAGCATCCCATCCAGGTTGTACCCCAGATTTGTGCCATATACTCCGAGATTGGCTCCAAGCCAAATAGAAAACATTTACAAACAACTATTGTTACTTCACTGCAACTATATATGTATCGCATTGCAGAATTACAAGATTTAAGATTGTAGATAAAAGCATTAATACGACCAAGGCATTATATTCTGATTTGGTGCCAAAATTACTTACTGATTATTGCCGCATTGTTGGTTTCTTTTCGGAATCTGAACTCCCGTAACTTTTTTACCAAATCCCCATCGACATCACACACTACCAAAGACTCACTCTAAGAAATGAAAAAAAAAGAACGCTTTTAGGATCATGCAAAACATCACCTAGTTAAAAGGACAGCAGTCTGCACTACGGATATATAGAATTTTTGCAAGATACGCATTTAACAAAACAGCTATACATGCACACTATAACATCACCGCATTCTTTTACACTAAACTATTTAAGGCAATCAGGCTGATTGACTTAATGAGAGATAAATGGGGGGAAAGGGGACAATTAAAAACCACAGACGAAATACCGGGTTCGAGCAAGCGGCTCTTATTAGAGGGGCCATAAAAGCACGTCATAATACTTAGGAGCTGCAAACCTAATAAGACCCGAGCCAGAGAAGTCACAGGTCTGCATGGGCCCGGGCTGCCAGGCTTCCCACAGACGGGCACCAGCGGCACTTTGCGCGCCCAGATCGTGCAAGAAACATTGTAACTAAATTGCAAGAACAGGGCGGCGACTTTGTAGCCAGCGCCCGGCGCGCCGCTAGGTGATGTGTCCGCTGATGGCTACTAAGGTGCATGATAAGGGAGGGTTAGGGCCGCGGAAAGCCGAGCCGGACGCGGCCCGATCGCCTTAGCGGGCGGACTGCGCACCGGGACGCCACGGACCGCGACAATGGGCCGGCGGGGGGGAAGCGCCGCGGTAGCCGGCGGACTGCGGGGCGATCGGCGGCAGGGACGCGCGATCGGGCTCCGCAAGCCTACGGAAACGCGACGCTTTCGGGCCGCTCGCCGGCGCTGCCCGCCGAGACACTCACCATTTTCCCCGGAGCGCAGACTCGGATTGCTCGGGCCTGGACCGGACCGGATCTATCCCCCCGGTCTCGTGACTTGTATCTGGCCAATCAGGCCTCAGCCCCCGCCCACGTGTCCCGGAGCGCGAGCCAGCGCCCGACGCAAAGCTATTACGCCTCATCTGTTTGATCTGCATGTGGGACACTCGGAATGGAACGTGATTGCGGGAAGTTGAGTCGTTCAAAATAAACACTATACAGTCTTTGGCACCGGGAATATTTATAAAAGTGGATCAGGCTATGTAATTATGAAAAGAGTAATGAAATAACTTTTTAATTATTGTTTTGTCTTATATAACTGCAATGCGTTACTTGTGCATAATAAAACGTAAAATATGTATTTTAGCGATTATGAGTGTTTACACACACTTTCTCATTCAACGTTTCACATGAGCAGATGGGTCTGCATACACCTTGAAATGGAATTTGAAAACGACGATTTGCAACACGTGTGCATGCCTCTTTCACGCATGCGTATAGCACATCGCATGGGCCCATAACCAGGGGTGGGCAATCTTACCCACAACTGGCCAGTGTGTATGCAGGTTTTTGGGATAACCTTTAGGTCAGCTGTTTGAACCCAGGAGGACTCTTTAATCAATCATCCCTCTAATTAGGAGTTGCAGCAAAAACCTGCATACATAACAGCCCTTTCTGCCAAACCCTGCCCTAGACGATTTGCAGCAGCTAGCTGCAAACGACCCATCAACGGGCTGGAAAAGCATAAGGGAAATCAGTATAAGTCAGTGCTCTTCAAATCTGGCCCTCAATTCCAAATCCAGGCCTTGTTTTAGTTCTTCTAGGTGGTTTGTTTAATAATTACTGATTCTGATTGGCTGGAGGCTTCACACCTGGCTGAGAGGTAAAGGAAAGCTGGA
>JAODKM010000025.1:12089402-12101724 GCA_026780845.1 Petrocephalus sullivani
CACCTGGCTGAGAGGTAAAGGAAAGCTGGAAAATCAGCAGGGCTCGGCCCTTGAGGACCGTGATTTGAATAGCCCTGGTATAAGATGTGAAAACCCACCCTTCTCAGAGATAGTGACCAACTGAACGAGTTCTGAGTGATTTCAGGCAGCAAAGAGCAAATTCCAGCTGTCATTTCCCAACCATTCTCCCCCTCAAACTCAAGACAGCTCATCTGCAACTCAAGAAGACAACTCCACCTTAAATCCCCCTCCTTTACTATCTGCAAACAGGATGGTGTCTGTAAAAAACAAAGGGTGAGGAAGGCTGCCAGCCCTGCCCAGGTCTCACCACCTACCCTGAGGCACTCCCATGACTAACTGGCTCTTGTCATTATTTTTAATAAATTGCTGGACTTGTGCTCTGTCCCCCATGTACCAAGCCCCCCACAGTCATCCTTGTCCCCAACAAGGCTAGGATCAGTAGCCTAAATGACTACTGAAGGCCTATTGCCTTGATTTCTGCTGCTAAAATAATAATAATACATCTTATTTATAGGCGCCTTTCTAAACACTCAAGGACACTGTACACAAAAGTGCAATAAAACAATAATAATACAAAAATATAAAACAGTGCAGACAACAGACAATGCAATTGGATTCACAGAGAAAAAGCAAGCTTAAACAGATGGGTTTTAAGTTTAGATTTGAAAAGTGGGAGTGAGTTAATGTTTCTGAGCTCAGATGGTAGTGAGTTCCAGAGCCGGGGATCCGGGCAAAACTCTGCTCCCCATGGCGGTATGAAAGCCCCACCCCATGGAGTTATGAAAGACTTTGCGTGCCTTGCCTTGATCCATCTTAAAGCTGTGACAAACCCTCTGCTCGATCCGTTATAGTGTGCATACGGGGCCAGCAGGTCTGCGGACGATGTTAACCAGGCCCTGCACTTTGTACCGGAGCGTCATGGCACCTCAGGGACCTATGCGAGAATGCCAGTTATGGACTTTTGCTCAGCTTTTAGTATCATCAATCCTGAGCTGCTGCAGATTAAACTCTCCCTGCTTTTTGTGCTGTATTCCACCTGTCACTGGTCCACACACTTCTGTACAGACAGAAGACAGCAGGTCCAGCTGGAGTAACACCATTGGCACCATTATCCTGAGTACTGGTGCTGAGGCTGTGCCTTGTCACGCCTTCTCATCAGTCTGTATACCGACACCTGAATCCTGAAGTTTGCCAATGACACAGCTGCGCTCCATCCCATATTTAATGGTGTAGAGATGGTCTGAAGGAACCTTTCCCTTTTACAGTCCCTCAGTATCAATGGCTTTACGGTCTCCACTTTGGGAGTACTGAAGTTTCTTTGTACCACTATATCCAAAAAGTGGGAATGTAATATTAAGTCTATAATTACAAAAGCACAAAAGAGACTTTACTTAGCTGAAGAAATTCAGCATACTTAATGTTCTACGGACTAAATTTTATACTGCAAATATTGAATCCATCCTCATTTCCCCTAAAACACTTTTGTTCAACACTTCCACTGCACATGAAAAAGGGAGACTGCAAAGCTGATTAAGGACTGCAGAAAAAACCATCAGGCAATCTGGCCTCCCTACAGGACATCTACAACAGTAGAGTCCTAAAGCGTACTGGCAAGATGGTGCTGGACATTCCTCACCTTGGCACCTCTTCCAACCCTCCCATCTGGCCCTGAAGGCCAGGACACATACCCTGGGTAACAGCTTCTTCCCTAAAGTGGTATCTCTTCTAAATCAGCATAGCCACCCACATTAGCACTAAAGGTATCCCACTGATATATTGCACCCCCCACATTCCTCATAGCATTTTACACCTTTTATGAAACTGCAACCTAAATGTGTATGTTGCACATTTTTCTGATGTCATACGTCTGTGCTACACCAAGTCGGTCCCAGCATGCTCGGCATACATGTTGAATAGTGTTCATTATCAAACATAATGCATAGTTTACTTGTACCTGTAGTACTCCGTACATCTAAGAAGTGCTTAAGCTTTAGTATTAGATATTTAAAAACTGACAGAATACAAACTGTTATGATATCACTACATTTTGAAGAGAAGAGGTTATGCTAGATTTTTAAAAGAGAAATCCTCTAATTGTGATAATTGCCCTAATCCAGTGTTGTGGTGAATGCATGCTGAGGTGTCTTAGGCTTCCTCATTGATATGGCTGAGAGATGCATTCACATTATACACCAAAATCAAAGCAAAAAGAATGTTAGGTGCAGATGTCCCTCTTGTCTCCCTGTGCTATAAATCGAGGGATCCTGAGGGTAAGGAAATGACACAAATGGCCCAGACCCTTCTCCTAGACAGTTGTATATTTAAAATAATCAGAAGCTTTTTAATTTACAGAAAATACACACCACCAAAAACAGCAGAAGTTACAATATCTAAAAGGAAATCCAATAACCCCATTCCTACTCTTTGTGCAGAGTTTGTATCAGGGCTGGGAGGTATATTGATGAGGCAATGCCATTTATATCAACGTACTGTTACTCTGCATTAAAATAATATAGACAAACATTTTTAATAGCGCTGCCTGTCTTCCATGTGCCTTTGGTACTCCTGTGTTGCCACCATCTCCATCTGTAAAAGAGCATCAAAACATTTCAGGTGCAAATTAAGTTAAAAATAAAAAAAAGAAACTATATTTAAGGGAAGACATGACAAATAATTTCTGTATATGCCTCTACTGACACTTTGGGGACCCACTTGAAACATTCCATGGTTTACTTTTACATTGTGTATCAATGTCAATGCTTTTTTCCCTCTGCACTTCATATGTAGAACCGCAGTATGGCTGATGTCATTCTGCATCACAGCGTGCAGAGTATTGAATTTGGCTGGCATGACAAGGCCGTACTGGCCTTCACCAAACGACTGAATAGATCATTTTCTTTTCTTCTTTTGTTTTCAGAACAGCAAAAACTTTTGATGTGATGCGTCTTGCCCGCTGTGTGTACCTGGTTTTGCTTTAGGCTGTCCTCTGGTGCTCTCTTCCAGTCTTGTGCAAGTGTTGGGCTCCCACACTTCTGCAAAAGCTGATCCTTGTTAAGTTCAGTTGCAGATTTCAGATTCCCCCAGCAATGTATAGACATGCAGTTAGGTAAACTAACATCTGTAATGTGTGTGTGTGCCCTGTGATGGACTGGCATCCTGTTCACCCTTGTGTACTGTTAATCTTGGTATAGACTCCAGGAACACGGTCTCTTTGTACTGGATAAACTGCTGCGGGTGTTGGCCAAGTCTGTGGACAAACTGTTTGTTGAAGTCTTCCAGCACTGACAAGATTGCACCCTAATTCATCCACCTTTCACAAAAAGTTTAGATGGCTGGAATACCGGCGGCTTAAGGTGATTTAAGGTGGCCTCTGTGCCTCACTCTCTGTGCTCTGCCATCGTCTTTTCTTCGTATCAGCTGGCAGGTCAGTAATTTTCAAGAAGGGTACTTTTTTCACGTGTGGAAGGATCCACTGATTTGCCACCTCTGTGCAGCCAGTGGGAGTGTTTGACCTAGTGAGCAATTGCAACACAATCGATCAGCAAATACCTTTAAAACACATTCACTTATGTGCAATCCAAACTAGTTCTGTTGTGAAAACTACGAAAGCAGGTACGGCACTGTAACGTTAAAGCACAGAACAAAGCAATTTAAAAACGCTACTTGGCGCAAATAATACAACGATAAAACATAATTGATGAATGACAAACATGCAATTGCACTGAATACACCGAAATATTTCGTCCACACGTCTTCAGTTACTGTACCCAGCCAGGAGTAAAGAAACCTACAGGCTTTTAATCGCTTTTATTTGCTTCGGCGTCAACCATGACGTTTGGAAAACCAAATAATTCACATTATACTCTTCAGTTACAGCGGGAGCCCCACAACCATCAAAGTCTGTTGGTTTCAGTGTGTATGGGATAGATCCAGCAATATCAATTCCCTCTTTATACCTCTCGCTTGCATCTACCGGTACCGGGAATACTCCGTTACCACGACAACGCACCAAGCACGCGGCAGGAGGCGGGGCGTAGTGAGTGTAAACAACGCGAGCGCTTCGGCCGTGACGTCACGCCGCATCCCAGGATTCACAGCTAAAACCAAAACATTGAGTTAGCGCCCCCTGTGGAAGGCGGAGGGAAAGGCGAGGAGGCGTCGTTACTTGGTTCATAATGTTTTGCTAACTGCCAGACGGCTCTCTGGTTAAAATGTCGCGATTTGCAATATTTGTTTCATTTTATTGAAGGGTAATATCTCAAAATGTGGATCTTTACGGATGAGTGTTCTTTTAATAGTTGTGAGTCTTTAGAGCTATTTGCCAAATAGGTTTTTTATTTAGATATATATATATATATATTTTTGTCCATAACATTCATCCGTTTTGAGAACAATGTCATAAACTGAATAAAAAAAAAAGTCTGCAGGTGGACAGTGAAGTGAAAGCTTCGTCGAAGCTTTGTTTGACCCATGCAACACAGATATCGGCATAATTTTTTAATCTTTATTTTGAGACTTTTTTCAATTAAAGAAAATGCCTATACAAAAATAATTGTACTTGATATTTGCAAACATGGAACGAACCCCGTATTTGAATTCCGTTTTCCGTTTAATGAGTGTTTCTGGCATCTCAAATGTGGCTTTGATTTACAACTAAACATTTAGCCCACATCATAGAAAATAGAGATATTCATCACGTATCGCCATTCTGAGATACCGCCCAGCCTTAGCATATTGTCTCCATGTTGAGTATGTTTCCTCTGGCACCTTCAATATGCGTGTGCGCCCTGTAATGGAGTGGCATCCTGTTCACCCTTGTGTATAGATTCCTGGAACACGGTCTCTTCGTACTGGATGAACAGTTATGGTAGCTGAATGGATAATTGCAGTATTTGCATTTAATACACAGCATCTTATTTGTTCCAGTACAATAACAACATACATTGTCTCGTGATAATTTCTCTTTTGGACATAGATGGCTTCCATTTTCGGAATTAGCAGAAGGATTGTATTGAGAGTGTAGAAAAAAAAGACTACACCCAGTCTTTATTTGATTTGGTTATACTGTGTTTTATAATAATAAATCATAGTTTAAACTTGTGTTTAACAACATGCCCAGATGCTGTAATACATAATGTGATTATAATATGTTTAGATAAACAGCTTTTGCAAATTCTGCATAAAACACTATAACATTCATGTCAATTCCACACTCAGATATTCACAATATTTTACATGCTACTACTGTACTCCCTGCTATAATGAAAATATGCCATTCAATTGGCAAATGAACTGTGAACAAAGCACCTATTATACAAGGATTAAGCTTTCAAACTATATTCTTATATCTACTGATCTGCACTCAATCTGGACGTGATTGCACTCAAAATTTAACACTGTTTTGAATTTATTGTGAATAGTTTTATTTTGATCACTTGGTAAAATGTCGCAGGACCAGCTTCACACATTTGGCCAGCAGACGTAACTGCTATGTCCAGGCTCACCCACTATGTGGCACTAAGAGTCATAATAACCGGACAGTTTAAATAAAACAATCTGAGAAGGCTGCATAACATGGCCTCTCCTGGGAATTAAGCTGCCAGGGCCATATAATAACTGCACTGCATGCTGCCCCAATGCAAAAGAGATTTTCACCACTTGCAACTCTTCATGACACTACAGTAGGTTATGCTACTACACCCAAATGATCAATGATACATTTCAGATGTCTGTGTCCCTTGTGCATAATACATTTCAAAACTAATCTGAGCACAGAAATCATATATTAACTCACAAAATCAAAAGTGATACTGAGAGAAATGTATAACGTGACATCCTATGTGAGAAGAGGTGAATTGCTTTTGCATTGTAGGATATGTAAATAAATATTTGCTGGATATGATTAAATAAACTACACAATTATCAGTCACATGCTTAATGTATATATGTGCAAAGTGGTAGCATAATACTTGTTTGAAATGCAGTAGAATAAAAATGCAATTCACTTGCCTTTTTCTTGAATTTAGTTAGAAGTACATTCATTATTCTCATTTTACTAATCCAGTTGCTACATGGATTTGAAAACCACACAATTCACATAATGAATTTGGGCTGCCGCAAATATTCTTTACAATTAACGCATCCTGGTGTGTGGGGGATGGTTGGCTCTGGTGATGGAGATCTAGAGCATACAGGGGGCCACACTGTAGAGGAGGACATCACCTTCAATGCGCAAAAGGGTGACTTCCTCAAGCCCTTCAACCCGATGCTCAAACTCCAACAAGTGAGTCCCATCCACTGCTACTTTAAACATATCTTGCTCAACCAAGATCTTAAGCTGTGGAAAATGAAAATAATTTTCTCATGTCAAATAAAACAGTTTAAATTTGGCAAAATTTTAAATGAGCTTTCAGAGTGAAGCTGCATGTATAGTTAAAGGTGAAAAGGACATTAGAAATTGCTCAAAATTAAGATAACAGCAGACAACATTTGAGTAGCGAAAGGTACATTTGGGAGTTTAGACACTGAATTGGAGAAGCTTGTTAAAGAATAAATTTGATAATAAATATATTATCAGTATAATATATACTTTTAGGCAACCTGGATATAAAAACTTACAACAGTAAAATAAATCAAGTGGTTTCAGCCAATAGCGTACCTCGAAGCGTTTTCCCTCAAGAAAGGGAAAGGCTCCTTCCCGCTCCTCCGGGCCCCAATCTCCATCTAGATTTGTATTACGGACAATGATCCGTTCATTAAATCGAGGGTTAAAATGAAAAGTTGTGTCTGCCCCTTTCACAAAGTCAATGTGGAATCTGAAATGAGAAGACAGTTTGTTAAAGAAGAAAAAAAGTCAAACATTAATTGTTTCTATAACCTTATAAGGCATAAAATCATTCCATTACCACTGTTTTTCTGCCTAGACTCCTGACAAGATAATTACATTAAAACCGAGCTCCTATTGCAGGTGGCAAATTGGAACTATGTGAAAAGCTGACCTAGTTTTTTCTTTCACAGAACTGGATGTTGTTGTTTAACGCTCTATCCATTTCATTCATCCAGTTTCCATGACTGCTTACAGTGAGCCTGCGGCCCACCTATGGAAGTAATGGCCACAAGGCAGGGGAACACCCTGGATGAGATTGCAGTTCATCACATGAGAAACTTGGATTTTTCTTCTTTTTTTTTTTAGCAGACACTTTTGGCCAAAAATTTGCTTGTGGAAAGCTTGGGGACAGAGAACAGGGTCAACTGGCATTCCTGGTTTTGGGTTTATGGGCCAAGCCCAAGGACCCAATAGTGATATGGTTACTTTGCAGATCATGCTATTTGAACCCGCAACCTTACAGGCTTGAGCATAGAGAACTAACCTACTGAGGTACAGCAAATCAGTACTGATATGGCATGTGCATACAGTCTCAAGATTCTACTGAACATAACTGCCAGTAGTTTAATATTCAGTCATGCTACTAAGGTCACTGATTTAATAGGCATTCACTTATTCATCACGCAAACATGCAGAGTAGGGTGCATTGTAGTACCTCTTTGCGTTTGGCAAGGGCTCTCCGACTATTGTGATCATAAGCCTTGGCATCAACCCAGCATGCAGAGGCAACTGAAATGGCACTTCCTGAAGGGAAGATTAGTTAGAATTAACATTTGAACAGAGCAAATATTTACAACTGCTACAACTGATCACTGCAATTTCTTCTGTATGGTGAATCACCAGACATAATGAATGCTGAACAAACCTTTCCTGGAGAACACACTTTTCAATTCAGAATTGTAACTGCACAAAATTAAATTAAATGAATGAAGAATAACAACTGTGTATTTTGATGTTAATTACAAATGAAACAAACTTGTCTCATTTCAACATTATGAAAATTCTTTCACACCAAAACCCTGCAGGGTAGGTTCATTCTTCACAGATACGATACACACACACACACACCCCTAAACTATAAAAAGTGTGACTACGGAGGAAAACCCAGAGAACCCAAGTGAACACTGGGAGATGACATAAGCACCACACCATTAAATATGGAGCAACTTAAAACGCTGTAGAGCAATCCACTGCACCACGCCCCCTGTAAAATGTTTGTTTCTGTGCTAGGAAGATTTTACTACAAAAAAATAACAGGAATACTTAACACATACTGGAATAACCCTACACAATCCTATAGGAGTTTGTATCCTAGTTTGCTCAATCTTATATTACAGACCAAAACAGCCAGGTATGTAAACTGGCATTGATATTGACAGACAGCAACAGTAAATTGGTGATTCGAAATGCTACAACTTTTCCTACCTTGGTTTTTAGGTCTTGAGTCCAGAAAGCCACTCTACGGTCCTTATATGAATGTATTAAGGAGCCACATGGCTAAGAGTCAAAGCTAATTTTCATCCCCAGCAACACCACACTTTAGAATGTTAAATGAATCATATTTTTAATAATCATTGCATTTCATTTCTTTACATGTCAACTGTAGCATTTCTTTAGCATAAATATACCACTCCAACCCATCCAAAAGAGACACAATGTTTATCCTCAATAGTAAAGTAATAAACAATCATACACGCCTGCTAATTTTCTAATAAGTAATTCTCTAATAATTTTCTAACAATAGAGCATGTAAAATTCCATGGCCTTCAAATTTGCACCCCCAACCCCAAAAAAATAAAAAACACAAGGTTGCAAATGGATATCTAAAATCATTACTTGCCATTTTCTTTAATACAAATATCAAGTCAAAATAAAGAAACATCCCAATATACTTTGTCACATGATATAATTTCCAAATACAAATGCTCTTCTCTTTTAATTGAATATGAATCACAGGTGTGACAAGTCTTCCTCGTCAGTGAAACTGGCTTACTTAAGTTAACCTGAATTGACTAACATAGTAAGACAGCCAAGCAGTGATGTCTTCATCCGACAGAGAGCTGAAGAAATCAATGTATTCAAAGGTATGGCGGGTTATGTCTAGGCTGAAAGAAAAGAATACATGCGTTGGATCCATTATAGTTTCTGTCTTAAGTGCTCAACACCACAGAAATTCCTTGAGAAAACCACCATTCAGAACTGATGACACCCTTATAACCTCCAAGTGTAAGTGACAAAAAGCGTGTGGTAAAATCAAACACTAACACATCGCTAGAGCAGCAAAAAAAAGACTGTCTAATACTTTTCAAACCAAATAAGCATATGAAGAAGCTTGGAGATTAGAGCTATGAAGGACACTCACCAGCATTCCACCAGGAGCAGGTTGTCCACCATATGAAGGACTTGGATACCTTCCCATAGGATCCGGGTTGAAAGGCCCAGAGAAACCTGGCTGGTTCGGAAAGGCCCCGGGCATGCCCCAGCTGCCAGGAGGTATGGGAGGGTACCCCGCACCAGGGAAGTGAGAGAAAGCACTGGGATCTGTTACTGATGGGAAGGATCCAGGATGACCGGGCCCATACACTGCTGCTGGCTGCCCACCAGGATAAGGGGGATTGGGAAAAGGTCCAGGAGGAACTCCAGAGCCTGAAGGGAACGTTCCAGGCATTCCAGGTAGGTATGGTTGAGCAGATCCTCCTGGATATTGGCCAGGAACATTTCCTCCAGCTGGGTACTGATTATGGTAGAACGGCAGCTGTCCAGGAGCTCCGGGTCCTTGCGAATTCTGGGAACCAGGAGGATATCCTCCAGCACCTGAAGGTGTCCCAGGATATTGCCCTGGCATTCCAGAACCTGGGGGATAGTGTCCAGAGCTGGGTGGTGCATAAGGATACTGACCTGCAGCCCCTGGAAATGATGGCGCTGAAGGCTGTGTAGAGCCAGAAGTGGGGAAGTGCGGGGCTCCAGGGCCAGGTTTTGGCCAGCCAAGATTCTCAGTTTGGTGGGCTGCGCTGCCCTGCATATTCGGTTTCAGTTTGCCCATTTTGGAAGCCTGGCCAGCAGCGCCATCGTCGAGGGCATCAGCAAGCTGCACACAGCAAAGATTGCCACAGGTTATTCACTGAAAAAACGTGACTTCAAAATAACCAGGGAGACATTTTCATCCTCAGAATAACCATCCCAAAATATACTGCTAGTGTAATTAAAAATAGTGGAACACAGAATTAAAAAACGTATTCAAAATGATAAAACTAACGCCACACAACCTGTATATTGTCCACATAATGACTTACTATTTTACTGCACCATTATCAGGAAAACATAACAACTTAATCTAAAATCGTAAAGGCCGAGCCCCTTAAATACTCACGGAGAAGTCGTCCATGTCCTAAAAGAGAAAATACAGAAAAGTTACACCAAGAAACAAGCCTCCTTTATACAGTAACTTAAATATACTGGATCTTAATCGCGGAGATATTATAAAGATATTCCGCAGTTACGTAACGTAATAACGCGTAGCACTGGTTAAAGCTTGACTAGTTAACTGCAAGGCGCTAGTTAGTGCCCTAGCTATAGCTACTTCCTCGTTCCTATAAATTAAAGCCAGCGGTGCCGTGATACGTCATAATCACACGGGCACTTACCCGAGCAGGGCACTGCCTCTTCCCAAATAGTCAAAATGTAAATTACAAAAGTAAAAAAGTGTGTCAGACGCAGGAAGTGGTTCTCCGGGCGAGGGAAAAGCGCAGCGCCGACTGACTTATGTCGCCGGCCGTTCCCACCCAGCAGTGACGCCCGGCACCGCGAACGCGCGGAACAGCTGGCCCGGGGCGCCGATACAGCGATACTACGGTAACCGAGCAGCTCCGGCAATACGCGCGGCGCCTTTTGTCGCCGGCTCCCTCTGCTGACTTCGGAATGCTGTTTCGCGGGCGCAAACCCCTCCTGCGCCTATCCCAGGCGGATTACGGCACAGCGCGACTCAAAACTCCGCAAATAGACCCTGTTAAGGAGAGGGGGAAGTGCTGCCCATAATATTTTGCTCTAGTGTTAAATATAATGTAAGTGATAATGATACATAATGGCAGTAATGTGTGCCATTGTGCCTACATAATCAGATTCTGGACAAACTGCCGGGGTGGCATGCTTGCCCAGTGCGTAGCACCGCTCTGGCTGCTCCCTGCGTCTCCATGGCAAAATATATTTACAGATGCATATATTCCCAGGCCAAAGCACATGGGTTCCGCGTCGTCAAAAAGAGTTCGAGTGTATGGGAGCTGCATTAAGCCCTTGGTTAATCAGAAAATGAAACAGACCATCAAAGTGTGTACTTTATTCAACATATTTGAACGTTCTGTACACCCCTAGCACTTTTTGGGCGGTAATATAAACTCGGCTTTGACCCCCCAGTCAAAATGGACGCCGGCACTTGTACCTAAGCTGGCTGCAAACTGTATTCTTGTGGTGAATTATCAGCTTCACTTTTACTTTTACTTTTGTTTGTAGGAAGTGTCTGCTGGATAATTTGATGTAAAATGTATTGGGTGCAATTAAATGCTGGTTTGTCAGATCACTTTTAAATGTTAAACTTTGAATATGGAATATATGTTAAACACGTTTGTAAAACAAATAACAATCAAATAATATAAATATTTATAAGTTTTATATGCAGCCACACAGAGCTCCGGTAAATGTTATGTTTTAATAATAGAAGGTAGGATACACTCTATTGATCCCGGGGGGAAATAATTTTACACGCATTACAGTAACGATGAGCTGCTATAGTAAGCATGCAGCCGCCCAGGGCAGGGCCAGAATTATGTAAGCCTACAGTTTAATCCAAATATTTATGTAATGTTATATGATTAATAATGTCTATATGCTGGCCCCTGTAGGTTATACATCAAAAATAAAAGTAATTTGTATAGTTGAACACAAAATGCGTAATATTTTGATGCATCTCCTTCTATTTCCCTCTATTGAATTATCTGATTTGTAGTTTTTTGGTTAAATGCAGGATGTTATGCTGTTTCTTAGTTGTGTTTTAAACACCTGAATAAGGCATTCAAGTTTTTCACAATCTCAACTGACCATGCACTTCCTGTAGAATTCTCTTCTCCCTCACAGGTACACAGACAGTGTAGGGAGTATCCATAATCTGTCACCGGTTCCTGGAACTTCTTGGAATTTTCCTTTATATTCTCATGATCCCACCAGGATTATCCAGTTCAGTGTTTTGGCACCTTAACCGCCAGATGTTTTATATATATACAGCTCTGGCAAAAATTAAGAGATCACTCTATACTTTTTAAAAATCTGTGTTGTTAAATCCTGGTTTAATCCTGGTTCTGCTGGCAGAAGGCGACTCTGCGTGGCAGGCTGATTCCAGGTTTCTAAGAGATCAGTAACAAGAAC
>JAODKM010000025.1:12101824-12129847 GCA_026780845.1 Petrocephalus sullivani
ACATGCACAGCTAGCACAGTTAGTGACATTAAGTGGTGTGACATGCACAGCTAGCACAGCTAGTGACATTAAGTGGTGTAACATGCACAGCTAGCACAGCTAGTGACATTAAGTGGTGTGACATGCACAGCTAGCACAGTTAGTATCAGGCTCCTACAAGCAGGACTGAAGTCCCATAAAGCAAGGAAGAAGCCCTTCATTATAGAGAAACAGAGAAGAACCAGACTGCAGTTTGCAACAAAAAAATATATATATTTTACACAGATGCATAACCATAAATTGAGAAATGACTGAAACAAAAAAAATGTGCTGTGATATCTTACGTTTTTCTTTAAGTTTTTGCCTAGTATAAAGCCTTGCGTTTACTTACTATTACACGATTTTCAGAATATTTACTGGTCCTCTGACTTATATGAGTATGAAATAGTAGAGAAACAGTAAGCCAAAAAGGGTTTTCCAAAAAGCCAAATTATTTTCAAGTAAGCATTTCATTGTGCTCTGTACACTGTACTTTGTACATATGATAATCAACTTCAACTTCAAATTCGGCAATGCCTAGGAATACTTGTATTACTTATTTTGTAAAGAGCAAGTTTGAGAACCGTCTCATTTCTCAAGGTGTTCTCATCCCATCACAATTTGCCCTGCTATAAATACACACTTATTTTGAATGTACTTGAAAACAAATATTATATTTAGACATCAGGACCAGGACCTGCATTTGCCTCCATCGTTTAGTCAGATATCCGCACACAGTCCAATGACACCATACAGGAAGTGTAGTTCCCCCGTCTCTCCAGCAGGGGCGAGAAGATAAACAACACTTCCCAGTAACTATTGCCTGAGTTATGGTGGTTAAGAGCGCTGTTTGAGCGCACTCACTTAACCAGAATCAGCTTAACTCAACATAGCTGTCGCCTGGCCGGAATTATGAACGGTGCTATGCACAGCGCGTCTAATGTGGTGGACATCCAGCTAAAAAGAGGGCCAGCTGGTAAGATACTCGGCTCGCTGCTACGCCATGCACATTCCCAGGCTCTCAGACTAGGCCGGCCGCGGCTGCCCTGCAAACCAGAACTTTTGGCCACGGAGTTTAAGTCAAAAGGCAGCAGCATAATTACGGAAAAGACGAAATAATGTAACTATTAACGAGACAGACAGTTTAATATGTTTTCAGTGCCAGGGATTTCTAAATTCGTTTAATTTGGCAACTTAGGATGAAAACAGAGCCTTCTTTTTGCACCGCAGAAAGCGAATGTAAAGCTTGCAGTTATGAGTCGCGTGCCGTATGCTCGCATATTGGCGAGCGCGCGCTGTGCCGCGCAGCCTTTGGCCCCGGCTGTTTTACATGGGGGCTCTTATCAGCGACTGCCTCTAAAATGCCCGTAATGCTCGCAGAAAGCTCTAATGCTGAGTATTATCTTCAAGAGGGCTATTCGCCCGTGCTAGCACCTATTTGGGTTTGGCTTGCTTGGAAACTGAAAGTTATTCAGAACACTGGAAGCAGTCCAATTTTTGGTAGCGCATTGCCATATCTTGTTATTTATTGATATCTTTTAACTTTTGAAATGTTGAACTAGTTAATGCATGCGTTCTTTAGCATACTGATTCAATTCCTTATCAGTTTGGACATTGTTACTGTGATATAATTTTGACCCGGTTTTTGAAGGACGCTCACACACCTGAACGTTTTTGCAACTGTAGCATACTTGAACTGTTGTAAAGATTTGATTGTGTACCCGAATTAACATAGTTGTATTTATAGTAGAGTACGTTGGATATTTGCATCAGATGGTTCTACCTTAGACACCTACGCCCCCCAAAAACAGTCTTGACAGTATAGGTTAATGTAGATTAAGGTTTGCTGATACCTGTCAGTATTGTAAGAAATCGGCAAGAGCATTTGCAAGATTGAAGTTTGAACTCTGGACTGTTTATTTAGCGGCTCTGCACAAATGTATCTATTGTTCGATTTGCTTTGTTTGGACATGTCTACTTTTGTGCTGTTCTCAGGCCTGGGATTCAACATTGTCGGAGGTGTGGACCAGCAATTTGTGTCCAATGACAGTGGGATCTACGTGGCCAAAATCAAAGAGAATGGTGCAGCTGCACTGGATGGCAGACTACAAGAAGGTGACAAAATCTTGGCAGTAAGTAACAATGGGGTGATAGTGTATTGATTTAAACAGGTAATTTTTAAATGTAGAAGTTGATGGTACTCAGGATGTAACTTGGGGGTAGGCGACCCTGATCCCATAGTGCGGGTTTTCCTGTCTGCCTGAGGTCAGGAGTGGTACATCAGAGACCAAGTGGCATGAAAAACTAGCTGGATACTGGCACTCAACAATGAGGGCTGTCTGCTCTGATATAATACAAAACATTATAAAAATCTCAAAGATATTTGGTAGCCCACATATGTTAGTTGTGGTGATTAAGTAAAATATTATAGTGAAACATTATAAATTGAACCAGAAGTTGGTTCTTTAGTTGACCTCTAGTCAATTCAAAGTAAACCGTTTTTTGAAGTAGGGCTGTGCTATATGATAAAAATCTTATATCGTGATATCGGTAATATCATATCTCAAGGGCAAATATTAGTAAGTACAATTAATAGTTTATATAAGCTGACTCAGCATATTTAGATTTTCAGTGTGTTGAGGTGAAATGTCACTCAGCAGTTTGATCAAGCAGAACAGTTCGTTGAACAAAGAGTTGGGTCCTATGATCCTGCACATAACTCCAAAATTACCTAACAGTTTGAGTTAAGTGGTTCAGATACAGGGTTTTGTTAATCTATTATGAGGTTTTAAAGGTGTGTTGTGATTATTCCCTTTGAGCTAATTGGGAGTCAGAAGTTGCTTGTGTAGAAAGTCAGGCTTCTATTGTAACAGCAGAGTTACAGCCACGGCTGGACACTCTGCAGATGTGTCCATTGTTAGTTTATACACATCTCATTTTTCTTACCAAGACATTGACCACATGGGTCGTACCAAGTAATATCTTTCCTGCAGCATTTGCCTCCATTACGTTTTGTGCTTCCGGGGTTCAGGTGTTCCACGGCGCACCATTATTTCCTGTCCTTTGGGGTCTGATTACTTACTGTGTGACAGGGCTGGCAATCATTTGTTGATTGAACCTTCTGGACAATTGAATTGAATCTTCTGAACAAACAGCATTCTTACGATGCTGTTTGTTCAGTTATGACAAGAAGCCCAAGGACACCACGGTGGGGAAACAATCTGTGAACGGTAGCGAGTATTGGCTGCTTCAGCTGGTCACGTGACGTTTGGCCACTGAGCTGAGTGTGTTCTCTGCCTTCACCATAGTGATAAGCGCTGACTAAGGTGCATACTCGTACAACCAAGGGTAGCAAATGGTAGCTAACGGAGACCTCGAAGCTAATCATAAGATGCGGGGGCAGGTGCATGCCTATTTTGGTTACATCGTGCAGCAGTAAGTAGCCTGTTTTCTCTGAAGGTTACAAGGTCACGCTTTCTATGCATTACATTACCTTCTCTCCGTGTTATACAATGCCATATAAAATTCCAAAATGTTCATGTGGGTAACACTACAGACTCAATTCTCCATTTCTGGTCACTCTTGTAATGTCAAATATGTATTTTGGTAGAGGTCAGGTCTTTAAACCCCCATTAAATGTAGATAAAAGTAAATATTAACCTGTTTTGATGTTGTCTCTCTCCAGCAGAGTTCGACATCATGCAGTATAAATATAATTTATGTTTTGTGTGTACACGTGTGTATGTATACACACTTTTTTCAGATTAATGGACACGAATTGGACAACCTATTGCACAGTACAGCTGTGGAGCTTTTCCGATCAGCAGGGGAAGATGTGGAGCTACGCGTGCAGCACAGGGTGAGAGCGTCATTCGGTATTTCAGATAATAGTTTCACAATGAAACTTTGGGAAGCTGTGCGCTACTTATGAAGGACTGAACAAGGGTGTATTATTTACAGTTTGAAGTACTTTTGATTGCCATGGTAATGTAATGCAAACATTTCAATGCAAAGTTTCAAGTTCAATTTACTTCTATAGCACATTTATGGGGGCACTATATAGCACTGTACGGGGCCACTGTACGGGGTCAGCCACTGTGAGTTCTGGCAACACAAAGCAATGCTGACAAGTCACTTGCTTTTGCTCAATATCATGGAATTCAAAATGTGTATTCAAGGTCATTTTTGTTCAATTGTGCCACATTATCTATGACCGAGTTCAACAGCAAGAAAGAAAATGATTATGATTGGCTGGGAGAGTGCATGCAGAAACCCACGCAAAAGCAGTGGTGGTACAGTTTGCAAAGCTATGTTTCCTATCACAGAGTAAAAATGTTTTACTGTAAATTATTGATAGTATCAAGCCAGCTGACTATCATGGTCCATACAATGTGACAATTGCATGCGCATAACCTGCGATGTTGATATTAATATTGCACATCGTGCAGCTCTAATGTACGTGTTTATTCCATGCTTTTTGCTTTTTAATAATAAAGAAATAGTACGTTTAAAATCTTGCTTTTCTTTCTATATAATGTCAAGGAAGTAATTTGGCCTTTTATTATAGAGAAAACATTAAGAAATGAATTTACAGTACAGGCATGTAGTGAGCTATGAGTGCCTTGACTCCTCTCTTACTGCCATCTCTCACTTTGTTTCTGCAGCATACGATACCAGGTGTGAATGGCCCGTCTCGCCCGCGACCTGATACCGAATCGCCCTTCTCTGCTCTGGGATTACTAGGTATAACTTTGGCATCAGTTGTACTGCTCACGTTTGTCTATATGCGCTTTCGGCCACATGTCAAGAGGCATTTTTAAATCTCTGAATCCAGTTCATTCATTCAGAGAGAGATAGAGAGACTCTTTTCCAGTAACAAAGTTCGCATTCTGCCTACTTTATAGTGCTGTGTTCCAGGAGTAAGACTCTCTAGGTAGAACTGGTTAGTGTCCCAGGGACATTGATTGAATAGAAGAGGTTAAGAAACACATATTCAGTTTCCATCTCTGCACAACCCAATCATCCACATGCCATTTTCCTTTTATAAAGCCCAAGACCAGAGAAAGAGCCTTTTTCCTATCAGTCAAGGTTAATTCTGAAGTTACTGGGCCGACAAACGCGTCATTTTGTTAGAAGCGGTAATTTGGTAGTTTGTGTTCAATATTCTGTATAAAAAGCCATTTTCTTGTGTATACCATGAATCTTCTGCATACTGTAAGCACACTATTTCTCCCAATGTTTCACATTAACCAAAAAGTTCTTGTGTTCGTTTTTGTCTGAATAACCTTTAAATGCTGTTAATGTCTTGGTCTAATAAACTGTGTACTCTGGAGTTCATTATGGGAAAATAACAGTTGCTAATGTTACCTGATAATGAATTGAGACAACTGCAGTGCATATGTAATTTTAAAAGAGACCAATTTCATATTGCGATATATATTTTTGGAACGTTTCATTTTGAAAAAAAAAAAAAAGAACTCGTTGCCACCCCCTGATTGGCTTTCATGATTAAGTATAAAAATTCTAAAGTGTTGCAGTATTTTGCAGGTTTCACAGTTTGTGTTGCATTGTAATAATTACAAAAATCCTAGACATTAGTATAATTGACTTAGAATAAAGGTTTGTTTCACTTAAATTATGTAATTTAATGTAGTTGATAATCTCAATTTTGAATTTGACTTGATTCACTTTTGGAATTATTCAAAGGTGTATTCACTTGCACTGATGTCTAGGTTCAGTCAAATGGTAATGCTGCAGATGAGTGGTAATATTGTAGAAACAAATTGTTTAAATGTTCCTAAGCATTGAGAGCTGTGTTTCACTTTAATTTTGCAGCTGATCATTGAACTTATCATTTTTATAATATGCAAGGACTTGCAGTTACTGTAGTTGAATTTGCAGTATATTAAGTAATCGGGTCTTAGTTATGTAAGACCTTATTACTTGAATCTTATATGAATGAATTTACTCATTTGTCACAGATAAAAACTCTGTGCTTGGTATGATTATGAAGTGATGTTTATAAACAAGTTATTCTAATGAGAATTGAGTGGACATTAAAGCATTCTTGCACTGAATATAATGAAAGTTGGTGGATTTTGCCATGAAAAAAAAATTACTAGTATATGAAAATGCTCATCCTTCCAATTGCTAGTAAACATCAATGCTCATAGACAAGAAGAAGAACTAAGTGAGTGAGGCCGGTTTTGCGTTTATTTTATACCATGTTATACAGCAGATCTTCAGAAATCTTTCCTGTGACACTCGTGTAACTTATTCATAAATTAAAGTGCTGGTGTTAGAGGAAAAAATGGAACTGCATCTCTTCTCTTGATATTTTTTGGAAATCTATTGGACCTATAAACTTTATAGATCCAATAAATAAGACTCATTTGTTTTATAAATGTGCTCTTTGAAGGTCAAAGAGCAGGGTTAGCATATTGTATTCATTGAAAGCTTGTGTAATTTAATAAATCATTTTTTTACAGCATTGCTTTGTTCCTTGTTGGTATTTTACTATCTCACTGTAGTCTTGCAACTGTGATGGTGCATCTATAGCATTTATATCTACAATGAGCTTTCTATAAAATGTAAATGTATGTCTATGGTATATACGAATATATTCTTTTTTTATTTAATGGGTTCTTCTGAAAACCATTAATCAAACCCCCCCCCCCCCCCACGTGAAGCCGGGCCCGACTTCGAAAGACATTTAGACTGTTGATGAAAAGCTATTTCAACTTCGAGATTACAGGTATTCAAACCGTGAGGAGCGCCCCCCCTGGTGGTGCATGAAGGAGTTGCAGAGTGCGCAGGTGAGGGGGGGGGGGGGACAACTCTGTGGGGGGTTTGACATGGGAGCAGAACCATTTCAAAATTGCAGCCTTCGGAAATATTAAAAACTGAGAGACTTTCAGTCTCCAAAATGTACCTGTACTTTGATAAGCTGTGTGCATCCTGCTCTTTGGGGGCCAAGGAAAAGTTTGTGGAACAGATTCAAGATTTTGTATAACCGTCCCTGTTTTCCCTGGATTCATATAAGAGTATTTGTGCTGCTTTGTCAGTAATTGATAGAAATTTTCAAAAAGCACTGGAATTTGGAAGATTACACATTTCCCCTACATTCTTAATGAACACAAGGTGGAAGTTAAAAAGAAAAGCCATAACTGACTGGGGTAAAATAGGGGCTGATGGGTTGACATTGTGGTACGGTAACCTTGGCAGAACATAACAGCCTCCTGTCAGAGAGACTGGGAAACACGAACCGGGCCGGTATTGTGCTGATACCGCCCTTTCCGAAGGTTGTGGGGCCCGGGAGTCCCGCTTTTGGCACCAGAAACGGGATGTAAACATCGGATGGCTCATTGATTTAATGGATTACAAATCTGCTGATGAGCAACTGCTAAAGGCACATACGGGGAAACGCATACATCTGAAATCAGCACAAAACTGTCAGCACGGCTGGTGTTTAGTGTTTTTGTTTACGGGAAATACTACGTACAGGCATCATTAGCGAAAGAACTGATATTAGGAATCGACATAACCTTTCCATTCTTCCTTTCCATTATCACATTATTATTATCAATAATGATTATTTTATAATTATTTATAGTTTTATTATAATTATTATAATTTTTTTTTAATTATTATCCCAAGCGACCCTGATTAGGATTAGCGATTAGAAGATGGGCGATTATAATTATTATAATATTTCAATATCAAGGTAGCGGCCACCTTCTTCGCCGGCCCCACTGCACCAGTAACACCCACCTCCAAAGGCCATTTCCCCAGTCACCAGGAAACTGGTGAACTTTGAACTGGGGGATGCTACCAACGGGATCTTACGGCCGCTTCCTTGATCGGAGGTGCCTAGCTAGCGGCATACGACACCGTCCGTCTTGCGGGGCTCTTTTTGCCGGTGATTCGGGGCATTTGATGTAGCTAGCGGGCTCTCGGCGTCGCGATCGGGCGGCCGGTGCGGGTTTCCCAGCGCTAAAGATCCGCGATGCGCCTGGACGTTTGTAGAACAAGCCCAGCATAGCGGTGCTGCTAGCGAGGATGCAACATAACCGGAGCCGATGAATCAGAGAAAAAAAATAATAAAAACGTATCGGAATATCGGATACATTTAACTTCTGCCGTAATTCTAAATACGCTCTTTGATACATTGTTTGTTATATTCGCAAATGAGGGTCAACGCGTGTGTCTGCTAGATAAATCAATTATACCGAAAATCTCCGCATATGAAGGGTGGTTTATGGGGATCTGCCTTTTTACCTTCTGGAACACAGCGACGTTTTATTAATATTTTGCTAATCTTACCGATGCCGGTGCGTAAATGAGAAGGCGAGCTTGTTTGCGTCCTTAATTAGGATCAATGGCAGATCATAAAAATACGCTAGAATGTGTCTCGCCGCTTCCCAGTTAATGCAGGAAATGAACTCCGGCAGCAAGCGCTCTGTACTCTGAAAATGACAGTGAAAATTTGACCCGAAATTAGTTTTGAGGTGTTTATCGCGGACTTTGCTTTTTGTCGAGCCCGGTTATTGGACCGCGCTTTTCAGCTGCAGTTATTGTAAAAGAGCCGTAAGATCGCCGACGGTGGAGAGACATTTCACTACCTCCGGCTCAGGATTAAACATGGCAAATCAACCTGTTATTCTCAACGTCTATGATATGGTAAGGATTGTGCAACAATTTTTTGTTTGTTTGTCTTTCACACTTATCATGTTTCATTCGACTAGGATTTTATTATTATTATTATTATTATATTTTTAACAGTAAGTCACATTCAAGTTTAACTTACTTTTTACGTTTTTTAATTTTTATGCCTTAAAATTGAAACCGCTTGAAATAATTGCTTGCTATACTAAACAAAATATTGTAGGTTATTAAGATATAGAATTTTTAAGTATTGCTCAGCGATACAGACTGAAATTCCAAAAATTCCAACATAAACTTTGACTGGGTACTCTAGTTCATTTCTTATTTCTACCCTAATAGATATTGATGAAATGTAGATCAGGATGAACTGATTTCTTCATTAGTAACTGTTGTTTGAGATACAGATGTAATGTTTATTTTGCATGCAGTATGATATTATTAGCTTAGTTGTGGATGCTCTGTAACGTCCAACTGAGACTTATCTGAGCTGCTTTTTAACCCAATCCAATGTGCAGAAGCAAGTGTTATGCTCTAGAGCAGGGGTGGGCAATTCCGGTCCTGGAGGGCCGTGGTCCAGCATGTTCTGGTGATTTCCCTGCTCAGAAACACCTGGTTCACCTCACCAGTTAATTGTCAGGTTTAAGTGAACCCTGACAGTATTGAATTCAGATGCAATATATGTGGGTTCCTACACAATCTCTTGTGCGTTATTGAATATCCGACTTCACCGATCAGTGGCATTGCAGTGCGTTAAAATAATCATCAGTGGTTACATAAAAGGATTAAAGCATGTGTAAGATATGTGTCCGAATTCAGTGTTTTCAAGAGTGACATTCAACCATCCAGAAAACTGCATATGTCTGTTTGGACATGCCCACGCACCAGGGGGCAGTGTAAGAAACTTCTGGTGAATCAAGGTAGCTGAAGTTGTTGTGGTGGTTAGAGGCCTCAGTGGTGAAAAGGCTGCAGGGACCCGTGAAATCAATCGGGAAATGTGGGACGCCCTGGATGCTATTGGGGCGGTGAGATTGATGCACTTCTACAATGCTGCATAGCAGACAGGGGAAAGTAATATTATAGGGCAGCGTATCGAGATGATTGATGATGCAAGTCACCTTGGAATCATTTGTTATTTAATCCCTTTTCGTTCTCCTATTCTTCCTGCCAGCAACATTTATCAGCCAGTCTTTAGCTTTTAGGGCCGAATGTAAAAAGGACTTTGAAGAGCCAGGAGTCTAGTCCTATACAGAATTTTACAATTTAGAGTCACAACCCAGTTAATAAGCATTTTATCATTTGTCTAGTTAGATCAGATATATGTAAAGTAGTTCCATGTTCTATAGTTGTTTGGTTGTAGCTATAAAATTCTCTTGCTGTCTTATATTGTGAACAATCTCAGGGATTATGAAATAAAGTGTTTGTTCTAATGTATATAATTGTATTCCTTATATTACATGTAATAGAACTATAAGTAGTAGAACTATAAATAGTGTTAAGGCTGGAACTGGCTTGTTAAGGTAGTCATTTTTCTCATTATTATCATAATCATCATCATCACCACCATCATCATCATCATAATCATCATCTTCTTCACCATCTTCACACTGCTTCTCCTTGTAAGGGTCACCAGGAGACCAAGCCTCTATTCCCAGGTTGGCTGGTAATTATAAACCCTCTAGTGTGTCTTGGGACCTCCATCCAGTGGGATCTGCCCAGAAGAGCTACCTTAGGAGTTGATTGTGGCGCCCTTAGCTGACTTCTCTTGAACTGAAGGACAAGCAGTTTCTCCTGGATGTCTGAACCCCTTATACTGTCACAGAGGGTGAGCCTGCAGCCTTGCAGAGAAGTCTAACTTTGGCATGTTGTACGGTCTTGTATTTTTTTTTTGACAATGGGTGACATTGGGGCTCTGTGGGTTAGGACGCTGTACCTCAGATCTGAAGGTTGCTGGTTCAAATTCCTTGGCTGGTGGAGTGGTTTCATTATTGGGCCCTTGAGTGAGGCCCTTAGCCGAAAATTTTCCAGTGACTAGGTGACCCTTCTCTGTAATCCTCACTTGTACATAATTTTGGACAAAGGTGTATGTTAGGTAAATGTAATGTGACATTGGACATAGGTTTCCTAGTGAGCTGTGAGCCGTATCTGCTCACTTAGCTCCCACATCCTCACCATGGGGCAGCTCAGTGCTTGCAAAATTGTAGCCATCAAAGTGATTCACCTGTAAGTCACATATTTCCTATTGGCTTTACTTATGAACAAGATCCCATGATACCTAAACTTCTTCACTAATGACAGACTCCTGGACCCCTCACCTGAAAGCAGTGATCCACTATTCTGAGAGAGTATCATGGCCTCACATTTAGAAGTACTTCTTAGTACTCTGTCCATGAAAATTATGAACAGGAGTTAAGACTAGATCCACCCATGTGGGAGTCCAAAATTCATTACTTTAGTTTTGTCCTGTGAGTTCAGACGCCACCCTTACTTCCTGTACACGGAGACCAGATACAATATTACCTTCTGAATCCCATATTTTTGCAGCACCTGCTTCAGCGAATGATGAAACTTTTGGTCACATTCTCTAAATCCAAAAAACACATGTAGACTATTAGAATATCCCCCCAGTTCCTCAGACGGCTGTGAAGGGAAGACTAGTAAGCTCAGAGTTAGTCAGATGAGAATTCATGTTGTTTCACTCGAATGTAAGATTTGACCATTGGTCCCTGGAATTGATTTCCCAAGGGAGACATGGTGGGATTGTAGTTGGAATACATCCTTTAGTCCCACTTCTTAAAAATAGGTATGATTCTTGTTTGCCAGTCGAGAAATGCTTTACATTTACATTTAGAGCATTTGGAAGACGCCCTTAGCCAGAGCAACTTACATAAGTGCTTTAAGACTCCATTAGTGAATATTTTCTGATACTGGTTCAATAAAACCCTGGCTTCCAAGCAACCCTAAAGAGGCAAGTCAAGCATGTCACCCCAACAACATCCAACGCTTTCAGCATTTCTGGATAGATTTAATCTGTTCCTGCAGCCTTTCCAGTATAAGGCCGCTAACCACTAGGCATATAACTACTTCAGCTGCAGTGATAGACTGCATCTTGGGCTAAAGTGCTGTACAGAGGAATGAAAGCCATAACTGCTTTCGCAAGGCATAAAATACATGTGAAATACAAATGAAGTAAATAACAGACAGCGACGCGTAACACATAAGACGAATAAGACAACAGCCATAAGAATAAAATGAAAAAATAAGTAAAATCATATAAAAAAGTGAAATAGAACAACAAAGTATGATAAAATAATGGTAGCCATAGGCATGACCGCCGTAACATACCTCTGCATATCAAACGTTTATAATTACTGCGGTCTGTAATCTTACAATTACATGAATCGATAAAGATAATTCATTAATCAAATACAGCCCACAAGAATCATTTCACCTGAAATCTTGATAATTATCTGCTTAACATCATTTTACCTCACCTCTGATGTAATAATTCTCCGACACACCTTGATCTCCCCCTCTCCGAGTCTGCGCTCACAGAAAACTGCGTACATATCCTACACTCACGTTGAAATTGATAAATCCCGAAATTTGCGTTGAAATAAATGTACACCTGTTTTCTGCCATACGCACGCTTGATAAATGAGGGCCATTATCCCCAGCCTCACTAGGCTCATTAAGTTTTTCCAAAGGTGTGACTTGAATCCATCTCACACAGAATCTTCAACCAAATGTTCCCATCAAACTGTTCAACTCTTCATCTGCGTTGTCCTGGCCCGTGGTCTTCTTCACATGTGCTAAATCCAATTCAGTACTAAATGGGCATCAGTTTATAGTTTTGCCTTCACCAAAGTGTCCAAAACACACAGCCACAAGTCTGTGACGCACCACAAAGTTTTCATCCCGGTAATTGAACCTGATGCATGTTATGGACAGTACTTAGCTTGTTGAGAAGTCCAGTTACAGTTCATGACTTAGTTTCAGACTTCGGTTTAGGTATTCTTCCTAATCACCCTTCTCCAGGTATCTCCATTGTTCCCCACTTTTGTGATGTAGTCTCCCAGACTTCGTAGGAGATACCCTTTCAAGCACTTCATCCATTGTCCCCAAGAAGGCTGGTTACTATTAAATACTGTTTGGTACATATACAGCAGTCGCACTGAGACAACTATCTTGTATTTGGGGAAAAAGTCAGCTGTACAGGCCTCAGGCTGGGACTAATGGGTGTCCCCACAACTACCTTAGGTCTTTACTCATGGGGAAGTCCAGAGTAGAAGAGATTCCACTCCCAATCAAGAAGTTTGGTTCTAGAGCCCACACCATGTGTGGAGGTAAGGCTAACTTTATGTAGCTGATATATTTAGCTGTATTATTAGATTACTGCAATGTTTATAGCATATTATATTGCTCTGCTGCTTTCATGCACTTGTTGCTCGTTATTCATTGGAATCTCGGCTTAGCTGCACGCGTAGTTGGCTTCTTTACATGTTTCCTTGCAATCTGGCCTAGTTTTGTCACTTTGAATAAAATCATCCGCTAAATAAACATTCAAACAAAGAAATGTAACCTTAAATGTGTACTTAATGGTAGTGTTACAAATGTTAATCTTACAAAACTAAAAAATTAAAATAGTTATGGGCCAAGACATTAATACACTGCACTGTATTCTCCATGTGGCCATAATACCAGGTGATTTCAACACCAGAATGTGATGTTGCAGCTACGGAGCGTGCAAAAACAATTTAAATGTAGGGCATTGCAGTTGTCATAGCTGGACCACACAAGAGACTAGTGGAAGATTTCTGGTGAGGAGATAAGTGAATTTGCTTTCCTTTATTATGATTGTGTTTGGGAGTCCTCTAAGAGTAGATTTATAGATCCAAGAAAATACAGGGAAAGGAATTCCATGTACACTGGGTGGATAGCTCAGGTTCAGAAAGAAAGAAATCCAGACCAAGATTTTGTTTCAACCAACCACCTGAGCAGCCCTTGACTGTGACTCGTCATACTCAACTGGTTGCTTGAAAAAAAATCTTGGTGTGGAGGGAAAATGAGGCCAACAATCACTGCGAAGGAGCTACAGAGTTTAGGTGAGATTGTAGTGACAGTGCATCATCTGACCACTTCAAGAGCTTAATGCTATAAAGAAGCTGTATATCAATAAGACCCATATGAAAGCATGTTCGGAGTGGGACATGGTTTTGTGGTCTGATGAGACCATGATAGAGATTTCTGGCCAAAATCCAAAGTGCTATATTTAGAGCAAGTGTAACACACAGCGCATGCTTCAATTAACACCATCCCTACAGTGAAGTATAAAGGTGGGAGCTTCGTGCCGTGGGGATGCTTTTTATATTCTGGAACTGGCTACCGAGTCTAACGTGAAGGGAGAATGCATGAAGCAAAATATTACGAAGCAAAAACCTGCTATTGTCTGCGAAAAAGTGACTTTCAGCAGGAAAAGCCAACACGTCACAGCAATGGTCAGGAAACGAAAGGTGATAGTTCTATAGTGGTTCCAGATCTTAATCCTATAGAGAATTGGTGAAATTCTTTGAGAAATTGCAGTCAACAAGTGACATCCAACCAACCTGAATGACCTGGAGCTAGTCTGCCATGAATACTGGGGGGAAAAGACACTCCTAAACTGTGTAAAAACCTGGGAGATACTTACCCCAAAGAGCTGGTATTGCAGCAAAACGTAGCTCAACCAACAGGTGCAGGTTTGTTGTTTTAAGGGCCCTGTTCAAAAAGCCAATTTGGGGCGCCTTACCCACCTAGTGTAGTGACTGTTGGTGGCCAACAGAAGGCCCCCCAATACACAAGTGTAATTTAGGAGCTGATTACTTCTGCAAGCCACCTTCTTCAGTTTTTGATTTAGCTGAAAATGTGAGTTTGCAATAAAAATGCTGTTGGGAGGAATATGTGAATATATAAACTGTACTTCAGGCAAATCTGATAACTTAAAGGGGGGTTGAATACTTTTACAAGCCAATGAATTTCAGGTCATTTAGAACTAACAAAAGATCAGTGTTAAGTTACTTAACCTCATATTTTGTTGAAATATTGTAAATTTTTCTAGTTCATTTTTTTTCTTCACATGCCATTGTTAATCTTTGGATCTTGTTTTTGTTTTGTGTGTTTAAGCAATTCAATTCAGTTACTTATTTTGTACAAATTCAACCGAAGCATTATAATTGGAAATTTTATTCGTAACAGAAAATGCACTTTAGCAGTTCTCTTCAGAGCTCACTCTGCTTTGCGTGTCTGGTTTCTGCATTTCCCAGTAAGTTATATATAGTTTATGTAGAAGATGAGATGCCACATCTTTTTCTGTGTCTAATAGTAATAATCTACCAAACAATAAAACTAATCTGCTAGTAATAATGCTTAGTGAATAATAATTGCCAGATTGATATTTTGAGATGATCACAAATTATGAATAATCAACTTTCCTCACTGATTGTGTGCACTACCCGCATTGAATTCCTGTGAACACATATCTTTTTCTGTTTTTCCCTCTGCAGTATTGGATCAATGAGTATACTTCTACTCTGGGCATAGGAGTCTTCCACTCAGGCATCGAGGTCTATGGTAGAGGTACAAAAAAGAGTTTTTCTGTGTGTTTTTGTTATGTCGTTTACTTTGCTTTATTTTTCTGGCAGTGTGAAGATTTGTGACTCACTAGCCTTCCCCTCTAAATACAGGTGCTCCTAACTTTATGGAGGGTCAACTTAGTCATCAAACTTTACATTTCGATCTGTTCCCTGGGCTAGGGATATGCCATAAGATTTCTAATGATGCCGGGCGATGGCAGCATCCACCCAGCTATGCTTCCAGTCTCTGTAGTGATCGCATGAGTTAAAACATCTCGCACAGTGTCATGCTTTTTTTCTGAGTTTACCTAAAATTTCCCAAGCCTATTATATCTGCTAAACACCCAAGTGTGTCGTATTGTATCATATCCATATATGACTGATGATATTTTAAACTTATGATGGGTTCATTGGAATATAGCCCCACTGTCAGCCTCTGTACAATCATTCATTCATCTTATTTTTCTTAACTGCTTATCCGGTGCACAGTCATGACAGGCCTGAACCTTTCCCAAGAGGCACAGGGCATAAGGCAGGTATTCCCTGGTTGCTAACCTACTGCAGGCCAGTCAGTTGGACTGTGGGAAGAAGCCAGAGTAAATCCATGTGAGTATTAGGGGAATTTGCACACATGGCCACTAAGCCACCCCCACTAGGTCTGCACTCTGAATTAGAGGTCGACTGATATTGGGTTTTCAAGGCCGAATGACAGAAAGTTATTTTGTGTACGAAATTCATTCAGGAAGTCATTCCGTGCACAAAATGTGATTCTGTTTATTCAAAAAATGCATTTCATATTTTTATTACAAAATTTAATTTAAGTTAAACGTAATTACACGGGTCTGCAAAATCAAACCTGGTGCTCCACTTTCTGGTCATCTGAATGCACTAATCCCCCAGGCACGCGCCTCCTACATGCCTTTAGTGACTTGGCAAAAAACGGAATTCATTTCGTAACTCAACAAAGGACGAAATGCATTTCGTGATTACACAGGATCACTTTCGTCCACAGAATTACTGTTTATAATTCATAACGTACATTTTTGTGCACAAAATGACTTCCTGGCATTCACAAAATGCATTTCATCTGCAAAATGACTTTCTGTTTATTCACGAAATGCAAATTGCCAATGTCAGTTCTGTGCACAAAATGAAACATTGCTTCTGATTTCTGTGCACGAAAGAAAGTGAAGTCTTTATGCTTTTGTGGCTGAAATGTAACTAGCCTTCGTATTTCTGTGTGCAAAATGCAGCAAAGCATTATTTGATTTTGTCATTAAATAATGCTTTTTGTGGCACGGAATGTATTTTGTGGACGATAATAAGCACTTGACACTTGGCGCCCCATACGATTTGGAGTATTTTTGAAGCTGCATCTGATAACCTGGATGAAGATGTGTGTGTGCCAACCAAGACCTTCTGCACACACAACAACAACAAACTGTGGTTTTCAGCCAGACTCAGGCAGCTTCGCCTGGCTAAAGAAGATGCCTGCAGAAGTAGGGGCAGGGCTCTGTACAGGCAGGCAAGAAACACACTGGCCAAGGAGATCAAAGTGGCTAAAAGAGGCTACTCTGAAACGCTGAAAAACAAGTTTGCAGCCAACGACCCTGCGACAGTGTAGAGAGGCCTGCAAGACATCACTAATCACAAGAGAACACCCCCGCCTGTTGGAGCAAACAAAGACATGGCTGACGACCTCAATAGCTTCTGTTGCAGGTTTGAGAGGGACATATTCACACCCCCCACCCACTGCAACCCAACAACAATGGCAACCATCACACCTCACACTCCCCTACCACCACCCCCCTCCCCCCGGAATTCAGGTCCCACTCAGTTTACGTGAAGAGGATGTGAGACGGCTCTTCCACAGACAGAAAATCAGGAAAGCACCAGGCCCAGAAGGCATCTCCCACTCCTGCCTCAAAACCTGTGCTGACCAGCTGGCTCCAGTCTTCTTCACTCAAATCTTCAGCCGATCCCTGGAGCTGTGTGAAGTACCCACCTGCCTCAAATGCTCCACCATAATCCCGGTCCCCAAGACACCCTACATCACTTGACTGAACGACTTGAGACTTGTCGCCCTGACACCAGTGGTCATGAAGTCCTTTGAACGTCTAGTGTTGCCCATCTGAAGAACGGCACAGGACACCTGCTGGACCCCCTGCAGTTTGCCTACTGGGCAAACAGGTCAGTGGATGATGCAGTGAACATGGGAATGCATTACATCCTCAGGTGTCTGACCTCCCAGGGACCTATGCAGTGATCCTGTTTGTAGACTTTAGTTTGGCGTTCAAGACCATTGTCCCAGAAATCCTTTCTTCTAAACTCACACAGCTGAACATATGTCTTGCCATCTGTCAGTGGATCACCAGCTTCCTGACTGGCAGGGAACAGCAAGTGAAGATGGGAGAGATCACCGCTGGTGTGCACACCCTTAGCACTGGCGCTCCTCAGGGTTGTGTCCTATCCTTCCTGCTCTTCTCCTTCTACACCAATGACTGCATCTCCATGGACCCAGCTGTGCAATTCCTGAAGTTTGCGGACGACACCACAGTCATCGAACTCATCCAAGATGGCGATGAGTCCGCATATCGGCGGGAGGTTGAGCGGCTGGTACATTGGTGCAGCCAGAACAATCTGGAACTGAACACGCTCATGACGGTGGAGATGACAGTGGACTTTAGGAAACACCCCCCAGCACTGGTTCCCCTCACCATACACAGCACCCTTATGTCTCCTGTATACCTGAAGGCCAGAAGACCTGAAGTGGGAGAGCAACATCTCCGCCATCCTCAAGAAGGCCCAGCAGAGGATGTACTTCCTGCGACAATTGAGGAAGTACGATCTCCCACAGGAGCTGCTGATCCAGTTCTACTCAGCAGTCATTGAGTCCGTCCTGTGCTCCTCCATCACAGTCTGGTTTGGAGCAGCCACCAAACAAGGCAGGAAAAGACTGCAACGGACTGTTAAGAGAGCAGAACGAATCTTTGGTGCCCCCTTGCCCTCCCTCCAGGACTTGTACACTTCTAGAACCAGGAAGAGGGCAGGTAGAATCATCACTGACCCATCACACCCTGGTCACTGTCTTTTGGAACTCTTCCCCTCTGGCAGACCAGGACCAGTCGCCACAGGAACAGTTTCTTTCCCCAAGCTATCACCCTTACAAACATCTGACCTGCAACATCAACCTACACCTGCTTCCCTGACTGCCACACCCTGTTCCACTCACATCACCACTGAACTGTATCTAAGACTGCACGTTGTATGTTGTTTACACTTTATGTACACAGTCTGTAAATAAGATGTCTTTTATTGTATTTAATCTCTACTTTTTTCGTTCAGTTGTACTGCAATGTTCCGGAGAGACACCAACTGCTGGAAACAAATTCCCTGTGTGTGTCACACACACGCTTGGCCAATAAAACTGATTCTGATTCTGATTCTAAATTGTAATTTTTCGAAGCTTATAAAGTTACCGTTTATTTTAGTGTTTCTGTGTTTCCATCGGCTGTTAATGTCTGAGTCTAATTAAATTGATGATGCAAAGAATCCCTGTCTGAAGCATTACAGAAACTTAACAAACTGGGATATAAATCACATCTTTCTACTGACAATTTGCCCCATTTGTCAAGTGCCAGCTGCTGTATATTGGAAATAATCATCTGTGATTTTCAGACAGGGACTCATCATTGGGAACTCCAGAACAGAGCAGTGATTCTTCTGTAGTTGCTTTAAATGTATGTTTGGAATAATTATCCTGCTGGGAAAAATTCGATTCTGCAGTCCTGTGTCCAGAAGAAAATAAGTAAGTTTCAGTCAGACAATTCTGGAAATCCTTTGAGAGTTTCTGGAGTCACTTTTTTCCTTCTGATCTGTCCTCCAGGGAAATTGGCAATAGTTTGCTTGTCGTAGAGCCTATTTGAAGAAGCACAATGCACAAAGTATGTAGTGTTTCCCGGTGATCCTTTGAGAAGTCGGCATTTTTGTCCCCATTTTACCGCCACCTCCTGGGAAGTTGGCAGTAGTTCGTTTGCAGATTTAAATAACCTTGTGAACTGTAGACGCAAGAATGCCAAAATCTTTGGAAATTTAAAGCTTTGGAAATTTGTAAATGCTAATCACATTAGGCCTTTTATTTCGACTTTGTGCATTTAGTTAAGTCAGAGTCAAGCTGAAGGTCCACAATCCCATCCACAACAAGCCACGCTGGAGGCGAAGAATTACGCATCACCGCTGGTTTTAAAATAGCCTCCCTGAGCTGGAACGTACCACTCGCATCACATATTTTTACATAGCACCTTTCACATCAAGGTCGCCCTAAGGCTCTTTACATGGATGTGTTGTGATACATTACGACATCATTAAGACCGAATAGCACAAAAACAGGGCAAAGGATTCAGCATCCCATACACAGGCTGGCAAACCATTCCACAATATCAGGGTCTGGTAGCAGAATGCTCCTCCGCCAGCTGGCATTTCATTTCACAAGGAAAGCTGCGTTCTATGATCTGTAAGCTTGAAGTAATTCTGTTAGGTAGGCAGGTGCTTTAAGTGCTTATATGTAACTAGGAGTACTTTGCGGAACCTAACAGGAAGCCAGTGCAGGGATTCTAAGATCTTATGATTTATTCTCTCGTAGACACCCACAGTCCAGGGCAGCATGGTGGTGCAGCGGTTAGCACTGTTACCTCACCCCATTGGTTAAATTAAGTCCCCAAATTACATATGGCTGTGTGAGTGTGTCCTGCGATGGGCTGGTTCCCTGCCTTGTGCCTGTAGCATCCGGGATAGGCTACAGACCCCCTGCGACCCTGAATAGGACAAGCAGTTACAGAAAATGGATGAATGGATGGACCCACAGTCTTGCACTTGATATGTTACCCTGTTCTCCTGGGTTATTTCCCACTAAATACATCCATGGCTGATGCTTGTTAACCCACCATTACCTGAGTACTTGTATGTAGACTGACTGTTATCTACTGTGGGGTTTACCCTCCCTTTTATTTTCTTGTAGACACGCACAGTCCAGGCTGGCATGGTGGTGCAGTAATTAGTACTGCTGCCTCACACTGCTGACCCCGGAGGTCCATGTGTGGCTCCTATGACAACTTTTAATAATTTAAAGCTACATCCTGTTAACGGCTTCTGTGTATTAGGTATTTGAAATGTTTACGCTTTAGTTAGAGTTTCTTGCATCCTGTATCCCACATGATTAGGACTAGTATTTACTGTAGTACACCACATCTATTATCCACCACTCTTTTTCAGCACATTTTACACCAGAAATGCTAATAATGAACTGTTGCAAATGCTATCCTCCTCCAGAAGCTTGTCTGAATCCTTCTTCTTCCTCTTTAGAATTTGCATACGGAGGTCATCCGTACCCCTTCAGTGGGATTTTTGAGATTACTCCTGGTAATACTGCTGAGCTCGGAGAAACCTTCAAATTCAAGTGAGTAGATCATTCCAGTCCCGAGATCTGCAAATCCAGCCCCACATAAGCCACACTCTTACAGGTTTTAGAACGTTGAGTAACTTAATTACTTCTTGTACAATTGCTACAAGCCAGCTTACAGAATCTGGCTTGCACAGAAACCACGATAGTGGTTCAGTTCCTTCTCAGTTTACAATCACCCTTTATCATCTCCAGCAGTCCCATTTATGTATTTTTTTTTGTGTATTTTTGGCTGGAATTTCACCACACCAACAAGGACTTCCCACTGGGCTCCACCTAGTGGAAGGGAAGACATACAAAATGGCACAAACTACAAAAAAATAGAAGAGCTGTAACAATAACCATTTTGTACCAAGTTTCTTTTGGAAATGAATGACATCTTAACAGTGATAAGCTTTCTCTTAACGTGTATTAAGAATAAAAAAACTTTGTTGCAAACTTGATATTTTTCAGGTTACTAGATGTAACTGTTGTACATTTAAAGCAATACACATAGAGTTTCTTCTAGGAAAAAAAAAAACCTGTTTTCAAAACATGAAATGAACATTTAAAGGAAAGATATCCCTGCTAAATCTCTGCTGATACTTTATTTACTGCTCCCTACCCAGTAGGGAGCAGGGAGGGAGCAAAAATGCGGACTGTCTGGCAAGAAGCGCAGCGGGAGCAAAAACATGGACCGACTTTGGGTCCTTGAGGACCAGATTGGAAAACCCTGCTGGTGTCCTTCCATAGTGCGAAAATGTATGCTTAGGTGAACTGGTGTATATAATTGAATCTTGACTGTAGTGTTTCTTTGTCTTTACTGGGACTGCCTAATAGTTCACCACAACTTTGCACTGGATTTAGTGATAAATGATGGCTCGATGGATGGATTCTTAAAAAAAATAAGACAATGAATTAGATCTCTCAAAAATAACTCTGTGCTCGTCAATTCTATCCATTTAACTGCATAAGAAATTCGTTAATATCAAATCCAGCAGTATTGGTTATGTAATGTGGTGACTTAAAATTTACAAATATTTTGGCATTCCATAAAATAGATCGATTCTAGTTTGGCTAGAAAGTTTCACTAATAGAGAAATATTAATAAATCATGTTGATGTGTTCTGTGTGCAGCAGTGTGTCTGAGCTGTATCTGCACCCACAGAGAGGCCATCGCCTTAGGCACTACGGACTTCACGGAGCATGACATGGACAAGATCATGGAGGAGCTTGGCAAGGAGTTTAAGGGAAACGCCTACCACCTAATGCACAAAAACTGCAACCACTTCTCATCGTCACTTTCTGAGGTTAGTAAAAACTGGCAAGTCTACTTATCTTTATTGACGTATCCTCTTTTGATTGCCCGAGCTCTTGAGGTCGTGGGGGGCAAATTAATCTGTAAATTCTGCATAGTTGTCCAGTTGAGGAGGGGGATGTTGCACAGATCAGAGTGGATGAAGTGAAATGGCATGTTGATTGTGCCGGGTACGTCGTATTTTTGGAAATCCGGTGTGTTACGGCTGTATGTTTCTTTATATGGTAGTTGCTGTGTGGACAAGAAATTCCTCGTTGGGTGAATCGACTGGCTTACTTCAGCTCGTGCATCCCGTTCCTACAAAGCTGCCTACCGACGGAGTGGCTGACTCCAGCCGCTCTTCAGAGCCACATTAGCCTGGGCCTTCATAAAGAGGAGCAGCTAGAGTCTAGTGATGAAGATCTTCCCTCAGCCTCTGGAGCCGGCGTGGGCCCTGGCTCCTCGCATAGCTGCCGCCACACCAGGGTGTGAGCAGCCAGTGACGATGCTCCTCTGGATCCGTGCTCTTTTTAGGAATGCACTTCCACATTTAGGCCTGAACTGAGGCTCCGGATCCCCGCCACCCTGCATAGGACAAGCGGGTACCGAAGATGGATGGATGTATGACCGCCCAAAACAAAGAGGCATGAACATTCTGACACGAGAGACTGCAAAGGAAATGCATAATTTTTTTATGCGCAAAAATTTTTTTGACTCTACAGATAATGAACTTAACGAGACTTTTATTTGTATTTCTGACAAGTTTCAAAATCAGTGACAGATGGTATAAACGAACCACAGCGCTGTCTTTATTTTCTCTATCTGAGTTTATTAAAAAAACAAGTGTAGTTTGGTATATTTATGAGAATATGTTTACAGCTTTTTGGTTTTGTCAAGACGTGTGTATGGATCTTGCATGCTCTTGCTGTGTTTGTGTGCGATTCCCTTGGGTACTCCGCTGTCAAACACAATGCGGTTAGATGAATTGGCGTTTCCAAATTGCCCAGACCATGGGAACAGCCCTGAAAACTGTGACGTAAGCAAAGTTCACTGCTCAATCTCCATAGAACCTGGATTGCGTACTTCCAATTCCGAGCAAGGTCACACACAAGGTCTTTCCTAAATGCCATAATGGGCAAAATAACGCCGTGACACGTATTGCATTTCACATCTTCGTACACCTAAACTGTTACAAGCAAGTTTATCATCCAGAATACACGTTTGAAACAGATCTCCTCTCAGGTTAAGATACATATTACTCTCATAATCCCAGCCAATACAAACCCCTTAAAGAGTCAATGTCAAGCAAATGAGACTAGAAAACAACACAGAATAATCATCCAGTATTTTTATTTGAGTGGAATTTAAATCAAAATTATTTTTGTTAATGTATTTATTTCTTTTTAATGTTTCAATGGAAATGTTCAGTCTAATCTTTTATGACATTTTATTTGTGATGCCATTAATGTATTTTCCTTTTGTACTGTGCAATTTGAAATAGATTGATATACACCTTACTGGTTTAGAAGACCGCCAACAATTTTAGAAAATATACTGATTAAAAACATGCAAACAATGACCCACACTGGCAGTTATTTTACTGACTCCACATCTGAACATTGACAAACTTGGGGGCAGAGGTGGCCTAATGGTTGGGGAAGTGAACTTGTACTTGTAAGGTTGATGGTTTGATTTCCTGACCAGCAAGTTACCACTGAAGTACTCTGAGTGAGGTACTGCTACCCACTGCTATGTCACATAGGGGGTAAATGCAGAAGACATGTTTCATTGTGGTGTATAAACCATTAATCACTTTTTCATAGTCTACTCGGCACACTCCAGTCTATGGCCATGTTTGTTCCTTTCATTGTAATAAAAAATAAATTATCATCCATATTGTGCATTCAGCCCATCCACTCTATTTTAGACATCTATTATCTACATTTATGCACACAGACGTGTATCTATCTAAATGGGGACCTTCCATTAATTTCTATGGGAAAAACCCTAATCCCAATCACAACACCCTTAACCCCAACCTAGCCCTAACCTTAACCATAAGTGACCAACCCAAATACAAGGCTTTTGGCATTTTTAGTTTTTTGATTGCATTCACAGATTTTTTTATAAAATTTAGGTTATCCAAATGGGGACCAGAAAAGTTCAAGTTTTACCACACTTTGGGGACATTTTGGTCCTCAAATATGATCTATGCAGACCCACGCACATATATATGAGTGTGTACAGTATATTTTTAAAAATATATTTAAAAATATTGTCAATATTTATGTGCTTTTCTTGTCCTGAGAACCTTTCCGGAAATGGGGAAGTATAATCGCTGTTGCGCGTGTTTTAATTAGCCCCCGCCTTAAAATAACATCCCGCTGCTAACGCTTCGCTCTCACGCTATTGGCTGCGCCACCTGCCACTCATCCTATAGTCGCGAGAGGGCGGGCCGCGTAAACACGGCGCCGGGCTCGCGCGCTCCCGCGAGGCGCCGATCGCCATTTGTACGCAGCGCCTAAGGACGCCATTTTGCAGCGGACGAGGGCCGATTTGGAAGCAAGAGGTGCGTGGAGATAACCGCCGTTTTTATTTGTTGTCATTCGGTCGTAACGTGCTTCGCTAATTTTGGAAGTCGCGCACTGTAACGTGCGTCTTTCGCGGGCGGCCTGCAAATCCGTTCCAGGAAATCGTTCATTTCGTAGCAAACGACCAGGCATTGGACTAGCAGTTTATCTTTGCCTCAGAGTTTCGGTCGATAGTAGGCGTTTGGTCTTAAAACAAAACCACTAGCTCGTCGTATTACCTTTGTCTGCACTAGTGTAGGATTTATTTCATATGAAATAGTACTGTAAGGAATACGTTTTCGGTGTGTATTTTCCCGTGAGGCCTACGTAGTTTGTTAGCAGAAGTAGTTGGCGCTAGATGCCTATGGGTTTCCTCCTACTCCCAGGAAGGGTCCCGAAAGTAAAATGGACTCGACAGGTACAGGACAGTACCTAATTAAATCATCGTAATTGATGGTTCTTTAGTTACATGCCGGTTCTTTAATTGCATAAATATTGGCATTCAGTAAGCCTCTCGGCCAAGTCCCGTGTAGTAACAGATTTTTCTTTACCAGCATTACAAAAGACTATATTTGTTATAGGTATTATATGGAGGCAGTGGGTTAATCTCAGCGCTAAACTGAGAAGTGCTCTGTCTTTGTAGGGGATGGGTCGTGGGGTTCGGGGTTGGCATGAATCGGCCATTACGGGCTTTTCCTGTTCCTCAGTTTTAATATAATATAATAGAAGCTGCCCAGGTATACTCCTCTAAAAAGATGTAACGTGTTTTACCCGTGCTTTAACGTGTTTTGTGTTAGCCGTGGTCAGAAAGAGTCCACTTCTACAAAGACTGAACGTAGCATTTCGGAGTGAAGCTGCTTGGTTAGTGCCACAGATTCGCCCTTTGTATCCGAACGTGCCGATTTCTGCGATGCCTTAAATATCTGTAATAGCGGCCAAACTCCGTCCTTTGTTTCCAAACCGACTGCCACATGGTTAAAGTACCGAGCACATAATGCCTGTAGCCAACCAGCAAGTAATGAACACGATGGTAGAATAAAATTCGTGTTTTTTTCCTGCTCATTTGTTAATCCCTTTGCGATTAATGAATGATTTTATTTAGTTATGGTACAAGTCTGAGTCGTGGTATTCGGGAAGGCTTTAGTTTTCGCACATCCCGTCGTGTTATTGTGAGATTAACACACAGGTGAAAGCAAGGCTGGGGGGGTCAGCTCTGGGGCAGCCATTAATCTGGGGCCATGGAGCATGTTTCGGTGATAAGGGCCTTGCTCAAGGGTATCGCGGGGATGTTCTCTCTGCCGGACGCGGGCTCTTCTCGTGTCTTTGTTTTATGTAATTCACGTGTTTTGTTTCTTAAAATGTCAATGTATTTTGATTTTTACCTTACCGTTTTTCTTGTAAATGTAACAGTTTCCAGTGTGCTCGAAGTTAAGTGATCAGTTTAGTTTAGCAAACTGTTTCAGTTAGGGGTTTATCAGTGTTGCGTTCAAATCTCTATGACATATTGTTATAGTGTTTTAGATTATAGCACATAATTCTTTGACTTTATGGTATAGAATAGAATGGTATCGAACTGCCATAGAAAGATTAGCTTTATGAAGTGAGAAACTATGACAATTTTTTAAACAAGTAAAAATACTACACCATTTAGTGATGCATTATGCAAGATGCAGATATTACCCAGTTATCGGTATCAGAACTGTCTGCTTAAATGGGGAAATGGTCAAATACACTTTTTGCTTTTTAACTAGTTAGCTACTTATCTTTTTGTGTTGGTTACTTGTGAAGCGAATCATTACAAAGTAGGACGCTAGATTTTATACATTAGTTGTAAATGATTATCATATGGAATGCATTACAAATAAAAAAAAATATTTAAAAAAAATTGACAGACCAGGTAAGTTTTCCTGATGTTTGGCTTTGCACACTCCCCTCCCCCCAGACAATGAGTGGATGTCGTGTCTTCATCGGCCGCCTGAGCCCTCATGCACGAGAAAGGGATGTGGAGAAATTTTTCAAGGGGTATGGGCGGATAAGGGAAATCAACCTGAAGAATGGATTTGGCTTCGTGGTAAGACCTTCAAGTAGTACTTTTACATGGTGTTGATACATCTACACAGTTTTTAACTTACTGACTTGTCACTGGTTAGCAACACAACATTAATTATGATTCTGGCAAAATATGACAGGCCTAATGCAATTGAATAATTTGTAATTCATATGAATGTTTTATATACAGATGCCTTTAGCAGTTGAAAATGTTTGAAAATAATATTTAATAATTTCATCTATCATTTGTATCGGACGGCTGTAAGGACTAGGAGACGCAGGGTGCTAAATTAGTTTGCTTGCTAGCAACAACACTGGGGTAATGAATGGAAGCCTTCTCTCTTCACTTTTAATGTTAAGGGCATTCAGAAATACCCTGGTAGCTAGCTTTATAGCTGTTTGGCACTTTAGATGTATTGCTGTCAGTTTCTCCTATGCCCTCATGAGTGGCTTCTCTCCCTGGTTTGTAATTTTGTGATCGGATGCTGCCATGCCGGAAACAAATTTTTGTTCCACATAGTGCTTCAATGCAAATTTATTTTCACATTGGGAAAGCCTACTTTGCTGAAACAAGTAAAATACAGTGATTGTTTCTCCATCCATGAATCCCTGTATGATTTTTGTTTTTACAATGACCACTATTTTTTTTTGTAGCTAGGATCAGGGAGGTTATGTTTCATGTCTTTATCAGTGTGCAGCTTGACATTCAGATAAATCATTTTGTGTGTGTGTGTTCTATAATTCCTTCCCAATTGTATAGTCATTTTAAGTCACGTGGATATTGTGGGGGGGGTGGGATAAAATGTTTTGTAGAGTATTGTACTGTAATGCTAATTGTGTGTGTGTGTGTCTCTCTCTCTCTCATTACTAACAATTTATTATAGAAACGGTTGGACGTAACTGGTACACTTATCATTTACATGCGACGTTGTAGCAGCACAAATGCATATTTAAATATGAATTTGTAGTGTTATGACAAGAAATTACCATGTACTTTAACCTTTGTGGCTAGTTTGTGCTTCTTTTGAGGTATAAAGGTATAAATGCACTGATTTTCTTGTCGTAACAGTGCAAATGCACAATACACTGCACGTGTCGCTTTATACGGCAAATGCGTACTTGCGTACCAGTTATGTGCACCCTGATTATAGAGACGTGGGCCTTTTGGGAGCTTCTCATTGTTTTGCCTTGTTTTAGGAGTTTGATGATCACAGAGATGCCGACGATGCAGTATATGAGCTGAATGGGAAAGAGCTCTGCAGTGAGAGGTAACATTGTAGCAGAATGAAATGCGTAACGTTTCAGTCAGAGGTGTCAATTTCAGGTCCAGAAAGTAAAAATCCAGACCAGGATTTTGTTTCAACCAATCAGTTGAGCATA
>JAODKM010000025.1:12129947-12143977 GCA_026780845.1 Petrocephalus sullivani
GTCCAGAAAGTAAAAATCCAGACCAGGATTTTGTTTCAACCAATCAGTTGAGCATAAAGAGTCACAGTCACAGAGTGTGCAACTAGTTGGTTGAAAAAAAATCCTGGTCTGGATTTGTACTTTCTGGACCTGAAATTGACACCGCTGGTTTCAATAGAGTATGAAATGACTTTTATACAAAGACTGTTTTTACCAATTGTAACTGGCTTATAAATTGTATTATACTGAAATCTGTGGTTATGTACCTGCAGAGTGACAATTGAACACGCACGGTCCCGTAGAGGAAGGGGCGGCGGCGGACTTGGAGCTGGTTTTGGGCGGTTCTCTCCACGCTTTGGTAGTTACCGCCAACCTCGCAGCAGTGGTTCCAGGTATGACGGCTGTTGCACTTCATTAATGAATAACTTCCACATAACACAGTTGTTAGATTTAATAGGTTTTGTCAGATTAAGAATGAACAAAAAATGATAAATTCTATTAAAAAGAAAGCAAGAAATATTTAAAAAAATATCGCAATAGTGACGTGAAGGTGACGGTGCTTAATAGTCATTGTTGATGCACCACAGCACGCAAAGTGGTGTGTCAACAATGACTTAATAAATGCAAACCTGGTGTGGTAATCCAGATTTGATTTGGCAGATGCGTTTAATAACTAGACCACCTTTCCCAAGAAATGCTCATTTTGGGAATTTTTGTGATTGTTGTCACGACGTTGGTTCCTTTCAGTCTTATGATCAGTAGCTCACAGTTGATTAGTACAGTTACGGTTTTGAACGAAATGCGTCCTTAGCACATCTGATTCCAGGTATGCTTTCAAGACTCTAGAAAGGTGAATTTATGCCTGAGCATGTATCACAGATCTACAGAGCTTAGTGACGGTGTCGTGCTAGTCACCCACAGCAGAAATGAGTGTGGAACCTTTAGCTTGTGCTAGTTAGCCATTGCCTTTGGTTACTTATTTGTAGTTTTATCTCGTTTCCTCGTTACTTTGCTTTATGTACGTCTGCCAGGAAAAATCACCTAATGGAAAACTAGCTCCAGCAGGCAATTTCAGGGATCTACAATTATCTCGAAACATATTCTATTCAATTTGGCTTCATCTCCCCAATTAATAGTATGAATTGTATAGAAGTTGAGTGTCCTCCCAATATCAAACTCTCCCATGCTGATGCTCTGATGCTACATTTCTCTTCATAATCGTCCTGGATAGTGTCGTCTGAGTTGGCGCTGGATGCATTTCCAGCAACAAACCAGAGTTCGGTATAACAGCCAACAGGCGTGCTTGGTCTTCTCAGCTACTCTCTTGTGCTGGTGCATTTAATTTTGGAAACCAAAATGTTCCCAAACTGCCCATTTTATGAATGACTGTACCCAACTCACAACCACAATTAGCACAATGCTTCCCATATTGAACCCCTACTTGTGAATTTAAGTTCCACTTTTGTCAACAAATCATTTTATTCATTTTATTGTGCATACCAAACTGAAATGTGTACCATTACAGCCCTGATACAAAATGTCTTACACATGCATTTGACCTTCAGCTAACTCTGTAAACTCATTCCCTAGATATGGCCCACCTGTGCGCACAGAACACAGACTCATTGTCGAGAATCTCTCATCTCGGATCAGCTGGCAGGTGAGGGAACACTTTGATTTAACAACAAATCTGTTTGAAGAGTATTTAATGACATACTGTAGTTTTTATATAAAGCAGCTTTCCTTAATGACATGAATGTCAGTTATATGGTAAGGGTTTTTTTATTTTTGAGACATGGAATCCAGTAAACGATAGAATGAATGATCAGTTGGCAGAGCAATTTTTATCTTGTATTTTATCTTTGAATATGCACAAAGGTTATCTAACCAAGTACATCTTAAACCTTCTGTTTTTTTAACAGCTGCTCTTGTCTGGTTTCTCTTGTTACGGAGTTGCATGCACAGCCCCCCTTCCCATGCTGGGACCCATGTATCGACTGGGCAGGGGAGGTGTCTGATGTGCATAGCGTCTTCTCCTGGTTGTGCCCTGAATAGTGTCCATGTGGTGCCTCTCCCTACACACAGTTGCCGGTGGTCTATATCTTGGCTGGGCCCCATAGCGGGTGAACGAGGTCTAGCGCAGGATAGCCTTAGGAGGAATGTAGCCACAGTCTGGAGGGTCTGTGGTCTGGCATCCTCGCCTGCAGTTTCCCCCCTCCAACCACGCCCACGCGCTCTCCTGTTTGGGTCTTTTTCTGTTGCTGGCGATGGGGATGTTGACAGCGGGGCGCGTCCCTCCTACTTGCTGTCTGGTTCCGTACTTGTGGAGGTTGGATTCCGAGACAAGGCTACGGTCATTTCTCAAGGGCTTAACACTGCATTGGTTCCGATTTGCTATTTGGACAAGTGGCTGTTTGCTAATGTCTTCCTGGGTATGGAACGGTAAGTAGCCCATAACTCATGTGATTGGGTTTTGTTATACCCATTGGGGGGGGTTGTAAAACTAGAACGGGGAATGGATTAGTCGTTAAATGGATGTTACTATAGTTGCCAGAAATGCAAATTCTCACCTGGTAATAACTGAGATTTGTCAAGTGCAAGTCAAATGCTTGCATGAAGCTCAGATAAATTTAGTCTCTGAAGGTTAGATGAAAATTTTTTAATTCATTTGAAAAATAACGTGCTTTATTTCTTCAGACCTTTTGCATCCCGTCCTTATGAACATATTTTTGGATTTCTTTTTATAACACTAAACATTTAATGTATTTTAATCTCAAATTTGACTTGTTGGGCTAAATAGGTAAACATCAAAATTCTCATTGGTGTATTATCTTTCTGATAGTATTTATTTCCTTGCTCCACCTGCTTGTTAACTAAGTAGGTTGGGGGATATTTGAGTAAATGGCTCATTTGGTTACTTTTGTGGTCTTCAGAAGTAGGGATTGTTGCATATGTATTTGTATGTATTTGTGTATGTGCTGCTCCATCTCATTAAGATGGATTTCATGATTGGTTATAGAAGGTGTTAAGAATTTTTTTTTTTGTATTCTTCCATCTTCTTAATAATTTAATTTATGGCGCAGGACCTGAAAGATTTGATGAGGAAAGTTGGAGAGGTTACTTTTGTGGATGCCCACAGAACCAACAAAAATGAGGGGTAAGTGATCACTAGATATTTTGCAACATGGCTGTGCATTAGCTTTAATATTGGTTAACATAAGTAGAATTGGTTTACTTCCATGATCTGCTGAAAATTGTTGGGCTGGTGTCAATATCTTGGCTGTGTGCCTTTCTGTCTTTAACCAGGGTGGTTGAGTTTGCGTCTCACAGCGATATGAAGAACGCTATTGATAAACTAGATGGAACAGAGCTGAACGGGCGCAAACTGAAGCTGACTGAGGATCGCAAGAGAAAGTGTGTATTTTATTATGGTGTTAGTGATTGTAATCTTGCTGGTTCTTGGCAACCAGTTTTTTATAGATGACTGGCAGAAATGGATTGTAGCAGGAATTTGGCTCATAACATTTTTCTCTCCCCCCCACCCACCGTCTCTCGTGTCACAGCAGGAGTCGCTCTCGGTCCCGGAGCTATTCCCATTCCAGAAGCCGCTCTCTGTCCCGATCACGGTCCAAGTCCCTGAGCCGAAGCCGGAGCCATAATCATTCCAGATCACGTTCTCGCTCTTTGACCCGCACCCCGGAGAAGAATTCTAACCGTGCCGCGCCGCGCTCCCTGTCCCGCTCCCTGTCCCGGTCTAGGTCCCCCCCACAGAGGAAGAAGTCACCATCCCGTTCACCCTCTGAGACCCAGCAGTAAGGCCAGAGGGTGAGGAGGACCGTTTTGGTGTCCGCTGCAGCAGTCCCCTGCCGTGCTGCTGTCGTCTCTTGAGAAGAGTGACTGTGCCCAGATGCCCCCATTTCCCCCCTTATTTCTGAATTAGCAGTGGTGGTATATCTGCTAGCATGTGACTGCACCATTCAAGTCCGCAATTTTCTTTTAAAATTTATCTGTAACCCAAGTAAGCAACATTCTCCCTTAGATTGGTGGTGATACTTTGAAATAAGATTTTTCTATTCTCTGCGTCTTCGGGGGCTGTTATGGTCAGCCGTATGAATCATTTACCCTCATGCAATGTACACATGACTTTTCAGTTTTTTCCCCTCATAATTACCTTATTTGTGTGATTTGAGAATTTGCTATTAATATTGTTGTATATGCAGGTGAGAAATAAATGTAAATGTACCCACTGTGGTTGGCTTGGCTATTTTAATAGTATATTTATTTTAGTCTATGATAGTACTTCATTCTCCTTGCAAATTGGCTGTTTTAAGTTTCTGCTATTGGCCCAAATGGAAAATTTTAAAGGTATAAAGGTAATTATGCGTCCTACTAATTTTATAACTTTGTATGTAATTGTTCCCTTAGTCCCAATATGAGACCTCCAGTGTAAGGTCATAGTAATCGATGATTGGGTTGGTCAGTGTTTGCCTGTAGTTGTACCAGGCGAACTCTGCCATGTGGATAGTTCTAATTTGAAAAATGTCTGAGATTGATTTCAGTTGGTCAAGCATTGTGAAAGTGTGTGTGCGTGTGTGTTGGCAGGGACGAGCTACGTTTTCAAGGTACCATGCACCAATAAAGAAGTCTGCTTTGTCACACTCTCCTGATACCTTTTTGACTACTGCTTGACTTTTTAATTCCATGGTGTTAATCAGCACCTGGTAATGTTAAGGAAATTTGGATATTTTGTTTGGTGCTTTATAAAAGTTACTTTCTAACCAATCTCGTTCAGTTCTATCACTGCCATCAATTTCTTTCTCAAACACTGCTACTGTAGTTCGTGTAAGGCAGGGCTGCCCAACCCTGCTCCTGGCATCTACCACCCCGCAGAGCTTAGGTGCAGCCCTAGAAGCATCTCAGTAGTGGATTCAGCTTTGTTTCAACATAGGTGACGCTAATTGAGATGCTTCTGAAGGGCCTGATTGTCAGTATGAGGCGTGTTAAATTGGGGCTGCACCTAAGCGCTGCAGGATGGTAGATCTCCAGGAGCAGGGTTGGGCAGCCCTGGTGTAAGGCTTTGTCCTTCCAGTAGATGGCGTTATACACACGTAATACAGCGTCTGCCATTTGCAGTGACTCGCGTGGTCACCACTGTTACCATCCCACATCAAAAAATGAAAACGTAATAAATATGGATTTTTATTTTCTATGCCGAACCATAAAAGATACGGTACAGCACGGCCACTTCTATAAATACACCTGGCCCCGGATGGCCATCCCAATCAAAATTCATGCAGGCGCCACTGGCCCTGTTCTATTCCTGTGCTTATATTGGATGCTGACATTTAGTCAGCAAAACTGTTCAAAATTGAAACCGAAAAAACTAATTATAGTATTCCGAGCTTTAAAAAGACTGAATAAAGGGTACTGGCGAGCAGCTGCCTTTACAACGACCGGCAGAAATGGACGTCATAGACAAATATGGTATACTTAAATGGGGGCACTAACTAGTCAACTTACACTTATTTCTACGGGATGGGTGACCACAAACACAGGCTCCAGACTGTTTACTACAGGGAGCGTGACATGTTTTGCTGATTTGGGACATGGTTGATTTAATTTAGCGGTGATCTGTAGTTTATCTTACCGTTCAAAGGGATTGATTGCTGTCTAAATTGCTCCAAGTGTGTGGGCCTGAGCTGGGCTGGCATTGTGCCGCGGGTGTATCCTGCCTCCTGCCATGCAATTCCTAGGATGAGCTCTAGTGTCACCGCGACCCGGCACTGGATGTTGTGTGCTTTTCTTTATTATGACTGCTGAAGCATTGTAATCACCCCAGTATTACCTATCCATTTCCATACAATTACAAGCTACCAACAAATAAAACGCTTGATATAAAGTAGCAACACTGGCATAACATACAACGAACACGCCTAAGCGTCGTAATTCCTAGTACTAGGACATAATCCAGTTGATCTTAATCTTAAATGAATTGTCTTTTTGAAATGCCGCAGTGGATATGCTCCATGCAGGCGTCACACACTGCAATGTATATGCAATGAGGATCCGTGCATATATTTCGATGCAAGCATGTAAAGGCGAGCATTTAACTGCTAACTGCAGACGAATACAATGAAAGGAGAAAGCGGGGTGGCACTTGCGGCGTGGGGCCAGTGACGTTATTTCCTGCGGCTGGTGGCCGGCGTGCGCTACTGCAGTCTGCCGGAGCCCCAGCGACCCGACATGGGGACGGCCGGGGGGATGTGAGCGTGCTGTCATGCTATATGCATTAAAGCTCAGCCTGCCAGCACACCCTAATAACAGCCACCGTGCATCCTCATCAAAGACACATTTAAGTGGCTCTCTATTTTCCTGATATATATATTTTTTCCATATATCACCGTTGTTTGGTAAAGCTTGGCTGTCCTGCACCATGGCGGAGAGAAGTGGCCGGCTTAGCTTTCCCGGGAGCGGGGCGCTTAACAGACCGGTGCCGATGAACCTGTTCGCCACCTGGGAGATAGACGGCTCGTCCCCGCATTGTGTCCCGAGGTAAGGCGCGGCTCCCTGCTCCCGATTGCCGGCTGCCTGCTTGCGAAGTGTGGCATCGTCTCCCCCAAGTGTGCCCGCACTTGTCTTTCGCTTTGTGGACGGATGAGCACTTTGCCAGCCTGCTGCATTAGGGGCAGGGGGGATTCTAGGTAGCAGCCGGCGTGAGCGTCTCTGCACGGTGCCCGGCGCAGAACACGCCTTTCCCCCTGCTGCTGAGTGCTCACAATGGAGCCGCTTCTTATGGGTCTAATGATACAGGTTAGTCTGCAAAACTGAAGGGAGTTATCCCAATTGTGTGCCACCTGCCTATAACCAATATTTATGTTTATTCTGTATGCTTCTAGTTTTGTGGCTTGGTTTGGAAACTACATATCTCTGTAAATATATTGAGTCTTTCGCCACGAAAATATATATAATAATCTTAAATAATTTGACTTTTAACCCAGTAAACCCAGAAAACGTGAATATTACTGCGGCATGTTAGAATACTTTATATCATATTTAAATAAAAATGCATGTGAGTGCTTAGGTTTAACCCAGCCTAGATAAGTCACATATGGGTCAGACTGTGGGTCGATTCTACCACCAACTTGTCAGAGTTACTTCTGGCCCTAATGACTCAGCAGTACAGTTTAAGTATGGGCATTTTTTTAAAAATAAACTATTGCTTTTATGGCCACTAATTTCTGTGTCATACATTTAAAATACACTGTTTATTTGTCGGAGGTCGACTATGTTGATTGGGGTACGATGAAACATTTTAAAGAACAGAATGGTATGCCTTAAAACTTCTATAAGTGTTGTTGTGCAACGCGGTCTGCTTTAACATTTAATTTGAAACCATTCAAACTTTACTCTTTTTAGACGCTTTGTGTTATTTCTTAGACATGCACGCAGGTAAAGCAATTAATTAATTAATTATATATTTAATATTATGCTGGAAGTAGCCTTCCAGCGGGTTCCAGCGGGTTTAACATCTGTAGGTTGAGCTAGAACGGACTCACTTGACCTACTGCAACGACTGACAATTGCATACCAGCTAGGGTAATGGCATGGCCAGGGACCTGTTATTGGTCCATTAAAACAGGTGCTTTCAGTAACCTATTTCTTGTAAGGTAACTTGCTCGTAGCTAGTTGTTATGACTTATTTAGTTATTTTCTTATTCTGTCTGCTCTGGGTTTTTAAATGCTTTATTAATGTAATAAGTACAGTATTAAGTATATCCTTATTTATGAATAGTAATTAATGTCGGTGTTTAAAAATGGTTCATTTTTTTGTTCATTATATTTTCACTCTCTTTGGTTAAAATATGCATAAAGCTGCTTCATTTTTGTTTTGTCTGACATACTAATAGATGAGACAAATTTGGAGTAAGGAATTTTGGGTGGCATATTTTTGGCAGTTTATTGCAGATGATGAAGCTAATTTTTAATATTACACTGAGTGCATGTGTACTTCGTTTTTGTTGTCTTTTTATTAATGTAGCTTTAATACAAATTTCCCTGTATCAATTTTGCCTATTTATGAGAACAAAAAAAACATGTTTCTCCCTTGTGAAATATTTGGGGTTTCGGGTTCTTGTTTCTTTGTTCTATTGATGCCTTGTGCTTGGTTATGTGGTTACTTAATGGATTATTGGCAAAACGTTTTCGAAATAACTTTATAAAATTTTTGTTTCAGGTTGTGCAGAGAAGTGATACATACAATGTTAGAAAGGATTAAGGACACCGACACCTCAAGTAATTCTGAAAAGTTAATTGTCCCTGTGTTATGCCTCCAGACTGCAGATGAATGTTTTGTTATGAGATGAGAGAACCTGCCCACAATTTACGAAACATTGTGAAGCGATGAGCCCTGGTCAATGCAGAGAACATTTATACACAACACACGGATTAAGGGATCCACAGCGACAAGTACAGTTTTAGCCTCTGGCTAATTGCAGCAGCCTCAGATCTGTTTTGTGGAAACATAGGTGTTTGATGTTTCCTCAAAAGCTCTGGCAGGATCTTCCATCTCAATGGTGGGCATTCATGTGTTTCAGATTTGTAATTTACTATTAATATTTTCTGCTGATATTAATTAATATGAATATTTTTTGTAAACTACCCCATATTAACAGACAACAATTCGTCATTTCTATGGGCAAACATATTATTTTAGGATAGGTGGTCGTGTTAGAAAGAGGAGGATGGTCTTTCTGCGAAGCTGAAAATAGCTGATCAGTTTAAATTTTTGGTTGTGATTTCTTCAAACTGGAGTTTGATACATGAATAGGGCTGGGAAACTCTTAATTCTTGTAATATTTGCCACAGTGATTTTATCAGTTTTTTTATTCTTGTGAAATCTGTCCATTAATCAGTGTTGCTGTTGCGTGGGAAGATTCGTCCTGCGATCGTTGGCACATTCAATCACTCAGAAAAAAGCAGCAGATGCTGAGGCACCCCCAGCCCCTCCCCCATCCATTTGTTTTGATACCCCAATTTCATCTTTTCAGTATTTATATCAGCCAGTTCTGAATCCCAGTATGGCTTTTTAATAAATATTGAAATATACATTTGCATGTAGTAAGTGTTGGTGCATTATTCGCCTGAGTAAGTCTCACGATTCTGCTGTATTCCTCCTTATGAAGTTACCACAAGTGCATAATTGTTATAATAAACTACACTCTGTTGCTACCTTCTCTTGAAATGATGGCAGTGCAAACATTGTAGGTAGCCGCCGGGCCACTTTGAGTTTCCAGTTCAATGAGTTTCCACGCGACTGACATCTCGATAGTATTTTCAGGTCCTGTGCCTTAGGCCGACTGCAGCGTGCGACTGCGGAGATGGCATAAATTACATCGGGCTTCGTATTGGGCTGTGGTAGCCGAAACTCATCAATTAAAAAATGCCTGGATTGGCCCAAATTCCGATATTTGACATCAGCTTGGAGCATCAATAACTTACACTGTAGTTAGCCAGCTAAGCTTTTGTTTGACCCTATAGATTAGTAACATGAGCAGATTGCCCAACTAGTTAAGTCAAGTTAGTTTTTCCACCACATCTAAGAATGATGAGTATGTAGCTTAGTGGGTCCTTGTATTACAGTTTCTCATCCTTATTATCCAACCCTTCACTTATCTTCAAGACAGCACTCATGGGCCTGACCCTCCTCTTGGCCGGGGCATGGGCCTGACCCTCCTTTTGGCTGGGACATGGGCCTGATCTTCCTCTTGGCTGGGACATGGGCCTGACCCTCCTCTTGGCCGGGGCATGGGCCTGACCCTTCTCTTGGCCGGGGCATGGGCCTGACCCTCCTCTTGGCCGGGGCATGGGCCTGACCCTCCTCTTTGCCGGGACATGGGCCTGACCCTCCTTTTGACTGGGACATGGGCCTGACCCTCCTCTTGGCTGGGTCATGGGCCTGACCCTCCTCTTGGCTGGGTCATGGGCCTGACCCTCCTCTTGGCTGGGGCATGGGCCTGACCCTCCTCTTGGTTGGGTCATGGGCCTGACCCTCCTCTTGGCTGGGACAAAGTAGCTTAACTTCAGGTGCATGTTTGATACGCCATGTATCACAGACACTAGTGGGCTTTTTCAAGCAGCATACCGCTGATTATTGTGATTATTATCACATGGCATAACAATGTCAAATATCAGCATCCCATATATAAGTGTAAGAAAGTTTGCAAACCCTTTGAAATGATCTGGTCTGTGTGAATGGTGCCTACAAGTCATAAAATAAATAAGTGATTTAACAAATAACACATACGGACACATACGATGCACAAGGTAACTGACGGGGGAAATATTAGTACATAGTGCTTCCACCTCAGTGGCAACAACCTAAACCATATGCCTTCTGTAGCTGCTATGCTGACCTCTTCAGCGGTTATGTGGCATTTTGATGCTTTGCTGTATACAAAATTATTTCATGCATATTTTCGATATGTCCTGCCTGAATGGTCTGCTTCACATTAGGCCACAGCATTTCAGATCACGTCACACTTTAGGAGCCGTGCACGGAGCAATGCAGATAATTCCACATTTTTTCACATAACTGCACCTATAGAGGGTTCCTCTTAGGGAGGAAAAAAAATGATGGGCACCTATAAATTCCCATTCATCTGAAGGAATTTTACGTGTGTAGACAGTGGCCTGAGTCTCAGAGCAGTACTGATTTGTGTCTTCCTCATTTTTTAAAGGCCCAGTCTTTTATTGTAAGTAGGGCAGTAGATTCCTTTAGCATATTATTTGTACAAATCGGAGGAATCTGAAATGCCTGGTCTTTAAATTAGCAGTCAATTGCTATTGCCTTTACTTGGGGTAGCATAAAACCCAACATTTTCATTTTCAGGGATATGTGTCTTCTGAGTTTGTCATATAAGCTAAAAGTAAGTCCTTAGTTTACTGAATCCCACAATTGTAACAGTGTTGGTGAATTCTGTGACCTCATGCTATTATTCAGACTTGCCGAATGGACTGTTTACAGAGACGAGAGGGTACTAATTACTAACTCTTTCATTCACATTTGATTTATTACAGGTACTGTATTGTAGATAAATGGTCTCTCAGGCCAGAACACAGGGTAAGACCTTGATGCCCGCTTTGTTGTCTCCTGAGCCATAGATAATGGTCACGACCTGGTCCGATTGCTTACTTCTCCAACGAGAAGGGATCTGGCATCTTTTAAATAAACTTTTTGTAAAATTTCAGCCATAGTTGTCTTGAATCTCTTGCCCTCTGTTGGTTAGTCAAGGCCTCCAAATGCTTTGCTTTTGAAATAGGCCTGGCATTTGGGAATAATGGGAGGCTGCCCAACCATGGTTTAGAAAGGAGCTGTGTTCCCAAACAGAGCGGCGATTGAGCGGATCCTTGATCGGCAGCTGGAGTCAGTAGGCTGTCATATTTTGGCCTGTTGGAGGAGAGAGTGTAGAGATGTTGCTTTGAATCCTGGAAGAACACACAGCCTTTTGTCCGGCACCTCACGGGCTACTTGCTTCTCAAGAATTTTGAGTAGGTTGGAGTGCAAATATAAGTTTTACTGTGCTGTCTCGTGTGTTTTCCAGTTAGGTTGAATTTCTCAGTCAGATTTTTGTGTTAATCTGTGTGTTGGTGTACATTTCTGTCTATACTGGATTATTTGTCCATCTGAAAGACATGACAGCTGGCTTCCAGCCGAGAGCTTGTCCTAATCTAATGTTTAAGAAATTTATTTACTACAAATTTAGAAAATTTCTATGTAAACTTTAAGAGAGTATAAAACCGTAAAATAAATATGAAGTATGCGATCTCAGGAATTACAAGTCTCTAAATTAATTTCCTAAATGTAGCCTGGTGACTTTGTACATAACATTATTTGGATTTTGTATTGAAGGTATATAATGGTGTAGAGTCATTAAATGTAGCTACAGGCAATTTGAAAAATAACGGAAACACTACCAAAGTGGCTTCGCTTGCTAGAAGTGTTCAATACTAATTCAATACTTGGCATAGATTCTGTGAGCACTTGGAAACCCACTGGATGGGTCTAACACCATTGTTCAACGAGAAATGACATCATGACTGTGAAAGCCATAACAATGGTTGTTTTATGGCCATAAAACCATACTGTCATTATGTGTTCCTGGTGGACGGGGGCATTGTCACCTTGGAAGACTCCATACCCGTTAGGAGAGAAGTGTTTCACCACAGATTGCTCACAATTGTTTAGAATCACTCTGAATTTGCTAGCATTTACCATGCCATCCAAGGTGTTGAATGGACCTAAGCCATGATAGAAAAATGTGCTTCTCTGTAGAAATCACTGGACGCTGTATGTCTCATTTGGTGTACAGCGCACATGAGATCAGATTACTCTGATCGTATGGCATTTTTGCTGCTCACTAGACCTGTGTTCAGCAGTTTTTCTCCTGCCACATATACTCCCCTCTCAAAGTCATTGAGGTCTCTTTCTGCTATAATAGACAACATATAGAACACCTGCAGCGTTGCTCATATGTGCCCCTGAGCATGAATAAATGTCTATTGCTTAATAAGGTTCAGAAGAGCTTCTGTGCTTTCGGTGTATTTTGTTTCCCTCTTTAACTAAAGTTGTTTTCAGTCTTTTCAATATTTGATTATTCTGAACAGGGTCACCTATTTTTGGCTGCGAGTAACTGGAGTACCAACGGAAAACCCATACAATCTACACGGAGGTCATGACTTTTCCCACATGCACAGAATGATTATTTCTATACAAAACAACAAACAAAAATTAGTAAGATTATAGAATCTACACATTGTTGATAACGTTAGTATTATGTCCATACAGTAATTGATAGTATTATGTCTGTATACCTGAATTGTTCAATGGTAATGTGAATATTTAATGGGCTTCAAAAATTGTAGATGCCTGTCTATATTTTCTTGAAAGAAAGTTACAGAATTGCAGTCATACATCACTAACTGGTTCCCCACCGATTTTCGATGTAACTCGAAAATAATTGCTTAAAAATTAGCTGCTAATGAGGACTAATAAATAGATGTAGTCATTTCCATTGACATAAATTCACCTTTAATTCGTTATGTTACTAATTATTGTGGAGAAGCGACGTAAAGTCGAGTTTGGCGTGTGCCGAAATGACGTATACCGGGGTACTACTCTAGTTTGTTTGCTATGTGGAGGTGGAAGCAACCCAGATATCCTTCAGATCTGTAGTTAATAAGGCTTTCTTTGATTTTATTTTCACTTTCAGTTTCTTACCTTTTTGACCTGACTGGAGAGTGCATTCCTGTCCCAGATGATGAGTGTGATCATTCGGCCTTGCTCCTGCATTTTACCTTTTCTGCTAAATGTGACACCATTCCATATCTTATTCTGTGTAATGCTTTGTTAAATGGTATGCAATTCTCATCAGAATTGTGCTGCCAGCTGTATAGTATGTGAATTTAAATTCAGTAACACCAGTTATCACAGAATGAAGTTAATGACGCAAATACTGTACAGTGGTGCCTTGACTTACGAGTTTAATTTGTTCCGTGACGGAGCTCTTAATTCAAATTACTCGTATGTCAAATCAGTTTTCCCCATTGAAATGAATTGAAATGCCATTAATCCGTCCGGACCCTCAAGAAACACCACATTTTTTGTTACATGTTTTTAAATAAGAAAATGTACTTAGAAATAACGAATATTGTATAAAAACACAATAGAACAGAATGTACTGCAATAAACTGGTTTAATTAAGTATAATGTACAGCATTTGCAGTATTTTTATGGATAGATGTCCGCTGTTTAGAAAATATTTTAACGCCCTTGGCTGGCGTTATAGCCTTTGTCTCCTTCTGCTTCAGTAAGGTGCAGATGGTGGAAATGCTATGCTCGTACTACTTTGCCAAGTCTACTACACGCACACTTTGGTCATGTTTTTCAATAAATTCTTTCTTTAATTCAATGCACATCACCTGCTCCCTCTTCTCAGCACTGTCCTTCGCCCTCACTTTCTTCGGACACATGCATGGCTGGAAAAACGAAGTTT
>JAODKM010000025.1:12146474-12168747 GCA_026780845.1 Petrocephalus sullivani
AAATGCAGCGTTGCCAACTATTTCTTACCTGAACTTACCTCAACGCTGCATTTCAGGGATTTTGAGTCATTCTGCTCAGTAAGTGTATTCTGCTCTGCAAGTGATGAATCCAAACAGAAATGTTGACTTGTCTGGGGGGGTGGAGGAGCATGAGGGCTGGATGAAGAACCACCACGTTATACATATTTACAGTGTTTCTTAAACACACAAGCCAACAGGGAACACTTGCTTGCTGGAAATTTGTATTGGTTTATACATATTGATTCCTGGCCATGGATTGTGTGGAGTTTGCATGTTGTCCCTGGGTATGTGCTGCTTGTCGCCATTATTACAGTGTCTTCCCCATTGTTACATGACTTGGTATCAATAAATTTCTTTCACTGTGTGATTGTCCATAATTGTTTGCACTGAGATAAAATGGCATCTCATCCATGGTGTGCCTCTTATTTGTGTCCTGTGTTTGCCGGCTCACAGTAAACCTGCATAGGATAAGCAGGATTATTCATCTCTTTCAATAATACGGACAGACTAAGCCAGGCTGCCTCTCTCTGTAATTGCAGAGAACATGTAATGCCTGGATTTCTCTTTGCCTGACTGAGCAGGTACTCACAAAGCCTGCTAAAACTATTTTAGTTCTAAAAAATTATGCTCTTCTGTATCTGTATAATCATGTTATGTATTTGTTTTGATCATTGCCATACTATGATGTCCTAATTTGTCAATTTATTGATGTGTAAATGATCTTGATGTATTTCTGTATGTTATCTCTAGTAACAAAGCTATTAGAAACAAATAGATTGACTTTATTCATCCCCATGAGATTTTGGGTAGTTTCCCATCATGAGCGACACAGACAGATGGATATACAGGTGAGAGACAGTCTTAGGGTCAGAACACAGTGTAAGACAGGGATCGGAACACAGAATTTTCTGAGCACAGATCCCTAACCCCTGTGAGTAACACATCATACCCTAACTTAGTTCTCGCAAAGATTCTTTTTGCACACGATGACATTTCAGAGGGTATGTTTTGAGGGAACTAAAAATAATGTTATATCCTCTTGTCCACATTAACTCATCTGTTTTTTACTGCACTAGGAATAATAAGTGTTTCATCAAGCTATAGGAATAGAACAGAAAAAACATCACAAAATATTTCCAGTTTCTTTTTATTTAGGTGTGTCTGCAGACTGGTTTGAGAACTTCTCACGTGGTATCTGCGCACTTCTTTCTGAAGTGTAGTTGTTGTGCCTTAATGTGGGTTTAAAATAGCTGGTGTTCTGGCTTCTGATGCTGTGAATTTACGTTCTTGAGTTTCATATCTTGCTATATTGCGTGCTATTTATCTCTAGAAAGCAGTGTGTGAATTATTCAGTTTTAGAATGTTGCCAGGGGGCATGTTCAGGACTAAGTTTTACAAAAGGCAGAATTTTAAGATATTTAGCATTCCATCCTTGTTGTTCCTTTAAACATCCCATTAAGATGACAGGTCTTGTGGGGTGTTCCTAGTAAGCAGTGGTCAGTACTTAAGAAAAGTGGTCCATGGAAGACCAACTGGTAAATCAGCGATGGGGTTATGGGCGCCCACTGATTCATGGGGGGAGAGAAGACTAGTCGCTGGGTCCAAATTAATGCTGGCTATGATGGAAAGGTGTCAGAAGACAGTGCATCAGTGCTTGCTGCATATGAGGCTGCATAGCTGCACACCGGTTAGAGGGCCCATGCTGACCCCTGTCTACCACCAAATGCGCGGACAATGGGCAGGCGAGCGTCAGAACTGGAACATGGAACAATGGTAAAGGTGGCCTGGTTTGATGAGTCACGTCTTCTGTTACCTCATGTGGATGGCCTAGTGTGAGTGCCTCGTTCACCTGGGGAAGAGGTGGCGCCAGGATGCATTATGGGAAGAAGGCGAGCTGGTGGAGGCTGTGTGCTGCTCTGCACAATGTTCTGCTGGGAAGCCTTGGGTCCTGGCATTCATGCGGCTGTTTGACATGCACCACCTACATAAGCAGTGCTGCACGCTAAGTACACCCCTTCACGACAACGGTATTCCCCAATGGCGGTGGCCTCTTTTAGCGGGAATTCCCCAGATCTCAAGCCGATCAAGCATCTGTAGGATGTGCTGGACAAACCAATCTGATCCAGGGAGGTCCCACCTCTCAGCTTACAGGACTTAAAGGGTTAGCTGCACACATTTTTGTGCCAGATACCACAGGACACCATCATAAGTCTTGGGACGTCCATGCCTCAGCGGGTCAGAGCGGTTTTGGCGGCATGCGCCAATATTAGGCAGCCTGTTTTAATGTTTTTAATTGATTGGTGTAAACATTTTGCTGCTTCTGCAATGTCCTGTGTGAGATTCAAGCTAACAGGAACTGTTCCCAGAACTTTAGCTAATGTTATTCAAAGGTCTTTAAGCTCAAAGTTGGCAGAGAACGTCCTTACTGTATAGTTAATGGAATGTTATTTCCAAGTTTTGCATCGTAACAAAGGTTCTGTCACTGTTAGCATTTCAGATCCAGCTTTTTTAGATCCAGTCTTAAACCCATGATGGTAGAAGTGTAAAGTGGCAGTGGTATCCAGAGTTCTTCTAGGCCCTTTATCTCTATTGACATTATTATTCTTAGTTGTAGAAGTGGGATAACGTTCTGGGAACATTGGGAAGACTGGGCACTTCAAACGTTTCCATACTGTTCAAAAAAATGAAACCACGTGCAAGGAAGATACCATGAAAACACAAAATTACTTAACATGGTACATATACCTTTTTAAGACTATAGCTCGTCTAACGAATAAGGACCGTAATGTTTGGTAAACGATCCTAGATCAAAAATTGAGATTGTGAAAATTAATCACATCTACTGCTGCTAACAGTCACTGTGTGAAAAGTCAGTTTCATTGTGATGGCAGTGAATTATTGAAGTGTCAGTATCTATCACTTATTTTTAGATTTAAAGTTTGTTTACACTTCCTTGTATCATAATATAGTTTTCATTTGCTCGATTTAGTTTTACTCTTCTTGATATATTGGTGTAATAGTTGTGTATATATAATTTTATCTGTAAGTGTGGGAAATGATGTCTAGAGGGGAAAGACAGCTTTGATGTTAAATATTTTTTACTGGAATAGCACTGCAGGAAACAACAGTTCATCATCGGACATTTTAATACATATTCCCATTTTATCTCATCTAAGCCCTTGGTGGATTACCCAAAATATTAAGAGATTGAATAATGCATTCAATAGTTACTTAGTGTTGTCTAACATTAGTAACATTAAATTTTTTTAATGTGAAGCCAGATCCCTTCAGATCATCAGATTTGACCAAATTGTAATGTTTATTCACAACATCACTCTAAACTTTTATGTTGACACTTTGATTTTGAAGTGGTGACACGTGATTAGCATGGTGAGTAAAGTGCTATTCCATCCGTGATTAGACCGCATACTTCAGTCTGTTTGAAAGTAGTATACGTTGAACTTACTGTAATAATAGAGTAAGAATCCAGTTTAAACAGATTTAATATCAAAGTTGTCAAATGCTGGTGCGTCATGAGCTTGCCGTTAGGTGTATTTAGCTATGAATACATAGTGGTTAAGAGAGTTAGGCACAGGCTGGTGAAATGGCTCAGACAGGAGAAACTGCAGATGTGCACAATACAATTGTCTTTTGTAGTAGCAGGAACAAGTAAGAAAAGCCCACTGTTCTTTGTTTGCTTTGGAGTTATTGTGGGCATTGGTTCATGGCTAGGCCTTTATAAAAGTTAATAATAATAAAAGATTATTTAAGTTGTATTTTTAAACGTATGAAGACACTGTTCCAAGCTAGAGTTGAGCTTTGGACAAAATCTAACAAAAGCTGATTCGCTGTTAATGTGATGCATGGTGTCATAAGGGACATATCACCATGTCAGGTCAGTACAAAACGTTTCTTAATGACTTTCCGTGGACTTTTACATACATTTTGCAGTTGAAATAGATCGTGGAGGTGTATGAGCATATGGATGTAGTTATAAGCCAAAATATAAGTGGTAAATGTGGCCATATTGGACTAATTGCAAATTAGATTTTTTTTTACTTTTATTTTTCCTCAGTTTGTTGCAGGATAGCTGGTAAATTACTGAGATGCAGTCTAGGTGCTTTGGGGGAATATAGAAAATGTAATCTATTGCAATGTGGGAATTAAGCTATTTCAAGCCACAGTGGTGCCTGTAAAGTGGTGTGATGGAGAGAAGGGGTTTCTGGGATGGCAGGAAAGGCTAAGGGCGCGACGCTTCATTGTTTTCCATGTTATTCCTGAGGATTTATATCGCTACAGGGGATTTTTTCCATCTGTGCCATCTTTTATTAGTTTAGTTGTTATTATTGTCATCTGCTAATATTACTCTCTTGATGCATTTTTGGAGAGTTTTTCATTAGAAAAAAATTATACCTCTAGCTATGATGTCAAATATTTAAGTTGTTCCCCACTAATTTTATTTCGTATTTTACTGTGTTTGAATTGTTTATTAAAGTATCATTTTTGCTCACATTGAAACTGTATTTGTCGCGCACGTCCTCTGTAGTGCACTGTAAAAATGATTCCTGAAGATTTGCTCATCCTAATCCGTGTTTTGTTGTTTTAGATTGTGCAGTCTGACTCTAAAGAAGCTCGTAGTGATGAAGGAACTGGACAAGGAACTCAGCTCTGTCGTGATTGCAGTGAAAATCCAGGTACTCATGCCAAATGCATCCTCTAACTATAGTAACCATGTAGACATTTTTATTTATTGAACTGTGGTCAGCATGGTGGGGGTACAGTGGTTAGCACTGTTGCTTCACACCTCTGGGACCAGGGTCTGCATCTCCGCCATGGCTCCATGTATGTTGCATGTTCTCCCCATGTAGTTTTGGGGTTTCCCCCAGGTACTCTGGTTTCCCCCCACTGACTGAATGCATAATTGGAGTTACCACATAGCCCATAGGTGTGCATAAGTGGGTGAATGGTGTATAGGTGTGCCCTGCAGTGGGCTGGTCCCCCGGTCCTGGGTTATTCTCTGTGCGGGCTCTGGACCCCCCAGGACCCTGACTTGGATGAGATGATAGATGGATGGATGGCTGGTCACCTGACACTTCTCCTCATTTATCCTTTCATCGTTAGGTGGCCTGTTTGGAGCTTTGTGTCGGTACTGCCAGAGTTTAGTCAGTAGTTGCTTCCTATGTTCTCCGCAAGCTGCCCTTTTGGGATGTTTGATTGTCATGACAGATGCCCCCTTCCAGGCTGCTGAGTGAGAAGGCTAAGATGGCAATGGATTGAGGACCCCGGAAGCAGTGTCGCAACACAACGCAGACATTTATCCCTCTCGTTCTTTCGTGTACTGAAACCCTAGTCTATTTCTGGAGAGTGTTGTCACTGCAGATGGTTCACACTTCCACAGGGTTCGAAAAGGATCTTGAGGTCTCATGAGATCATGCTGCCCCCTAGTGGAGTGCTGGAGACAGACCTGGCCCTAACCTTCTCATTACAAGTAAGGCCAGGATGTTGGAATAGTGTTTTTAAAGCGACACTGAGACTGATCCTGCAGCTCGCTCTGCCTTCTCTTACCGCGCTTAACAGGCTTTCTGTCACGTCTCTCATGTCTTTTGCGTCCTCGCTTATTCGTGGCGGCCCAGTACCCTCACTTCTTGAAGCGCGAGGGGAACAAACTGCAGATCATGCTGCAAAGACGAAAGAGGTACAAGAACCGCACCATCCTGGGCTATAAGACTCTGGCTGTCGGCTCGATTGACATGGCTGAGGTATGTTTATTATTACATATAATATTATTATTATATTATTATTTATATATATATATATATACATACATATATACATATATATATATATATATATATATGAAATTTCTTTATTTTGTAAGAGTACATTTAGACTTTTTCCATTTTTCGACCGAATTGCTTTCACAATATGAGAAAGAGGACACTGTCATAACAGAACTTTGGCAAGCGGAAGATATTGTTAGAATAGACGTACTGGTAATACCTTCTGGTATAATTAAATGATATTGTTATTTGGTATCTAAAGTTCTAACTATAATTAAGAAGTTCTGTCACAGATTTTCATATAAACTTTTTCAGTTGCATTTATAATGTCTGCATCTTGTCTGATTTTGTTAAAGCCTAGTTTGAGCACATGAATTTACTTATTTAAATATTCACTTTGCATATTCTGTATTAAACATAATGACTGGGACAGTATTGAAGTGGCAGAGTGCCGTTGTTGGACCATTGAACATATCGCCTAATGGTTTCACGGGGGAATATGTCTATGTAGATATAGGCAAACTGAAATCTGGAGGAATGTTTTTCTGATGTTTGATGTTTGGAAAAGAAACTGCCCAGTTAGCTTGGGGAATAGAAAAATCCAGGACACTACACAGCCTCCTGCTGGTCTAATTGTCAAGGGGAAGAATGTGCAAACGTAAATTAATATAGATTTCAGTGGACCACGGGTCAGACTGAGAATAAACAGATCTAAGCGGGATGATCACAGGGTTCTGTCAATACAAAGAAAAATATAAAAATAAAATAAAGCCGCCAAAACAGTATGGGAATATATTACATTGTTCCAGTACTTTCCAATGCTCAAATAAATAAACAAACCAATTTGTCAATAATGTAATATGATATTTGGGAGTATAAAAAGTAAACATTTGGTTACGACATGTGACACTGTTTCCAGCATGTTCTTCACCTGGTGGTTTTGTAAATCATGGTGGATTTTTGTCTTTACATGGTTTTAATGCTAATATTAATATTGGTGTTAAGTGATATTAATTATTATTTAGTGAAATTTCTTTGCCTGTAAGTATTTTGGTTATTCGACACCTGTTGTTCAAGTAATCACTGAGCTTGTTTGATCTGAGAAGGCCTCATGAGGACTGCCACAGACTCGCTCCTCTGTTTTACTCCTCTGGAGGTGGCCAAATTGGTCTGTGTAACAATGGCAGGGTTGCCAACTTTGGTCAGTTGGCTGGCGTGAGATTTTCAACACACATTCATACGAATATAACAGTTTTTATTTCATTGTAAGTGGTCTGTGGGGTTTGCAAACTACCCCAACGCTTCTGATGTGGCTTAATTTAGGTTTACAATGAAATAATAAAGATGTGCTGAGTGTGAGCGTAATGCCAGATGCGTGAGAGTTGGCAGCCCTGCAGCGGTATGGTGTGAAGCTCAAAGTGAAATTGTGTCTTTTGCTTGTTCAGTGACTTTTCTTTCTAACATTGTGCTTCTACTCAGGTGATGCAATATCCCACAGAGGGAAGCCAGGTGCTGCCTTTATGCAGCAGCCAGAAAGAGCTGCTGGGGAAGGTGGCTGAGATCTGGATTTTCTCTTTGTCCAGCCAGCCAATTGATCACGAGGAGGCAGCACTTCATGATGGACTGAAGATAAAATGCACAGGTCTGCTGCACCAACATCAAGCTCTGCTGCTTTGTACAGATATTGTGATTTTACATTAAGATGATTGTCTGATGGTCCTCTCTGCATATCTGTGGAGGCAAGTGATATTGACTTTGATTCAGAATCTTGAAACGTATATATTTTAACTTCAGATAACTACTCAGAAGAGGAATATGAGAGCTTCTCCTCTGAACAGGAAGCCAGCGATGATGCAGTACATGGACAAGTGAGCCCCAAACTTTGCTTTGAAAAAAGACTGGTGATGTAAATAGGCCGTTAGCATATTCTGTGTTTGTGCTGGTTTCCTGTGGGTACTCCGGTTTCCACCCATAGTCCAAAAACATGTGATTACGTGAATTTGTGTCTCCAAATTGTACGCGCATGCATACATGTGTATGTGTGTGTGTGTGTGTGTGTGTGTGTGTGCGCGTACTGCAATGGAGTGGCATCCTATTTAGGGTGTCCGGTGGTTCCTGGAATGTGTGAGACTATCAGAATAATTACCTTCAGCAGACCTGGCTACCTTTTTCTTAAAAATTATAAATCTTAAATTCGAGGAATTATTTTGTAAAATAGTAAGAACAGTAATAAGTACCAATTATTGTAAAATACAGGACAACATTGTAAACATTGATTTAGTTTTGATTTCTGTTATGATTTCTGTCTTCAGGATTTGGAGGATGATGAGTATGATGTAAGAAAACCTAAGAAGCAGAGGAGAGCCATAGTAAGGACCACATCCATCACAAGGGTAGGCCTTGTTTGAAGCACATCACTTTGACTTATTTATAAGTATTCTAAGATATGATATAACCATACTCTGGCAGGGTGTTCCGGAGTATCAAGGATAACATTTTTAGATGAACTTTTTTTTTTGGATAAATTAATTATTTCTTTATTCTTAATATATTTTTGTCCCACTCTCAAAAGAAATCAGGAAGATTAATGGTCGGAATAATCGGAAATTTGGGCTAAAGCTTATTAATGTTGTGCAGTGCATGGAACATCAAACATTTAGTGTGTTAGTAGGAATTATCGTATTTCCGTTATGTTTTATGAAATTTAACTTACTAAGGGCACATCTGAAAACCTATCCTTACTAATATTTGAGTTTTATAATTGAGTTCTCAATTATCAATTTGGAAGCTGATGCTTCTGAAGAAAGAGTTCTTAATGTAAAAAATTAACTGAATGAGAAGCTTACAGGTCAGCAAAGGCTATCGAGGTAAGAACTTTAATTATCTAAAGTGGGTTCTCTTAATGAAGATTATACTGACTGATATTAACAGGTTATACAGAATCTTTATTGAAACTTGAAAATGTTGTTTAACAGATATATAATATTCTTCAGATCAAAATAATTAGTTTCTCTGAGTTTTATTTTTAGGTCACTTTCCAGGGAGAATTTGTTTATGGGTCTAAAGGCCATCAAAGACTACCAGTCTAATTCATAAAACCAGTGAAAACCTTAGCCTCTTTTTTTCAGTGAGCAAAAATGCATCATCAGTATAAGGGTAAAATGAAATATTTATTCTTTTAAGTAAATCAAAACACTTAAAAAACAACTAAATATATCGCACCAGGAAAAAAAAAGTAATTCATAAAATCCTAAATTCATTAATAAATTCCTACATTGTCAGATACATGAAGTCTGCAACAGACACAATGTAAATGTTTCCAGCAACAAAACCTTTTGACTTAGCTATTGTCTGGATGTTTTAAATTCATCATAGAATGGTTGTATGATTTTATTGAATTTGAATTTATTACATAGAAACACTGAAATCAGAGGAAGAAATGCAGCTCGCTAAGCACATTTTCCATAGTTTAACAGATTCCCTGTTTTTCACTCCTATTATATTATATATAGTTTGTTTTATATATACAGTGCATATATAAATATATTTTATTTATATGTACAGTGTATATATACTGTTTGTGTCCAGCTGGCAGTAGAAAATGTAGTGCTATAAGGAGAAAAATGAAAATGAGCATCAATATTTCCATACTTTGAGAAAGAAAGTGATTTTATTCAAGACTTGATATTCAGTTTTTCTTTTTTTAGCAGCAAAACTTTAAGCAGCGGGTTGTAGCTCTTTTGAAGAGATTCAGAGTTTCAGATGAGGTTTGTGTTTTTATTTACTTTATTCAGTTATTTCAGCATTTAGTATTTTTAAATACAGTACATTTCACTGCACTTTTATTTTTATTCTTGGAAGGTGTTGGACTCGGAACAGGAGACAGCTGACCCCCCTGCCGAGGTCGAAGAGGACATAGACTTGGAGAGTCTGGAGTTTGAAAACCCCAGTGACAGTTGTCCAGAACTGGATGATGATGACAGTGTCCTAAGCACTCCAAAACCCAAACTCAAGTGAGTTATGCTTTTGTGTTTGAGAATTTATTAGCCTGCTTGGGTCCAGATGAGTGGCTGAGACATTGTGTATCGTCAAAATGTTTTACTGATAATTGTGTTTGTAATAAAATTAAGATTTTGTTGCAGTCAGTAAGGTTTGTGTGACTTCGTTGAATGCTAGGAAGCTTACAGTTCAACTCTGTATAATTTTATTTTATAATTTATTTTAAAGCACCCTCTCCAACATATATCTTCCAGAGCACTTTACAAAGAGTTTACAAGAAAGGTGTGTTGGTCTCGATATAATGTAGGTTCTGGGCAGAATGGTGGTCACCTAGACCCTGTTGGCCTGATGATAATCACTCTGTGGTTAGTATCGTTGTGTCCATAGTTGGGGTTAAGGCTGAAGAAATTCAGAAAATCACCCACTCCAGGTGCCAGCCCTCTCCCTAATTTTAAAGGCAAAGCATACAGTTGTGTCTGCCCAGAACAATCTTTTGCTGTGGAATATGTCAGTGGTATTTTATTTATTAAATCATTTGTGTAATGGTTCTCCAATATCAAATAAAGGATTATCTCTGATTTCCAGTGCCCAGACACAACAGATGCCTGTCTTAAAATGAGGAATCTGTGTATGTAAACATATTCCTGATTTGTAAATGTGGTGTTGATTGCAATAAATGTGCATAGAGTGGTGTTTCATGTGTGAAAAGTCACAAAGCACTATTCTTCCTCATTTAGAACAAACAGCACCCAACTGCATTATAACAAGCTGTGCCTTCTCTTAAGTTTATGCAAGACGTGGGCAGAACATTGAACTGTGAGTGTTACTAATTCCAGTCCGTTAGAGGCTTGGGGTTAGAGGATAACATCTTCTTTGGCTTTTCTGAAATCACACTTCTCTTCAGTACTAGGGCAATGGGACATTCAAGTACCTAGTTTCCACATTTTGTCTACTAATTAGCAGGCTTGATTTAACTAATTTCAAATCTTTAAAAGTTAATTGTAACTTTTGCAAATAATATCCCATAAATGTGGAAGATTTGCTTCCTTTGGGGCAATGAACAGATTAATGTGCCATGAGGATTGGAGGATGGAACTGAAACTGTTTTAGAATTCTTGGGATTTAACAGATTTGAGGGCAGAATGAAGTGACAAATAGACTATAGTAATACAACAGCCAGAATGTAAGGACTAAAATGAAGCTGACATTCTCTCTCATTTGATTGTTCTCTGTAGTATTCTTTCTACAGGCTCTGTCACTCATGCTAGCTTTTTGGTGAGTTGAGGAACTTGTGGCTATGCCCCCTAGATCAGTGTTTCTGAACCCGAAACCTGGGGACCTCTAGATGGGCCATGTTTTTGGTTCCTCCAAGCTCTCTGCTAGACAGGCCACATTTTGGATCAAGCAGAAATGTGGACTGCTTGAGGGTCCCCAAGGACTGGGTTGAGACTGGGTTGGATCATCCATGCCATCCCCCGTCTCACACTCCCCCAGACTAGGTCTTATTTGGCAACGTTCTTTGTTGGCATGGAACCATAACTGCTTCCTGGCAGAGAAAATTATGATTTAGGACAGTTATATATTGAAATTCAATAACAAAATATACGAATATAGGCCAAAAACAAACCAAAAATCATGAAATCACATTTGCCCATGTTCTTAACAGTCTAGAATTTTCCCGTGTTTTGATGCCCTTTCTAAGGCGTTTCAATTCTAAATTGTCTCCAAATACCTATCTAGGCTGGAAAATGCTTTGAAGCCCACTTTCTACTGTAGTTGGGACCCAGAGACAGATCTGAGCCTTTTCTGGAAGAATGCCAGTGTCAAGGACACAGGGTGGCACCGAAAGAGGTTGTTTTATTTATATGAAACAGTATAGTAATAGTGGAGCTAAAAGACAAAAGCATTCTTGTGCGCACTTCCGAAAAACACCAGTCAGCAGAGAACATACTTTAGTTTTGCTATCTGAAGTAGCGTTTTGAAGTAGTGGGTATGTGGTGTCTACGTTTGCCTGCCTGTATCTCTATCATCATTGTAAGATTGAACCATCATAACTCGGGGACCATCTGTACTATGTGTACCCGAATGGTTGGTTGAAACACAATCTTGGTCTGGATTTGTACTTCCTGAACCTGAACTCTCCACCTTGGGCTAAGAGACTATACCATGTTTTGAGAACAATACATTTCATCCTTGGAAGTTTGATTTGTGTTGTCATCTGAAATGCCTGATGCCATGTGATTGGTGATTATTAGTCATAATAATGAGTAATTACTTGAATCTGTCAGCTTGGATGTTTTCCTCGCACTGGCTCATAATGTAGATGGAGAACATGGATCAAAGACATATGTATAAAATCTGTTGTTTTTTCTGCTTGTTGTCTGGCAGACATTTTCAGTAGGTGTGCTATAAAATCACTATGTAATAAAGCCTTTCCTTACCCATATGCAGGGTTCTGAGGCCACCTTTGTAAAATTAGGTGGGTTATATTACAAAATTTGTTGACATTTCTGTACAGTAAAAGATCTCTGTTGCAAAGGAAATAAGGAGCAACACAATATGAATGTAGCAATGCAGTTTGGTGATCTGTTTTTGGAAATCTGTTGCAGCCTCTTCACGAAAATTAATTTACTTTTACATAGCACCTTTCTAAATGTGGGTTGGCCCCAAGCACTTTTAATTCACAATCATGTCACTTACTAACGCACAACAGTTAACGGTAATAACAATCTAAATGAATAGCGAATAAGAACCAGGAGATAATGGGGGAAATACAGCTTAATGCTTTTGTAGGGAAAAAAAACCTCTGGGGGTCAAGTCAAGTCAAGTCAAGTAGCTCACCAAACCCTCCTGGCCATGTAAACAAGAAACAGGTTGGAAAATAGTGTGCGTTAGCATAGTGCTATCTCCTATTGTGTCTTCTGTGGAATATTACATTGTTATTATTACAATATTACAATATTGTTAGGTCAGCTACAGCTTTTTTTCAGCCAATAGTAGGCTAGCCTCTACTGAGCTTTGTCTGCCATGTCCATGGCATGAACTCATTTGGCGTCTGCCCCGAGTACAACCTGTCCAGCTGTACGGAGGAGAGAGTGACAGTTGGTCAGCACAAATGCTGATATGTAGCCGAAAAAAAACAACGACAAGCAGAGAAACGGCACTATGTAGAGTAGCACCAGAACATCTGAAAATATTGGTCCGTGTACTGTGACAGACCCATGTAATTTACTTATTTATTTTCCTTCCGTTTGTTGACATAAGGCTAGTATTTAAACAGAATGAACATATAAGATTCCTACAGTTTGTTTATGTTTCAGGCCATACTTCGAGGGACTCTCTCTCTCAAGTTCCCAGACAGAAATTGGCAGCATACATAGCAACAGCCAACGTGAGCCCCCAAGTCCAGTGAGTTCTGTCGTTTGATTGTTGATATTGTATATCTGCTCCAAATACAAATTTGTTGACAACAAATTGAGTGTCCAGTTATCATTATCATTAATATAACGTGAAAAAAACATCAATACCATATTGTTCTGCGTGATGACATTTCAGTTTTATCCAGCGATGATCTCTTCTCCCCTCCTTTCAGATGGATCCTGACAAGGCAAAAATCTGTGGGGCTAAAGTCCAGGCGGACAACAGTTCAGATAACATCTGTTTTGTATGTATTCTTTTTTTCCGCATTGAATGATATTTAGAGGTTTAGAGGTTTGTAACTGCCAGCTTTTAAATTATTTTCTGTGACTTTATAGCCTGTAGTGCATCGACAGGAGCACCCAGAAGCTATTTCTCCTAGCACTGAACTAGATTTGGACAGCATGGACACCTTAGAAAAGCTGCCCCCTAGTGGTAGGATGACCAAAACGGAGTCACTCATTATCCCATCTAGCAAGTAAGTCCTTGTTCCTCTAACTGTCTTCCTAGTGCCTCTTGATGCATTAATTTATTCGTAAACTCCACCAATCATTGGATCATATAAGTCATATCTCCTCCCAGTATAACTAAAAAGTACAGTGCAGTGTTCAACAATGTATGCTCCATTTTAGACAGGAGCTAAAGGTAACTGGACGAAGAGGTAGAAGTACTTCCCTCAAAGAAAGGCAGACAAACAGGCCACAGAATGAAAGAGCTAACAGTCTAGACAATGAGCGTTCCCTGGACACTCGCTGCCACCTACAGGTATCAGTAAGAACAATTGTAACTTTAAATTACTCCGTTGTCTGTGGTTTTAATGTTTTTTTCGTTAATTTAATAAATTAATGTTATACCCCTGATTCTTATGCGGATACCCAGATACCCAGAAAAACGGTATACGATCAGCTCAACCACATCTTGGTGTTGGATGACCACCTACCAGACAGTATAATACTCATCAATACATCAGATTGGCAAGGACAGGTACAAAAAAACTTAACGTGATTTATCTTCTTCGCCGATTTATTTCTTTCTTTAGGCTAGTTACGTTATTCCTATCTATTCCTTCTTATTTCTGCTCCATTTTCAGTACCTGTCAGATGTTCTCCAGAACCATCACCTTCCAGTTGTCTGCACCTGTACCACTGCTGACATCCAGGCTGCCTTTAATACCATTGTCTCACGCATCCAGAGATTGTAAATAAAGTTCTGAACTCTTCATTTTTATTTTCATTTCTTAATTTCTGCCTTACCCCTTTCACAGCTCCACACTGTAGTGGTTCCCACTTTGTGTCTAAGAAGGCTATAGGCTATATACAGAAGTGTTTAAAACAGCTTGTTCAAACGTATTTATCATGTGGTGTAGTATGTATTGGGTCACAATATGACCATGTAACACATGTTGACGGTGTGGGAATGTCACATTTGACCACCAGTTTCATGTGCCTCTCTTCCTGCATTCCTTCCTGCCCAGCTGTAACTGTAACTCCCAGACGCCTGTTCCCATCAAAATTGCAGTTGCGGGAGCACAACACTACCTCAGTCTAGTCTTGCGTCTCTTTGTGGACCACCTGTCCCATAAGACCCCTGACTGGCTGGGTTATATGCGCTTCCTAATTATCCCATTTGGTGAGTGTCGACGGTTCTTAAGTAGTGTTCCTGTCAGCTGATTGACAGTCAAGCCTCACCAGTTTCTGTGTGCACTCAGGTTCCCACGCTGTCTCAAAATACCTGGGCACTATTGATTACCGCTATAATAGTCTGTTCCAAGATGCAGCCTGGAAAGACCTTTTCCACAAGTCAGAGGCTCCAGTAGGGGGTAAGAGTCTCTCCCACCACTTACTCCACTCCTGAATAGTCTGCATCTCAGGGTATTTCGGAATAGAGCGAGGTAAAGTACTCGACGTGAGCAATGCCTATGGTTTTGGCTGATGAGTCCTACTAAAAATTTTGTAAATGTGGTATTACGTGTCCCATGTCGAACAGATGAGACCGTGTTTCTGCGTTTCTCTCGTATCAGTACTTCAGGAATGCCCAGATGTGGTGTCAAGGGTCACGCAGTACATGGTGGGTGCCACCGGCGCACATCAGCTGCCAATCGCTGAGGCCATGCTTACTTACAAGCAGAAAAGGTGGGTTTCTTTTAATACTCCTAAGGGTCCCTTAACACACTGAACTGCAGATGATAGATATACTTACTTAGTACGTTTCTTTTTGTGAAGCATGTGAAATGTTTACCATAGTAGCCACCAATTAGATCAATCAGAAATTTAGTTAAGAAATTTATTTTATAACCTTTATAAACAAATGAAAATGACTGGACGTTTTAGATTTTAGATTTGGAGTTCAGTTTTCTGAATTATATTATAAATAATATTTTTCAATACAAGCTTCTGTTCCTATCCATATTGTTTTGTAAGTATACTTACAAAACAAAATGTTTATATATACGTATCAATGATATATAAATGGATACAGTCATCTGTTTATTTGTACATAATGTATCATGTAAAAGTTTACATGGTACTAAAGAAAACCATTTATGTGCTGCTCTGTCTACAATTATAGCCCTAGGATTAGACCTACAGGCTCCGGGATTAATGCAATTGGTAATAGAACTACAGTTTTAAGCATCAATGAGACACTGACCTCACTGTATGTCCATCTTATGTGTGAGTAATAACTGTTTCTTAATTTATTTTACATTTGTGTCTTTTTTGCTTTCTTTGAAGGAAAAAGAGCTTTCATTTTGATTTAGCATTAAGGTATTGTGGTCTGCTTGAGTCTGGTTTTCCTCTTGGTGAATTTTTCGATCCATCTCTCATTTTTGGCAGTCTTCACCCAGTTGTACTCCAGTTTAACATACTTCCCATCTAGAAGGCCACAGTAATTGGGGTTCGGCCATCATTATTGGAATTACCCTGTTTGATTTGACACTAATTGAATTGGTTTTAATGTAATTCTCCAAATTAAGGCTTGTGATTGATGTAACTTCTGTACATAACTATGGATTAATCAAATGCGAGATTGTGGTGAAGGCGGCCCTTCTATTCTCTTTTATAATCATTGTCTTCTTTCCCCACAATGCTTAAAACTGCCTATGCCTGTCTTGTTACACAGCATTTAAGTATTAGAAATATTATTTGCAGAATTTTGTGATACGCGATTTATAGAAGTGAGTGGTATGTAAGTTTAGAGATGGTGATATAGGTGTATACCATATATATATATCATCATATATCTATATAGTATGTTTATGTGTTGTGCATACATTACTATGTGTGCGCCAGATTGGTATATGAATGTGTTTAATTTGTTTCATTTTTATACAGTTAAATGACTCCTGAACACGTCAGAAGTCTTTATTATGGGTCATTCCATGCCGACTCACCTAGATGTCCCAGTTCATGGCCATGATTTTCTTGGGGGAAAAAATCATGTGTAAACAATCACCATTAAGTTCATACGTAAATTCATGGAGCCTTACAAAATCGTATAGGTCTACTTTCTTAGTTATTAGTTTTAGTTATTAAGTTTAGCCCTCTTAGGTTTTTGTGATTTTTTTTGTTTGTTTGTTTTTGTTATGTATTCTAAGCCACAACAATTGCTTATGAATTCATATTATGGAAATAATTTTGATTGCAAATTATTCTAAAGGTTTCTTAGATGTTCAGTACAAATTTCTGGTGAAAAAAGTAATTGGTGAGGGTGAGAATACACATACAAAGAATCGCCAAAAAGCTAAGAGGGCCAAAATTAAAAAATTAATAACTAAAAAAAAGTATTTGGAGTAGAGCTTTAGGATTTTGTAAGGTCCCATGAATATAATGGAATTTTTAACGTGATTTTTTTTTTCCCCAAAGACAATCCATGACATGGACTGGGAGGTCTTGGTGAGTTGGGATGGAGTAAACCATATTCTTATAATTGTCCAAACAGCTTTTTGAAGCCTGGCTTTGGTGAGACACTTGTGAAAGTGCCTGAGCTGCCTTGCTGATTGCTGCTCTGAAGGTCGATGGAGCTTTCATTCTCCCAGCTGGTGCTGTGAAATGATCTCTTGAGGCAGTGCATTTTGTCCATAGCCCGTTAAAGTGGGAATGACTTTGGGATGGTTTGAAGCCCAGTTTTTTTGCATGTCCTGTTCTCTGCATCTTAGGCAGTAGTTTAAAAAGCTTTACCCCTGACAAAATGTATAAGGGTTTATCTTTGTTTTCTGACATTTGTTACAATTGGACCCATACAGACTAAATTTGACCCAAATCCCTGGGTTGTATTTTGACCAATGAATTAACATAAATGTAATGCATATTTGGTTCTTAAAAGTGGACATTAATAAAGTATCTATCTGGGGATTATTTTGAAATTAATGGTTTCTCTAAATCCAGCCAAAGCTTAGATTTATTGCAAACGCTCACCCTCATACAAAAATGTCATGTCTCTGCCACTGATGGTGACTTCTGCATACCTGGCCTCTGGGTTGAATTCATGATAGGGGTTCTATCAGCACCAGATACAATGTATGGATCTTAAAACGCTTTGAAATCTGCCTTCAAATGACAGCGGAAGGGTTTTCCGAGTTTGTTTTTTGTTATGTTGTCTGTTGCATCAGTCAGAGTGCTGTTAACCCTCACAGCCCTCAAGTAATTCCATCCTCAAGGACTTCACAATCAAAAAATGTATAACATAGCAAGAAAACATATAGAGCCCCTTTCAAAACAGGCTTTAAGTGCATTTGTGATTCTGAATGATTGAGCTGTACTTAAGTGGAATAGCCCAGATCGGGTCCACTTAGATTGTCACAGTAATAGAAACTTGTTTTTCTTTTTACATTTCAATAGTTTTTTTGATACAGCAAGGATTTCAGAATTTTCTTTATTTGGTGCATCATAAAAATGGTGGAAAGGCAAGAAGGTAGTTGTTTCTGAAGAATAAATAAAATACTTTTGTTCGGGAACGTTTAGGTTCCCTCCTTCGAAAATGCCTTCTATCACATAGCACTAAGAAAAGATATTAGTTCCGTCTGCTTGATTTATCCACAGAAGTCGTCTTATCATTCAGACCATTTGGGTTGATATCACTCTGGCTGATGTCTGTGGAGGAATCTGAGAGATGAGAAATTGGTTTAAAGGTAGGAAGTAAGAGGAGACTGTGCCCTTAAATATTCTTTATCTTTTTCTCATATTTGTTTTCATTTATTCAGCCCAGATGAAGATTCCTGCCAGAAGTTCATCCCTTTTATTGGAGTAAGTCTCACACAATCAGTCACATAAGAATTAAATTAAAGGGTAGGTTTTAAAATGGCATTAACTCTAATCAGCCATAACATTAAACATGACAGGTGAAATTAATCCTGTTTATAATCTCACTACAATGGAACCTGTCAAGTGCACATTCAGTTCTTGAAGTTGTTGTGTTGGATGCAGGAAAAATGGCCAAGTGTAAGGATCTGGGCGACTTTCTCGAGGGCCAAATTGTGACGGTCAGACAACTGGGTCAGAGCAAAACGGCAGGTCTTGTGGGGTGTTCCCAGTATCCAGTGGTTAGTACCTACCAAGAGTGGTCCAAGAGTGGCCAACTAGTGAACCGGCAATGGGCTCATGGGCACCTGAGGCTGATTCATGCACATGGGGAAAGGGGGCTATTCTATCTAGTCTGATTCCACAGGAGAACTACTGTAGCATAAATTGTTGAAAAGGTTAATGTTGGCTTAGAAAGGTATGAGAACACACAGTGCATCGCTGCTTGGTATGTGTGGGGCTGCGTAGCTGCAGACCGGCCAGAGTGCCCATGCTGACCCCTGGCCACTGCCGAGAGTGCCTACAATGGACCATGAAGCAATGGACGAAGGCGGCCTGAACCACATTTTTATGATGATGGCTGGTGGCATGTGTGTCATTTGACTGGGGAATATGTGGCACCAGGATGCACCATAGCAGGGGTAGGGAACCTGATCCATGGAGAGCCGGTGTGGCTGAATCAAAAGTCATCCCAAAAAACCCGCACCCACACCGGCTCTCCATGGATCAGGTTCACTACCCCTGCACTATAGGAACAAGGCATGTCATCTGGGCTGTGTTCTTAGGTGCTGGCTTTCTTTCATTGAATCATACCACCTATTTTGTTGCACACCAAGTTCACCTCTTCATGGCAATGGTATTCCCCTATAGAGGTGGCCTTTTCGAGCAGGATAATGTACCCTGCCACTCTACAAAGATTGTTCAGGAAATGGTTTGAGGAACATGAAGAAGCCAAGAGGTGTTGACTTGGCCTCCAAATTCCACAGACCTCATTCCGATTGAGCACCTGTGGGATGTGCTTGACAAACAAGTCAACCCATGGAGGCCCCACTTCACAACTTGCAGGACTTAATGGGTCTGCTGCTAACGTCTTGGTCCCCAATAACACCAAACACCTTCAGAGGTCTTGTGGAGTCCATGTATCAACTGGTCAGAGCTCTTCTGGCTGCACTAGGGGGACCTGCGCAGTGTTAGGCGAGCGGTTTTAATGTTACGGCTGATCGGTGCTTGGTTTTATAAGAAGACCTTTTTCTGATTGTTCTTAGCATGGGTAAAAAACATTGATAAGTGAAGCAAAAATGTAACCCTGTATTCTGACTCCTCATTAGGTGGTGAAAGTGGGCATTTTAGAGCAATCCTCCACGACATCAGGTGAGTAACAGGTCTGAGCTGTGTGAGAACGCAGACAGATGACTGGGGCGTGCTGCTCCTTCATTCCCCTTTGCCTTTCTGTCCAGGGGATTCGGACGATGCCGCCCCATTTGGGTCGGGTCTCCTCTCCTCCACACCTCCGCAGACGTCCCCTGCCCTAAAAGAGGCGACACCCACCCCCCCCTCTTCCCCTTCTGTTAACACTAGCTTCTGTTCATACAGGTACGCAGTCTCATTACGATCACTTTCCTAAACGTATCTATTTCAGCATAAAACCATTAACCATTTAAGGTCCTTGTATTAATTCCTCAGTCTTGTCAGGAGAAAACGTGTGGATTGACTACAAATGCATTTGGGGCTCTATAACTGTCAAATGGCAAAAAGACCATTTGTAAAATTGTAATGTAAAAAAAAATATGTAAATTGAAAACAGTAAAATCAAATTAAATTGGTAAAACATGTAAAATTTAAAACAGTTCACCTAAATTTCCTATTGCAAATATATTGGTAAATGAATTTATTCACTAAACATATCATACATCGTCGTGGAGTCCCAGCTGGTGAGCTCATGCAGATTTATCATCTTTTGAACATCCAACAAGTTACATTTTGAGTTACATGAAGAACTAAAAGGGTGAATATTCACTACAATTTGCACTCCAGCTGCACAGAAATCCTGCATTGGCTCACCAGCTCGAACTTCATGACTCGTTTGTATGTCATGTGTCACGTGTGTTTTGTGCATTGTGGTTTTAGGGATAAGCTTTAGGCTTGCCCTAACCCTTTGTTAGATAAGCAGTCATCAAAGATGGATAAATTGATGGATGGATAATTACATTAAACATCCGATAATAATGAAAGCAATGCAATTAAAATACAAAGAAGCACCTGTAAACATTAATTAATCAACTATTTGCCCCATTTTCTTTGGTATGTTGTTGGACTACAGTGGCAAATAATTTTAATGTACTGTACAACTTCAGGGTATCGTAGTAGTAATTCAGTAAAGGCAGTACCATTACATTCTCCAAGAAGCATGTTTTTAAAAAAAAAAAAAATACCAGATTTCAGCCTTTTCTTTGCTGTGTGGTTGCAGTTCCTCAGGGGGAGGACAGGGGGAGCTAATGGGTCTCCAAGTGGATTACTGGGTGGCTCCCTTGGACAGAAAGAGGGATGTGGAAAAGAAGGATTCTTCATCCAAGAACACGTTGAAGTGCACCTTCCGCTCCCTGCAGGTCAGCCGCTTACCTCCGGGTGGGACAGACTATGGCCCTCTGCCCACCATGTCCATGACAGTGGTTACAAAGGAGAAGAAAAACAAAGGTAATCACCAGAGGGGGGCAGCAGTGGTGTTACAGTGTGCAGGAATTAACTTAGTATATGTTTAATTATTATAAAGTTTTAGCTGTATGCACGCTACACTGAAAAGCAAGGGGTATTTTTCAAAATATCAGTGAGATTGAAAAGAATTTTAAGTGAGTATATTAAAGAATATTGATGGAACAAATAAAGATCTGGCAGAGCTTAAATGAATGCAAAGAATATATAGCCAAATATATATTTGGAAAACATTATCAGGCATATTATAAGACATCACTTTATATTCCAGTATTGAAGAAAGGACTCCTCTTAAAATTTCATATATCAAATGCTAGTAAGATTATGCTTCATCAATCGCCCGATATACTGGTTGGACTCGGGAAAGGCTGAGGAACAACAGACACCATTTCTTAGTATAATAGATAATCGAGAATAACAAAGGGATACACACTGGAAGTCCGCACGTTCTCACTTGATTACAACAAAGCCAGTGATTTCGTTGACCACGTCCAACGATGAAATGTTCTTAGGAACATGGAGGCACCTGAACATCTTGTCTTTATGATGAACTCTGGATAAGAAGCCAGAATCAGGACAGTATATGGAGAAAATGTCAGGCTCTAGATTATTAAAGGAATTAGACTAGGATGCATACTATCACCATGTGTATACACCTTGTACACAGAACAAATAGCACCCTCTAGAATATTTTGGAGATGCATGTACAGTCGGCCCTCGTTTTTTGCGGTTAATCAGTTCCAGTTCCAAAGTAGGATTCTTTATTTATAAGTCGAATATTTTCATAGTTTGAGCATAGAAAACCTGTTTATGATTTTAACATTATTAGAGCCCTTTAGACATGAAACAACACCCTTTAGTCACCATTACAGTTGTATTACCCAATATATATATGTATATATATATATGTATTACAAAATAAGAGAAAATTAGACATTACAAATATCATATTATTATTATTGTACATTTAATTACACACAGTTCTTACACAGAACCACTAACGTGGGGCTTAGATAAAAGTTCTCAGAAATCGCACACAAAGATGCTTCC
>JAODKM010000025.1:12168847-12200638 GCA_026780845.1 Petrocephalus sullivani
TAATGAGCACAGTATGTATACACTCTAATGAGCACAGTACTGTATATACTCTAATGAGCACAGTATGTATATACTCTAATGACCACAGTACTGTATACATTTTAATGAGCACAGTACTGTATATACTCTAATGAGCACAGTATGTATATACTATAATGAGCACAGTATGTATACACTTTAATGAGCACAGTACTGTATACACTTTAATGAGCACAGTATGTATACACTCTAATGAGCACAGTACTGTATATACTTTAATGAGCACAGTACTGTATATACTCTAATGAGCACAGTTTGTATATACTTTAATGAGCACAGTACTGTATATACTCTAATGAGCACAGTACTGTATATACTTTAATGAGCACAGTTTGTATATACTTTAATGAGCACAGTACTGTATATACTCTAATGAGCACAGTACTGTATATACTCTAATGAGCACAGTACTGTATATACTTTAATGAGCACAGTATGTATATACACTAATGAGCGCAGTACTATATACACTCTAATGAGCACAGTATGTATATACTTTAATGAGCACAGTACTGTATTTGAAAAAAAACGCGATAGAGTGAAGCCGCGAAAGTCAAAGCGCGAAGTGGCCAGGGACGACTGCATATGTAAACCCTGATATACCTAACATTTGGCAAGTTTCCATTTTGGGAAGGGCCCCCTGGAGTACAGTGCCCAGTGTGGAACGCCGGCCTAATGACAGTGCTCAGGGGCCGAGCATTGCTGATTTCCCAGCCATCCTTTACCTGCAAGCCAGCTGTGAAGCCTCTGTAGCCAATCAGAATCAGTTATTATTGAACTATTAAACTACCTGAGAGAACTGAAAACGAGGCCGGGATTAGGAATGAAGGGCCAGATTTGAAAACCCCCGATATACATACTATTGCTTTTTCCCAAAATTTATGGTGCCCTGAAATGGGTTGACTATGTACAAAAGGTGCTGTAGTTTTTACATAGTGACACTGAAATGTATGCAAATAGCCTTATATGAAAGTCTACAGTGTGTACTTTAATCACATGTGAACTGTTTGATTAGAAATTTAAAATTGTGAATCACAGGGGCAAATCAAGGAGAAACTTTTTGTGCCGAAAACCATGGAGGGCACTGTGTAATAAGAGAAAATGGGCTGGTGGGAGGATATCTGTGGATTCAAGATTTCTATTTGTAGTTAAAAATGCAAATATGAACTTATAAAAAAAGTTAATGAACAGAGCAGAAAGACAGGACTACAGGCTTAACTGAAATCAAAGGCTGTGACAATAACAATCATCAACAACAGATTATCCAGCAGGCAAGAAATATATTGTAGACTCGCACTTTGGCAGAGGTGTGATAAAAGCTAATATCTTCTATGGTCCCGATAGTTCAAAAGACAAAGATCAGAATTGTTTAGATAATGGCATGTTCTGTAACTTTTTTATGAATGTGAAAGCTGGACAGTGGCAGGACAGAATGAGTACTGACATATTTGCACATTGCCGCTGGCAAAGACCTAAGAATACTATAAACTACAAAGGAAAACCAACAAATAGATGTTTGACAAAATCAAGCCTGAACTTTCAGCTGAAGCACACATGAATGGACAGAAGCTGCCTTACTTTAATCAGAATATGAAATGACCCTGAACATTGATGATAACCCAAAACACACCTGAAAACTGTAAGAACTATCTGGCACAAAGGAAAGTGTATAACAACTAAAAATAATGACCTGGGGGTATTGCACAAAGCAGGATTTCTTCATTAGCCAGATAACTTAAGCCAAATGTAAGGATTGTCCAAAAGGAATATTGCTTATCTCTCCTCCTATTGGACATTTTTCAGTTTGGCTTAGGTTATCCAGCTAACTGGGAAATCCTTATTTGTGCAATATCCCCTGGCCTACTTAGTCTAAAGTATGGCCTTAATTTTAAAGAAATTTGCATGGGATGAACCTGACTGAAAAGTGAAAGCAAAGCAAACTACAGGCACAGCACATTTCTTGGAATTGTTGCAGAAGGACCGGGCAGACTTAGTGAGGTATTTTCTGATGAAACTTAATGTTAACTCAATGCCTTGTGTTTGTGAAGTTTTTATCATGGCAAATTGTGAGTATTTTTAGGAAGTAAAGATTTTGTTTTCAAATTTCTTGAACATTATGCAATCCTTATTTTGTTGTATATTTTCCAATTATTTCTAGAAAATATAAACAAAAAACTAGTTTCTGGAGTACACTTTTTTTTACTAGTATTTATCTATTTATTTGACAAGTATCACTGTGCCATTTATTATTATTGTTGTCATTTTTAAAAAGTCATATGTAGTGTGTAACCATCTGTCGACAGCTTCTGTATGTAATCATAATTTGCCCTGTTTCCTTCATGTCCAGTCATGTTTTTGCAAAAGAAGACTAAGGACAAGGAAGTAGAGTCAAAAAGCCAGGTGATTGAGGGAATCAGCCGCTTGATCTGCACTACTAAGAATCAACAGACAATGCTTAGGGGTGAGATACTGGGTTACGTCCAATTCAAAATGTATACAAGTACTGTATAAATCTCACTTTAAAATAGACTTTTAAAGATGACACTAAAACTAGAAATAATACATCAATTAAATGGTTCCACCATGATTACAGCTTTACTTCCCAAGTATAGCCGACACGACTTATTGTCTGCAGCCACGAGACACACTATGAGCACCTTTTTTTTGACTGTTAATATATTATATTAAGTATAATGTAACATTGTGTGCATAAAACCTTTTGCTTAGATTATTGTCTGCACATGATCAACTCAATTTTGAACTCAACTTCAATTTTAAAGAATCATAAAGATTTTGATATAAAACAATACGAACAAAAAAAAAACCTGAAAAATTGCCATTTGATAAATATTTGACCTCTTTGTATGTCTTCAAAATTCTTACAGGACATTGAATATAAACAAATAAATGCCAGGCTCTGAACCTGAAACGTTCAGGTCTTGTAGAGTACATATAGAGCAAATAATTAACCAGGAGTAACTTCAAGATAAGTCAGCAATGTTTGTTTTTTTTTACTTTTTTTTTTACAGTACTTGGCTCTTGTAGTGGTATAAACAGGCAAAGGTACTGAATGTTCCTTGTAACATGGAGAAGCTGTATATTAAAGTGTAAAGAGTATTCTAAGAGTATAGACATGTCAATTAAATAAAAATGTATATACCTTCTTGTATAAACAAATGTTTGTTACCAAAATAATTGCCTACTTTCTTTTGCAGTACTCATTGACGGCATGGAGTGGAACGATGTTAAGTTTTTCCAACTGGCTGCACAATGGTCTTCTCACGTCAAGTACTTCCCCATTGGCATTTTTGGACATTCTAAAGGCCCATACTAGCACCTTTTGGGGTTCAAATCTGGAACTGAAAATATCTCCCCATGTGCCAGCAGCTTTTAATCTCGCCCAAACCTACCTCCTTTTTCCTGACCACTCACCCTTCTCCCTTAATATTATGGTTATTTGCCCTGCTTTTTAAGTCAGTTTTGTTTTTACTTTTGTAAATCTATACTTAGGCAAAACAATGAACGGAAGCCATTGCTTTGTATTTCGAGTATCCTCCTCGCTTTTTAAAGTTCTTCTCCGCTTATGTTTATATATGTTTATATATTTGGAGGGAAAGTATTACTGTAATAAGATCAAATGTGAATGTAAAGAATAATTTAACTCCTAAGTAGAACACACCCATTTACAAATTACATTTGTCTTGTCATTAACTAGGAGCCATAATCCAGAAATAATTTGGACCGTATTCATTTTTTGTAGCAAAAGATAAAATTTCCTTTGAAGCCCTCATAGTTTGGGGGAAGGATGTCGAATTTTTTTTGTATAATAGCATCAGGGAAAACCTGGAAATGACATGGAAACGTGCAGATTCTTTTTTTGTATAAATGCAATGGACTTGGTAGTGTGTGGCTTGTTCATTCTGCACCTTGACTCAAAGAATATCAAATATGTTTTCCCTCATATGGATTATATTGCCAAACAACAGTATCTCAATATTGTTCAGCCCATGTAGAACAATATGCCTTTTCCATGGAAAGTTATGAAGTGAAATTTTATGAAAAGTGTACCTAAAATATTCTAAAACTTTCAGTAGGGGATTCAATAAGTGTAAGGGTAAGGAGGCATATCACTTTCCCGCCACGCACAATCATTTTTCAACGATATGCAACTTGAAATGGGGAGAAAATTGTGGATTAATAGGCACAAAACCAAGTTCTGGTGCATTTGTAATGCTTTAACTATATCTGCTTAACTTCCATAAAGAACATGACCGATATCGCTGCTTAAATGCTCAATTTCCAAATACTTGGAATCATTTGGGAGACTATAATAGCTCACCAGTTTATTACCATCATGCATAAGATTGTTTAATTAATGTTTGCACTAGAATGTTGTTTTATGAAGATGCTTTTCCTTTGTTTAAAAATAGGGAATTATTTTAAGAATTAACCATTAAGAACCTTGATTTGAACCCAGCTTTGCACTCCTAAAGAACCTTGGCCTTCCCTGCCATAGAATTAAAGTCAATAAATAAAACTGTCATGTAACGGAAAATGCATGTAATTTGAAAGCACAGATAACACCATAGTCGTTTCATTATTGTGAGTGTTTTGCTTTATTGTGGTGTTTGATCTGAAAGCAAGGCAAACAGATTCAAAAACTAAGACTAAATTAAGCACTAAGCTCTTAAACGTCACAAAGAAAATGCGATTTTTATACGTGTGATAATATGCCATAAAATCCTTGGAGTAATTTCAGTTCTATAGATGTTCTTGATAAGACCATATTTGTGTTTTATTCCTTTTCTAGGGGATGTCACATAGAATTTCTCTAAGAAATACTGTGTAACTTTAAGACTACTGCTGTAATCCTTAATTTGGGAATAATAAAACTAGGTACATATCTGCGGTCAGTGGAATCTTTGTGTGTGTGTGTGTGTGTGTGTGTGTGTGTGTGTGTGGTGGTGGGGGGGGGTTAAAAACAAAAACGAGAATGCAGGAGTCTAAATATTCAGATTAAATATGTATATTAAAATTAATTAAAAAGTGATATTTCATGCAAATGCTAGGCTGCCTGTAACTCGACCGGCGGCCGGGCTGGGCAGCGCGCAGTTAGACGCGTGTGCCCCCGCGACGGCGTGCATATCGGCTGGGACACTTCGCCGGCGGCCGGAAGGAGCAGCGCGCACCTCGGCGACCTCCCTGCCCGCCTGGATGCAGCGTTACCGTCGCTGTCGGCGCTAAGCAGAGGAGGAGGAGCGGCAGCAGGAGGAGGAGGAGGTTTCGCCCCGAACAGGAAGTAGACGGAGCGCTACAACAAGCACCATCGCCAGGCTCCGGGGGCTGATCTCCGCCGGGCCGCGATGCGCCAGCAGACGGCCGGATACGCGGAGGACGCGCCTGCTTATTAGTTACGCCAAGTTTGGGGGCGATCGCGGAGATGAAGGAGGTCAAGGGCTGCGGCATGCGCTCCTCCGTGGGCTTCCTGTCCCGCAGGAGGATCAGCGGGCAGCCGCTGATGAAGGAGGAATTCCAGCGGCGGAGGCTGGCCGGCTGCAGCAGCCTGTACAAGAAGGACATGCTCGGGCATTTCGGCTGCGTTAACGCCATAGAGTTCTCCAACAGCGGCGGGGAATGGCTGGTGTCCGGTAAGTCGGCGGCGCGCCTTCCGCTGCCCCCGCTTCCCCTCGCCGCTGGCCGTTAGCGGCGCCCGGGTGTCCGGCGCCACCCGTCGCCGGCGCGTTTCGGCGTTCGGGTCGCACGCCGGGACCGTCGGCCGGGTGCGTAAAATGTGGGTGCGCCGCTTTTATCGATATACGGTAGAGGCCGAGGCCGCCTCGCTGGCCCCGTGGTTGTGGGGACCCGGCTAGCTAGCTAGCAGCGTAAAACGGGGATGCGCCGCTTTCATAGATATACGGTAGAGGCCGAGGCCGCCTCGCTGGCCCCGTGGTTGTGGGGACCCGGCTAGCTAGCTAGCTAGCGGCGTAAAACGGAGATGCGCCGCTTTCATAGATATACGGTAGAGGCCGAGGCCGCCTCGCTGGCCCCGGGGCTGTGGGGACCCGGCTAGCTAGCTAGCGGCGCCGCGCAGTTACCACGGCGGTGCGGTTCGCTGAGGCCGCCTATAACTACTTACCTGGCTAATTATCGCTGGGAAGGAACGGGGGACTTCGAAACAAGTTGTTTTCTGAGACTCGGTTCCATAAATATCTGTATAAATATCCATTGCGTCAGTTAGCAGTGTGCGCGCACCAAAGCGCCAGTACCTGTTTATTACTCTCATTAATAACGAGGTATTTTCGCTAATCGCCAAGTAGCAGCTTATTTGGGCGCAGCCAGTTTGCAGAATGAACGGGACACTCGTGATAGTCCACGTTTTATTTATTAAATTGCCTTTCAAGTAGTAATGTTGTCATCCCTGCACATTGGTTCCCCCAGAAATTTACTTCGGGTTATTCTTTTATTTTTAGTTGAATAAACTGACTTCCGGTTTAAATGATGTTTGTGCATCAATAATTTATCTGACAAGGAGACTAAGGTGGGGATTACATTACTCTTTAAATACTTTAGCTCAGATTATCGTGTACAGACGTCCAACATTTCATGCTATAGCGAGCCCATAATTGGGGTGTGGGAATGGTGTAGTTTTCTTATCGGAACCGACACTTGCATGACGATTAGCGCCCCTTTGCTCGCCCTAGGAAGGCTGAATGAGACTTAATAATGAGATGCGGTGTTTAAGATGGCGATGACAGCAGTTATGAAATTTAAAGCGAATGCATTGTGCAAAATGAAATGCGTTTGTTCGCACCCCCTTACTTCGATGTAATTAGCACAACAGTTAGTTATTTAAATGTCAGATTGTAAATATCTGTTTAGGAGACTGACATCTAAAGGTTCAGCGTGCATAGTAGTTATTTAGTCAAAGTAACGTCAAGTAGGAAAACAACGGGGATTCCGGCAGCAGCGTCGCCGCGACCGAGGCTGCACGGGTGTCCGGAGCGTGGAGGCATAGCGCAGGCGATCAGTCTCAGATTATTCCCTGTTAAAACACGAAAAACGGAAAAAAAGGCTCTCTAGTTCGCCATGTAGGGAATTAGTGAAACAAGGTGACAGTTTTGGACACCACATTCCAAGATCCTCTATTTTGGTGTCCTACCAACATCAGACAGTTGACATTTGCTAATAATAAAATACAACGACAACATAGATCAAGTAAAGGACATAAGGGGAATACGGATGTCCGTAATTTTAAAATGCAAAATATCTATGTCTGCCTGTCTATCTATCATTAAATGTTAACTCAAGTCTGCAAAGATCACTACTGTCACAAACTACTCGAAAATATATTTGTGCTTACGTTTGTATACAAACGTCTTGGACCATCTTGTCAGTTGACAACAGATGTCACTTTTGTACTGCATCATATTATACATGGAGTATCTTTGTACACTGTCTGTACAATGCAATTTACATTGCATAGTATGTTGTGTAGTGTACTATAGCAAGTCAGATGGATGGGAATGTGCTGCGCTATTTCTGTAACAGAGTGATTCTGAACACAGTGGCACCTGAGATTGTTTATTTTTAAGTGTTGCATCATTTTCGTGTTCATCAGCCCATTCACTGACTCTTTATGATCTGTTAATGGGGCTGTAGAGCTCCCCCCAACAGGTTAAATATACTAGGAATGCTTTGAGATTGCTCAAAATATCTTGTTGTTGTTTACTTTGTTTGTTTGCTTCATAAGTGATTAACCACTTACAAGAAACACTGTTTGTAGAATATTAAACATGTGAAGGTATGTAAATACATGTACATATAATAGAAACAGACTCATTATAATAAATATATAATATAATATTTTACAGATTAAGAAAGAAGTAGGATATACAGACAGCACTGAGATGTTATACTGGCAGAAATCACATTACTTGAGAACAGTCTGTTTTTCTCTGAACATGCAGGCATCGCATGATAGGCATTTTGCAGTTTGTTCTGTTGTTATAATAGTGCTAAGTAGGGCTGTAAATTGGCAAGAATATGACAATACGATACATCTCACGATACCAGAGTTACGATTCAATATATTGCGATATATCGCAATACTGTAAGTGAGGTGATATATTGTGTTTTTTTTTTTTATCTAACTAGAAAAACTATAATGGTATAATGAAGACCATGTGCATAGAGATTTAACCAAAAACGTTTACTTCAGGTGAACAAATTCAGTGCATACAATTTCTAAACAGAAACTTACAGTACAAAAACTTTACAGAAACTTTAGTAAAAAAAAAATAAATATTACAAAATACCCTGCAACAATAAGACTAAGTTCCAAAATAATGGCAGTGTAACATCCATGAGTCTTACCTAATGATCATTATAATCGAATTTTGCAATGGCATGCAATATTATGCAGCTTTACGATTATTTTTGCAGCAATCAGCTACACAGACCAAAGGTGCAGTCTGCGTTCATGCAAGTCGCTTTATGAGTTTTACTCTATATGAGCCCAATACAATGAGCAGAAATTTTCGCTATAGAAAACAATAAATACTATACTGTGCCTGTGGAGAGCTGACAGAAGTAAAATAATTTTTAAAGTGAAAGTAACTTACTCATCTTGATTTATGTTCAATGTTTGTAGCCGGTCAATGTAAACGCAAGCTGTACATGTGCTCTTGTTTGTAGGACTTACATTGGGCATTTTCTCACATTTATTTATCCAGTAACGACGGATTACTGTATTGTTATCATGTGAATAGTGCCATTTGCAAATGGGTGGCGATCAGTGCTGCTGCTCAGACACTCCAGTCAGTCACTCTTATATACACATATACACATATATGTGTGTGTGTGTGTGTATATATATATATATAAGCAAAAGTACTGTTAGCTTATTACAACTGTTTTTATGGAATATTGGCTAGTAGAGGCGACTTTCACTGCTGCCAGTTATTCCCCAGTCAACACCCCTCTATAAAAGTTGCCGAGATCAGACATGTTGGCTAAAACAATGGGCATCTGATCCTTCCCAGCAATGTTGTACTAATTTAGGATCCATCCCTATTTGAAATAATTTTCTTTTAATATGCAGTAAAAGTTCTCTGGAATTGAGAGTAAAAATATTGTAGTTTTCTTGATATTACACCTAATGTGTATATTACATATTTACAGCACTAATGCACATTTTGTTTTTAACATCTTAATGGTTCACTCCTACTGTTCTTGCTGTAAACAGTTTTTCTTGGTCAACTTTTAGGATATTTTATAAGTCAGTCTTAATTAGTCATCCGAGTCTTGTTATACAAGCAGTGGCACAAACTGGCACAATCGTGCGTTACCATTGTGTGCACCTCCATATCCTCTGCTGCATCCTGATTGGATTATTTTAGTTTGCCAGATATGCCCATCTTTTGCACAGCTTGTCGAGTCTTCAACCCAGCTAGCCAGTCATCGGAAAAGGCGCATCTTCCTATGCTTCTTTTTCGCATACTACTCTTCAGCTTTTTTTTTTTTTATTACCACAGATCTCATAAACCAGTGTTTCTCAAACCAATCCACGGAGACGCCCAGACAATCCACATTTTCTCTCCCAAATCACTGGGAGGTCCCTGAGGGCTGCTTTGAGAAACACTGCGGTAAACTATTGCAGGCTCTGAATGGTGATATGCTGTAGTGTTTTATAGATATAACTTGTAGAAAGACAATCTGACTGCAACTGAAAGAAATTGCTCTGGCTATGGGCCCCAGCCAAATGGGGAAAAGCGGTATGTCCAGATTTATGGTTAAGCCGCGAGTCCCAAGCTTGCTGGATCACCCACTGTTGGGTTTTGTACCTTTCTTTTACTCTGCATGCATTTGCAGTTTTGTTTTGCTAGTTAAATGTACGAAACACTAATGCATTGAAACTGTTCCGTGGGTAAGTGCTTTATGAAAGGTGTTTGACTTGTATACATTTTTGCAATGCAGTTTATACAACTGATTGTTGATCTGTCAGGTAAATGAATTGAAAGCATGCACAACAATCAATATTATTAATACTATTTAAAATGTAAACATCTTAGTTAAAAGCTTGAATTGTTGAAAGAACAATAGGACTCTGTACATTTAAGATATCTGGCTAAATCCAAGTAAATTATCCTATTGTGCTATTATTTGATATCCAAAATGATAGCTTGTTGTTTTTTTATTTAAACATAGGACTTATACCATCCAATAAACTTTATTTTTCAGGTTTTACATTCATATGAGAAATGAAGTAATTATTGTAATTATGCATAAATGAGACAAATGTTTTAAATTATTTTTTTAAAATTTGTTTAAGTACAGTTATAAGGGGTCAATTCTTTGTTCAAGGTTGAAACGTTAATCTTCAAACCAAGAATGTTTTTAATAGAGATTTTATTCTGGAAAGCTGATAAAACTACCTCATGTTGGATACTGTTACATGCATATCCAATTTCCATTTCCACCTTATGCTTTCCCTTAAAAAAAACAAAAAAAAAAAAACAAATGCAATCGAGGTATGTGGCACTGAAAGTGGCACAGAGTATTTGGTGCATCTTTCAAATTGACTACCCATGTGCTTCTTTTCTTTTATTGTAGGAGGAGATGACCGTAGAGTGCTGCTTTGGCACATGGAGAAGGCGCTCCATTCCTGCTCGAAACCTCTCAAACTGAAGGGAGAGCACCTTTCTAACATATTCTGCCTGGCCTTCGACAGCACCAACAGACACGTCTTCTCTGGGGGTAAATCTGCTTATGGTCATCGAGCAACTGGGAAGTGTTAAAGCTGAGTCTTGGAAAAATAAATGTCGTCTAAATCCTGGGTTCTCTACTGCGGCATAAGGTCGCACATATGTAGCCATAAACATCCCTGTAGCTTTGATTATTTTTTAAGACTGGCCTGAATTTCCTGAATAGGAGTGCCTTAGAATTCACAGGTAGACTTGCAGAGGCTGTTCCTGCCTTGCTCCGGGCGTACACACCCTTGGATGATGATGTCTCAAATGAGTTAGCACATTGGATGACATTTTATGGATAATTTTCATTTGTTAAAGTTTTTCATTGCAGTACAATAAATACTGTAACATGTTACAGTATTGCGGTTTTCAGTTTAAATTTAATGAAATATGTGTAAAAGTTGGGAAATAAACTCAAATACTTCCATGGACCATGAGACAGATTTCAGTTAAAGATTCATAAGTTTTCTTTTTTGCAGTTTTTTTCCTCATATTGGCCTGGAGCATCTGATTTAATTTGTTTGTGAGAATGACCCAGCTATATATGATGATACAACATTGTGAGAAGGGAAAAAATTATGATGATTAATCATTTAGAAAGCTGTGGATTAGGCGACCTGATTTCATTTGTAAAGTTACATATGGTCATAGACTAAATGTATGTGTATCATTATTTGCTCAAAGTTTTCACTGTCAGTGAAAACTGCTGATGTATAGCTTTAAATGTGCAGTCCTGTTTCTTTAGTCTGCTGTTTCATTGTTATGCATATTTTAATAGTTTTTTTTTCTTGAAGGGAATGATGAACAGGTCATTCTTCATGATGTGGAAAGGTAAAAGATTATATGTTATACTCGCCGTTATTCATAATCTGATGTAGTTCTAGTCCTTTGTTACATTATTTAGAAAATATGACTTAAGGATAATGTCGCTAAAATAAAACAATAAAATCTATTTTTATTTAAAGTTAAAGTAATTGTGGATTTATGTTGAAAGTTTCCAGAGTATTTTATGATAACATTATTTACTTCCCATGTATATTGTACAAAATTATTCATTCTGTTATCTTGTATTTTTAGGGGCGAAACTGTGAACGTGTTTTTGCATGATGATGCAGTTTATGGATTGTCTGTTAGCCCAGTTAATGACAACGTGTTTGCCAGCTCTTCTGACGATGGCCGTGTGCTTATTTGGGACACACGTGAACCCCCACATGGAGGTACGGTGTTCAATCTAGGGAATGAATCTGTCTCCCCTGTGTGTTGTATGCATGTGTGACACTTTTTCTGAAAAATTCTAGCTTCTTTTGATGATATTGTCTATTGAGTGTAATCTCTGCCCAGCATCCACTCATCAGCCTCACCGTGATCTGTGCAAGCAATTTACATGCCAATATGCTAGCCGAACATTTTATGCAGTTGTTTATAGTGCTGGGTGGTTTGACCTAAACTTTTTATTACTGTATTTAGTTAAGATTGTGGTTCATGTTTTTTTTTCCCCAAGCAGCAAGCAATTACATCAATAACATATGTTAATGAATGTTTAAAAAAAGGGAGGGATTTTATTATCTAATGTATATTCAGCGCTATTCAGCTCTAATGTATATTCAGCTCTGTTTTATTGAATACAGAACTGTGTATTTAGCTCAGTAAGAATGACTTTACTCACATATTTTGTTAGATTAATGATGTACATTTAACTAGATGGCTACATACTTCGTTGATTATGACATATTTAGATTCATAGAGACTTTTCATTGATTATCACCTTGATAGAACAACATGTTTGCCTAACCGGCATAATTTTAATTATTATTACCTTAAGAAATCTATTATATTTGCCTCACATTTTGCCTGTTATGTTTGGTATTTTGCCTATGCAGTTAATTGTAGACGTAATTATATTACACACATTCCACATTTTCAGGCACAGCCTAAAGCAGCAGATATAAATACTGTATAGCTGAACATTCATGTATGGTGAATTGTTGTTAAACTTATAACAATTAGTAGGAAGGTTACATACAGTTAACAGGGGTCCCCTCTCAGTACTCTCCACAGCAATCCTTAGCGCTTATAGTAGCTAACAGGATTATATGATTTGCTACCTGGTGAAGCATTACAGCTGTAATCATGCTACGGTATGGCAGTATATGAAGTATTCATACCTTAGGGGAAAATAAAACCGGTATACCGGATGAGCGGGTGTACCGCCTAGCTAGTCCTTCGGCATGTAACCATTCACTCAATTTGTGGTTTAGTTTCATTCATGATATTGGGTTCACAATTAGATTTTCCCCACAGTATTTTTGGGAAAAAAATTATGAAGCAAATTTTATTATCCAAAAAAACACAACATTTTCCCATATTAATCAATTTTAATGTCTTTTGTTGAATAAAAAAAATACTTTCATTTTCTTAACCAAAAATTCTATTTAATGTAAAAGTTGGAGTAAAATATATATATAGCCTACTAAATAAAGTTTTCCTTTACTTAAAAATGAAATTAATAACATTAATAACAAATAGGCCTTTTCTTAGCAACTATTTCTCCATTCGGTAGTGTTACTTCTGAAGGTTTGTTGGTGGTAGGGGGCAAGCCAAGTTATTCTGCCTTCTGTTGGCTACAGCACTTAGAACTAGGAAAACTAACATATTACATAGTCTAATACATCATTTGAGCTATTTCGCGGTTCATTTATTTGAATGATTGGTACTGCGTTGAAACCCAGATCATGATACCGCGGTTTATCATCACACATGCCTGGTGCAAGCCAGAATAACTATGTAACCAATGAGCTTTCAGGTGGAACTGAAATGACTGTCTAAAGAATTCAATTCTGTTCTTTGTTGTAGAACCTTTTTGTTTGGCAAACTATCCATCTGCATTCCACAGTGTGATGTTTAACCCTGCTGAACCCAGACTATTGGCCACAGCTAACTCTAAGGAAGGAGTAGGACTGTGGGATATTCGCAAGCCACGCAGGTGAATATTGTGCTAGTTGTGGAATTAGGCTACATTTTTTTACTAATTGATCATTTACTGTGGTGGTTTTCTGAGTGCTGTCCCAGACAGCACGTGGGCGTTAGGCACCCAGAGCAAGGTCGTTCTTACTCCAAACGAATTTAATTGAATAAAAACAACGATATCAGTGACCAATAATGTAATTGTAACAGTTCAACCTGCAATTAATACATTAATAATAAACATCTTATGAATCTCACGAGAATTGCCTAGTAACCACTTCAACCTAATGTGCCACACTCTCTAATTCGGCAATTGCCAATATTCGGGAGTAGTGATTGCTGAAAAGATGCTTTATAAACCATTTGCTGTATTTTCTGACCACACTACAATAAAATTTCAGTGCCGTTTTATCCACTTTGCCTACAAGCCCCTCTGAGAATTTGTCTGAAGTAACTGATCTTTTCTTGAATTGGAACGCAGGCTCAGGATATGTCCATCAGGGGGAGCCATTGCATTAACAATTTTGAATTGTATTTGTAATGGCCTAGTTCTCTCTATGGTTGCCACATTTATTCAGATTTACAAACACTTTATCAAAACTTTTTGATTCTTATTTATTCGTAATCATTTGTCCACATCACCTAGGCATTTCATGCGTTATGGAAAAAGACTAGCTTGATAAGTATAGAATATTCATTTCATGCATTGCTGCACAGATGCTAATTGTATTATGAGAGTGTTGCCTGTTTGTTTTGGTCCTGTGCTTTATCATACCGGGTCTTTTTTAAGTTACTGACCTTTCCCTATGCCCTTTTGTCTGATTTTGCCTTTGCATCCAGTTCACTTCTGCGTTACGGGGGCAGTCTGTCACTGCAGAGTGCCATGAGCGTGCGTTTCAACAGCACGGGCACCCAGCTGCTGGCCCTGCGTCGCCGCCTTCCCCCTGTCCTGTACGAGCTGCATTCCCGTTTGCCCAGCTTTCAGTTTGACAACCAAGGCTACTTCAACTCCTGCACCATGAAAAGCTGCTGCTTTGCTGGCGATCGAGACCAGGTGAGATAAAAATAAATAAATAAATAAACGCTTGCTTTTTGCGGTCTTGTTTTTGTTTGAATTCTATGTTATTTCAGAAAGTCTGCTGCTTTGCTATTGGGAAGATGGCACAAGGAATATAACTGAATGACTTTTAGCTATTTTAAAAGTTTTTGTTGCATGTGAAGTACTACTCACTGGAAGGTTAGGTTTGGGAATTGGTAAATCATAAGAAGGACACCCACTGGCTTTAGATTAACACTTAATTTATGGTTAATATTTTTCCATTCCCAGTGTGACCAAAATTACATTTGTCTAATTCAGGCAGGACTCATTTACATATCCATCAACTGTCAGAGCACACAGACCTATTGCTGTTTGGTTGTGTCATTTATGGATTTATGGTGATGATGACAAAAAATTAGTTGCTGAGTGATGAAGATAAATAATTAATCTTTATGTATTAAGTTTTATTAGCTCTACATAAATGAGAGAAAAGAAATAATCATTACAGTTATTTAGTAGACACCTTTGTCCAAAAAACATACAATTGAAGATGTGAAAGCTGGTCCCAGGATCAGTCGGGGTAAAGGGCTCAAAGGCCTAACGGTGAAATCATTTTGACAGCCAGTGACCTGATCAGAGACGCACAGCACCTCTGTATCCAGGTACTTATCCGCGTGCGCGTCCTTCCGGGCTGAGAATAATCATGTGCTTTCTGGTCACGGCGATATTGCGTTTGGCCGTGTAGAGACATGTGACTTAATACAGCCACCCAGACTGCGTAGTGAAAAATGCACTTAAGTACATTTCAGTGGCAGAATGTGCGTTAAGGGTCATTTACATGCAACAGAAACACCAAAACACCGTGTTTTGGTGTTTTTCTGCCCTAAACTGCATATCTTTCCTAAGTGCACTTAAACCCCAGATACAAGCTTTTTGACTTAAGTGCAGTGTAGAATAGACCTATGTATGAATGAACTGAATGGAATATTTTTGAGCTCTGAGATATGACAACGAAATAAATCTCAAATAAAATTGCAACTTCAGTGCAACTGAAAACTCTTACGTTGTCTATGAATTCTTAAATATTTCCATAAACTTCTGTAGTACCTAAAAAATGGCATGAAACTTCTGTAGTACCTAAAAAATGGCATGTCACACATGAGACAAGCAATGACACTTTGTGGTAATTGTCAGTAGTAAAGCTGAACTGTCTCTCTTTAAATGTATTTTAGCATTCTTCCAACAACCCTTTTTGGTATTATCTGTTGCGATTTTCTCTTCTAAACAACATACATAGGAAATAATGTATCTAAAGCCAGATGCATTATGTTTTATTATAATATCCTTATTAACAGAGGAAAACAGTCCATGGTATTGTATTTAAAGATAATACTGATCAGTCACATGGTTGTAAACTTTTGTCTGGCTTGCAAACATCAGCCTTTAGTGTCAATTTTTGAACAGTTACTTTTATGGAACTACAATTTGTGTTACCCGTTAATGATGAAACATTCATGTGCTAAGGTCTTTCAAGCTTTATTAATTTTTGTTATTTTCTGTTTTATTAATTAGATGTTTTTGCAGTTTGGAACTTTCCTAAAGTCTCCTCAACAATTGTCTTAATTCATGTCACAGGATCTCATGGGAATTAAATGCTGCTGTAATGAATTTGTAAGAATGCCATCATATTGGTGAAATAGCCGTGATTGGGTGAAGTAATCAGACTGAATCATTTTTTAAGCTCACTAATTATTTGATTGTTCTCACTGTAATGGCTTTGTGTTCTTTTCTTCCATGTCCCAGTATATCCTGTCAGGGTCTGACGACTTCAATCTCTATATGTGGAGAATTCCTAAAGACCCAGATGCTGGTGAGCTTCAGTGCAGGTTTTATGTCATGGTTTATGTTACATGTTTGTGAAACTGATTGTTCCCCTTCCTTTATTTTAGGGGGCCCAGGTCGTGTTGTGAATGGAGCATTTATGGTCTTGAAGGGCCACCGTTCTATTGTCAACCAGGTTCGATTTAACCCCCACACTTATATGATCTGCTCCTCAGGGGTGGAAAAAGTCATCAAGGTGAGTGATGGTTGTAGTCAGGGCCATCACATGGTAGATTGTCACCTACTATTGATTTAAAGTAATACTATATAGCTCTTCCAAGTATGATTCCCCAAATGGTTCAAAGGGTTTTATGGAACCCTTAAGGGGCCATGAGAATTTTTTTTTTTTGCATTTCATGCAATACATGAATAAATGAGCTAATAAAACTTAATGATCTAGACGTATCCAGTAAATTGTGATTTACGCAATAGTTTATGGGGGCCAATGTACACCATTTAATTTTCAGATTATGTATTTTTATAATTTTTCATCAATATAGCAGAATGTCATTTACTGTAATGTGATACTAATATTAATCAGATTAAATTGTCCTGAATGCTACATTATAACATGTTTCTAAATAATTTTTTAACCCTTTTCTAATTCCTATGTCTTATTGTTCAGAGACATTTATTAATTAGTTTTAATTGTGTAATATTAAATTTTTTTGTGCCTTTTCTGATTTTCAGGTGTGGAGTCCATACCAACAGCCTGAGAGTGTAGGTGACCTTGAAGGGCGTGTGGAGGACAAGTCTCGCAGCTTGTACACTCATGAGGAGTACATCAGCTTGGTCCTCAACAGTGGAAGTGGCTTGTCACATGACTATGTCAGTCAGTCCATTCAGGAAGATCCTCGCATGATGGCCTTTTTTGATTCGCTGGTGCGACGTGAAATCGAGGGCTGGAGCTCCGACTCGGACAGTGACCTGAGTGAGGGTGCCATCCTGCAGCTTCATGCACGGGGGCGACGCCCACTGAGATCTGCTCGAGATGGAGGGAACACCACTGCCCCCACAGGGACCTCCCCTGCCTCCGGTCAACAGAGTGATGACTCCTCTTCCATAGCGGGACCCCATGGGTCAGAGGGAGAGTACAGAGAGGAACTGGAGGGGGAATCCTGGCGGAGTGGGATGGGCCATCAGTCAATGCGATTGATGGATTTGGTGAATGACTCGTCAGATTCCAGTGGATTCTGGCCTGACCCAATGCCCAGACCACGCTCTCCTAGTCCAAGAAACATCTCCAGTTTGTCTAGTCACAGTAGCTCCCCAGTTGGGTCAAGCTCCTCAAACACGTCCACCTCCACGTCTAGTAGTGAAACTGAAGAAGAGGAGCGCCGGAGAGCCAGTACACGCCAGCGGAATGCCGCCAGGCGACGCCGCATGCGATTTCCCTGCCACAAAGTGGATCGCTCGGAGTCAGCACAAACGCTCTACTCAGGGGTGGATTCCTGCAGTTACCCAAAGATTTCCCTTGAGGATCCATCGTCGTCGTCTTCTTCAGTTGAGGCACAGGATTCATTGAAGATTGTGCCCCAAGAGACTTCCTCCACAGACAGGGACAGGTCTCATATTGAGTCAGGAAACCAATGCAATTCAGGCTCCATCCCCTCACCAGATAGATTGGGGAGTGATGCTAGAGCAATCACAGTGGCACAGGAGCGAGAACCTGAGGCATTGCCTCCATTTCCACACGATGAAAACGGGAGAGAGCTCTGGAGTGGAGAAGCGGACGAAATGGGAATAATCACTGTAGCCTCTCAGACTGCGAAGGAAGTGCGTGATGTGGATGTGGCTCAGAATCATACCTTTCAGTCTGTAGACGGTGCTTGGGACTCCCCTCGGCAGCTGGAGCCTGAGATAAATGGGCAGAAAGCTCATGATGTAAAGGACAGGGACTTGGACCAGAACTCTGGGTCATCTTCATCAAAAGAGGGTGACGCTAAACTTGACATACAACATGGTGACTCTAAAACCCAGGAAGAAAAATATCAAGGAGTCCTGGACACTTCTAAGAGTCTTCGCCTGAAACAGACTCGAGTTGAGCTAGAGGGAGTTGATTCCGATGGCGCACCCCCAGAAAAGTTATTCAAGACATGATTTGGTGAAGCATTATTCAGGAAATATGGGTGGTTCCTTGTCTGGGTTTTTCAGTTTTTGTTTTTAAAAGGAGACTGATAACATTTATAATAAGCACTGCAGACCTTTGACGCTGTTCATATAGTTTAATGTAAAGAGAGGTACCCCGTATGTTCCACATTCTTTAGAATACACATGTTGATTCGTCAATGTGTAGGTCAGTCATTTTGTCTGACCATTAAACTAATGCCTGACTTATTGTGCATTAATATGTTGGTGTTAATAGAAGTTCTGGCCATAATTATGGTAGTGCATTTGCTAATCCAGTTTTATAAAATTTTTGGGATTATTTTATTGTGTTTGCTAAAATAAATTTCTTCCCAACTTAGTTACAGTGACTTCTGTAGCTCCATTGATGCTGAGAAATGAGGAGGAGGTTTGGGATCCTTGCCGCAATCTTTGCATATTAGGGGGTGGTTTGTGATTTACGCTCAGGCTGTTGTTTTAGGTTTGCTCCTGCAAAATCCACTACATTGAAACGTTTTGTCATGGTGTCAGTTTTGAGTTGTGCATTAATAGTTATTTCAGTACTCTGGCGGTAAATAGTTTTATCACCTTCTCTTTGCATTCAGAAAGGTCTGTTCCTTTAAAGAACTGCTGGATAAATGCTCTGTGTATTGTCCGAGACTGTTTATGAACAGACATTAAATGTTCTTGAAAATTGAGTAATTTTTATTTATGTTTAGTTGTCTTGTTACACAACTGTTAAATGTCTGGATATATGACTAAGCGATAGTTGTGAAGAGATGATGGAAGAAATTTGGCTGAGGATATGATATATCCTAGGATTTAGCCAGTATGCCATCCCTTTCTGCTTTTAAATTGACTGAGAATGCCATGATACAATCTCAGTTCCATGCAAGGGACTGCATAATGTATATTAATTGTTTTTTTTAGTGTAAGGTGTTCACTTTTTATAAAGTTGATTACATGGACATTTTTTTTTCTTCTTTAACATCTGACCTCTTCAGTTTCTAATCCATGTACATCAAGTAACCAAGGTAAATAAAAAAAAAAATTGGAAATGATTTTACATGTTACAACATGCTATATTTGAATAACAACAAATATTTGGCATGAGGTTTAACTTCTTGTTAATTGCTAAATATTGCTAAACTTTAATATGTGTACTTGTATTAACAAGTGGCTATAAAAAATCCAGGTTACCATATCCCATTCCTGGTGTAAGAATGTTTTATAAACTCTTGTTAATTGTAATTGAAAGTTTAATGTAGTTGAAGACAAATTGCAATCCTCACAACTGACCTTCTACAAAAAAATGCTGCAGGAATGAAAACTTCATCAGAGTAGTTATGTGCTCACTGGCAAACTAATACACTACAGCTATACGATGTCTCCAAATATCACCACTGGGTGATAGCTAAGTAGAATGAGAGGTCTTTCATTCCTACATGATGCATGGATATTTTTAAATGTATATACGCAATATAGCTTAGTACAGTGGTTGTATAGGTGTACATCTAGCCAAGTGTAGTTGTGGTCCACATCACCTGTTCCTCTGAGGACCATTGCAGCTGCCATGCAACCGTTCCTTCAGTCCTTTTACAGAATATTGATGACCAGTACTGTATGTAGCTGTATCACATTAGAGAGGGGACTTGTCTAGAGGCAGAGAACACCTGGTTCCTTGAAGGCTACCTGCTATCTCTAGTATAGATTGATTTTAAATGATAGGTGGTATTTTAGATGTTGGCTTAGTTGCTTCACACCTCCATGAGTTTGAATTCCACCTTGTGTGTGTGTGTGTGTGTGTGTGTGGTGAGTTTGAATGCACTCCCTGGTCATAAAACATGTAGTTCGGCTAACTGACATCTTTGCGTTGCCAAATATATCATACCATAATTTGGTTAGCAAAAGCTTTATGAATTGGGCAAATACATCACAAGCATGCAGTCAACCTCAGTACAAATTGGTGGCAGTTCCTTCGTATTGTATCAGCTACTGGGCCCAAACTGTGGGAGTGTGATAGGTTACAGAATAGCGTACACTTTTTCCTAAGTCATTTTTGTGTGACTTTTGCTTAATTGCTCCTCTTAAGGAGTCTTCTGTTGTGATAAGTACTAATTGACTGTATGGCAGCTGGGACCCTTTTAATTTTAAAGTTATGGCCTCACCTTGAACCAGAAGTAACGTATAATAGTAGGCCGTAATATACACCAGGGGCTCATCTAGGGTAGAAGACTTCTTTTGTTGAAGGAAATTGAGACGTTCCGCAAGGATAATCTGCTGCTCCTTGCCGACTCCCGCTGCCTGTCACTGCTAATTTTTGGTACGAAGAGGCAAATTAGGTAATTGCCACCATAAAGAGTGATTGAGTTACAGTTCCTTCCCAAGGGCACATGGCCGAGATGACAGGTGTTGTATTGGGTTAAGGAGCAAGCAGTTGAAACCGTGCAAGCTGAAGCCTTCAGGCCTCTGGTGCCCTCTTGGGTATTCCCTTTTAGGAATTTCACTTGGAACTGAAATACCAAGCACCAAACAGCCCCTTCAGATGAGCCCGTGAAACTGCGATTGGCATTTACTCGTGTTTCTATTGCTGTAACACCTGAGGGTTGATGCACGATGACTTATTGATGCTGTGTCACATTTTGGGGGGACAAATGTGGACTCCTTCAGCTTCATTATGCTGACGTAAAGATCACTGGAGTTACTGCAAGGCAAATTAGTTTGGGGGGGGGGGGGTAGCCCAACAAGTGTTTTTTTTGTTTGTACTTTGAGCAGTTTGGACTATGACACTTAGTCACTTTATATTGTACTTATGAACTGGTCCCAGAGGCCTTTTGGCAGCAGTTCAGAAACCATGTAAAATCTACAAAGAAATACATGCTTTTCTTTGTTACAAGCTTCTGTATTTAATTGCTTATTGCATAATAAGGAAAAGGGGAAAACAAATCGTCCCTGAATGGTGTTGCGCTAATTCCGACTGTCTTGTTGGTATCTGAGGAATCAGCAAAGTGAATGACGGAACCCATGTATGAGCCGTGCATCTTGGCAGGACTGGTGTCAATACCCCGGGATGCCAAAAGCCTGTTACAATATTATGGGAAACTGCTGCTCTTCAGCCTCTTTCGAGACACACTGTGAATTTGATCTTTTAATCCATGGTATTCAGTTGGGTTACTTAAGTGCAATTCACTTGCAGTCAGACTGTTAAGGTGAAGGTACAGGCTTAATAGCCGGTTAATGGGACTTCTTTAAAGCTTGGGTAAAACCAGCCAGTGGTTATATTAAGCCTGATCTCACCATCCAGCCTATGTAGATGATCCAATGAAGGATTTTCTGCTGTGTTCCCTGCATGTGTAGTAACTTGCGACAAGTAGATTTGAGGATGTACTTAAACTATTACAGACCTTCTTGAGTTGTAGTAAAAGCAAATTGCCCCATTTATGGTCTAATGTAACATTCTATGCATCAGACTGTAGGAGCTTTTGCTGAACTTGTTGGTTCAGGTAAACGGTCTAACCAAGGTTGTAATTTAATGTAAATAACACTAGTTCCATCAGTTATATATCAAGTGGATATCACCTGGACTGTCAGAGGGTTTTGTAAAAAAAATTTCATAAGCCTTTGAAAACACCTAGAGCTTAAATTCATGTAAACTATAGCATGAGGGCATTCCACTTTGTCTGAAGTATGAGAAGATACTTTGGAGCTATTTGGGTTCAGTCCTGCTACCTTTTTGGACATATTGGTCATACTGTTATTCCTCTTAAATTGTTAGTGAGGCAGTGGATGTCAGAATCAGCTTTATTTGCTCAAGTACATGTAAGGTGTATCTTGTCATATATATTGCATAAATTAATACACATAATGCACAGTAAACTACAACAGAATACAAAGCATAAGGTGTACAGCCTAGAATACAAGGGCTGACAGGATAGATGAGACAATATTTAATGCAGATGGTTAGGCATTATGAGAGCCGGTTCAATAATTTCACAGCTCTAGGAAATATTTAAGTGCCAAGTGGTCTTGGTTCTCAGAAGCTAGTTGTGTTTCCCAGACTAATCAGCTGAGTTAGCTTTACTATACATCATGACTGTGCTGTGCCAAAGGTATTAATGTCTTCCTCTGAATGCAGACTGAAGACTGGTTATGATAAGAGGTCCGTGGTGTGTAGAAGGTCATTTTGGCCTGGTGTTCCTTTTCAGGATAGATGTCCTGACGTCTATGTCATTAAGCACAAACTGATTGTGTAATTCGCAGTGTAAAATTTGTATGTCCTACTAACCTGTTGAAATCTTAAAGTGACACTTTGGCTGAAGCGATTCAGCTTTCTGTGGTATATTTGGGGGACATTTCTGTGTCCTGTACGTAGGAGGACAGGATTCTGAGATATAAACAACCGGTATTATGCGCCCGTCTGCTTTAGCAGACCTAGAATTGTTTTATCCTTTCTATTGGAGAATGCGCAAGTTGATTAAAAAAAAAAAAATCTTTATTTTCATTGTGAGCCATCAAATTCAACATATTGTTGGTCAAGATCCTGCAATGAATCATATTACGTCAGTCCGCGAAACTGTGCTATTATGCAGAGTGAGTTTAAGTATTTAGCGCCGACTGGGTTAGCGGTGCATAGAACCATTTGTTCTATTTGCTTCCAGTACAGAACAATGAGAGCGAATTCATTCTTGGACTTTGATACAGGATGTCAGCGTTGGCTGCACAGAGGAAAGTCTCTTTGATTATTCTAACTCAAAGTGAACAAATGTTATACAAATGTGTATAACTCAGATTAGCGTCCTATGTAATGTGGAATTAGTATATTACTGTACCAGTCGTTCTACGTACCTTTACATTGTACGGAGTGCTGGGTAAGAAAAAAGTTTTTATTTCCAGTGAGCATTAGTTTAAAATAAATAAATAACCACTTTAATATTTGCCGTATGGCTCAAAAGGCACCAATGACCCATTCATCATATTCGTGATTCCTGATTCCAAACTTTCGGGTCACGTGACTTTTAATTACACTACACAATTACACTGTAATGGAAAAGGGAGGAAAACATATTTGCATGTATACGACTTAGCACTCTCTTCCCAAATGGAATGCTACCTCTTTAAAGAAAGAATCCCTTTATGTGCTGGCGTGTCTCTGCATATAATTTGTGACATCACTTTCCACTATACCCCATTGTGGCTTTTTCCTTAAAAGGAAGGGATCGCTAGTTTCACCTTTTGCTGCTCCTTGGAGGCCGAGGTGGCCTTTAGGTTGCTTCTGCTACATTCGATGAGGTGGTTTTGGGGTTTTACCGTACATGGCAGTGAGCGCTGACTCACGGTGCCCGCCCGGCTCTACCTGTCTCAACACACCGACGTCTCTTCGCGATGTCTGAGGAATGCCACATAAATCGACAGAATATTTGCGGAAGCAGACTTGAAAATACTTAAATTAGATTTCATAGGTAATGTTTTAAAATGATAACATTTATTAAGTATATATGTCGTTCTCCTCCGCATGATATTTGAATATTATTCATTTCCGCCCTGCTTACAGATACTTTTGAGAATAATTTCGGTTCTGGTGTGTTGTAGGCACTGCCCCTAGTGGAATTGTAGTGGAGCTGCAGAAATATTGCTTTAGTTCTCCTCTGACAGTACAATGCAGAATTTTAATATTTCGAAAACCGGTTTGACAGTATTTGGTAAGGCTAATTGAATTTAGCTGGAATGAGGGGCAGAACGTACTGAATAACAGTCGACAAAGGATGACTCATTTAACGTTTTTTTTAATCAAGGGTAAAAAATACTATTCTAAATAGAATTTAAATAACTCCAAAATGTCTCTCTCATAAGGGTAGTAATTATAAATGATCATTTACTGGGAAATTTTTCATTTGTTATTGCCCTGTGTATGAAGATTAAAGATCCACTGGCAATTAACTGTAGTCTATTAATTTGTAATATGTTTACGATTTTAAAGCTCACTGTTTGGCACTAAGGGGAAATTTTGGTTTCATCCTCATCTGGAGTAGCAACCGAGGTAAATTTAGTTTAATATTCAACATTCATTCGACATTCAATTGTGCAACATAGAGACTTCATGTGCTACAAGGCTTGTTTTCGAAATGATCTTCGTGTTTCTATGTTTCACAGCATGTTTGACGTCATGACGTCACATGCTTAGGGAGCATGAAAGCTTTATGTACATTTATAAGTCATTTTTAATAAAAAAAATGTACAAGAGGATTATTTCAAAAACAAGCCTTAGCATATGAAGTAAATTGGTCTCTGTGTTGCACAGTTGAACTGACATCTTCCACTGAAATGGTTGAAGGGCATAGTAGGTTTGAATTTTTAATGTCAAATGAATGTTGAATATTAAACTAACTTTACCACGGTGGAGTACCAAGTTATTTTTCTTTTCGTTAGATAAAGGGTGTCAACTGACGAGGGTAAGCACGACCGTAGTCACATTCATACGTAATATATTCAGGAGCTAGGAGACTTGAGAAATATCACTGGTGTTACAATTGTGACAGTTTCTAGGCAAAGTTTTTTTTTGTTATTCATTATTATTGTTGTCATTGACTTTAATGTCGCTGATTTGAGGGTTGTGTATAGTATCTCTTGGATAATACGCATCAAGATATGTGGTGTAGGATAAGATATATAAAAAGATACAGTTAAACATATAGCGATTTGATGTGAATCGCATATGATTCGAGTTCGCTCTGATTGTATATGTTTTAGTTGCTCGTAAGTTCTTAATATGAAAAATGTTACAGCGTTTTCAGCAAGAGTAACGCGAAGGATATCGATTTGTATAAGTTTATCATTTTTGGGCAATTTCCATCAACATATGAGTTGGATTGGAGGTTTGAGTCAATCACCAGCACCATAGACACTTAGACCGTATTTATGGTTTGAATCGGATTTTCGTTGTACCGCCGGTATTGATGGATGCCATTCTAAACTTTTATCAATGACTGCATATATTAACATAATAGTATGCAACTACGGAGTGGCTTGGTCAGCCAATCTATGCTGTCAACCTAGTCTTAAGCGCTTACGGACAGCTGAGTCAGCCAATTAAATGTCGTTTCAGGGTTAGGGTGGGCTTAAGGAAATAGCGTTTGGACCAATAAGACAACGCGCTTCATCCTTTTTTATTTCAGGCAAGTTTTGGGTTTTGTTGGCGGTGTCTGTAGACTTACATACTTCCAACTCTTTAGCTTCTTTGCTAAAGGAAAAACCAGTAAGGAAACAAGCCGAGGGGACTGTGGATTTCCGAAGAAAACGAAAGGACATTGCGTAGGACTAATTTAAAGAGATCCCCTGGTTTAACTGGAGTCTCGTACGCTCGGTATAATAAAATTGTCACAATTTAGTCATTCTGGATTTGGAATAGTAGGACAACTACAGAAACAGGGGTATCATCATGGATCATTACCACGACGGCGATGGCAATGATTACATGCATCAAGAGGACGACTGGGATCGAGATCTTCTTCTGGACCCTGCTTGGGAGAAACAGCAGAGGAAGGTAAGGAAACGCCGCAAGTGTAATTTTTCCTTAGAAAACAAAAGGGGTTGCAGTATCACATAGAGAAGCAGCAGCACACGGGAGCCTGGGCAGCCTGGGACTCCCGGAAATAGGATAGGGAGACTTCTGCATTGAGAAAACGGGCAGTAGTTGATTATTTTGTGGAACACGCCAGCATTTTAGTATTAGTATGTGTGGGCTGGCGAACAATCGAGGGAATGCGATCTCTCGGGCCTTTTATACGAATATAAATATAAATCAGAAAAAGCGGAGAGTTTTTTCGGATGTATTTCAGGTCATTCTCATTTACCAACAATTTAAAGAATTGTCAAATTATTAAAACCACTAGTAACTTGTTGCGGCTTGCAGTCAGACTGCATGGTACATTTATAACCAGGAAAAAGCTGTTTTCTGAAATGTATTAGCAGTGTGTATTGAGTGTCCCTGAGATCAGATTTGCAATCCCACCTTTCTGTATATTTGCGAGCTAACCGCAGACATTCTCCATGAACCGCACATTCTTCACCCCCATCACTGACGTCTGAGCCAATTAGGGCAAAGAAATTAAATTTTCCATCTAAGTTAATCATTTCGTCTGTATAAATGTATTCCCTTCCCCGGTAGTCGGATTTCGATAAATAACCATATGCCTGGAAGCTACGGCATTTCTTTATATAAACGTAATAAACTGGTAACTGTATAGTTCTTATATATTTTTGGCAGCATGCGGTCCTCCGGCGTCTGTTGGAAGCGTGCCGTTGATTGTTCATTAGCTTACTTCATGCAAATCACAGGAATAGTGTTTTTTCGGGAGTTTGGCGAAAGGGCGGCGCGTTGGGGCTCCGGGCTTCGCTCTGGCTTCCAGAAGGGGAAAATGTCCTGGAATTTGAGTAAGCGATGTGGCTTGGGCTGGGCTTGCATGAGAACGAACTTGCCCAAAAATGGTAATAATCTGCCCCTCTTGCTGCTGTTGGGAAACATTCCCCCCCTATTGGTTTTTTTGTGTGTTGAAAACGTCGCCTCCTGATTTCCTGAGTTTTATTGCGGCCAGAAAGCTACCGTAGAATATGGGGGGGAGTAACAACGGCACGCGATATCAGAATTCCAGAATTCCAAGAAGTACCATTTAAATGAAAATGATTCTGCAGCTGCATACACACTTAAGGTTAATAAAGAACACGGTCATATTTGGTTGTTAAGGTCATCTATTCGCACAGTTTTATGAAATAATTATGTGTAAGTACAGAAACACATGCGGATTCCCAGCCACATCCGGTTTATTTATAAAGTTAATTTATGTTGTCTTTACGTGTAAATCAGATGCAGTCGATTTATTTGCGGTTCCAGTGGAGTTTGGCGATTTGTATGATATTTAACCACAGCTTGTTGGTTTAACGCGGGCAGCACGTTGAAAATCAAGGTTTTACATTAAATAATCAGGAAACGCTGCAGTTAAACGCTTGTCAAGCAACAGAAAATAAGGTAGCCGACCTGCCTTGATACCGGCCGCCGCCCCGAACATCTCTATACCGCCCCCAATACTCTGCTGGCTCCAGGCAGCTGCATGAAGCACCATGTCTTGCTGGACATAGTGATGCATAAGCTAGCTTCTGGGTAAGTGCAACTACTGGGTTCCAGCATTGTACTGTAAATCGTATAGGGCTGGGTTGGGAAACACTGGTATAGGATTTACTATCCATCCATCCATCTTCTGAAACCACTTGGCCTATTCACGGCCGCTGACAATGATAGCCACTGCACCGCCATCGTTTGCTAATATTTAATTAGCTGTATCTCAGGCCCATCAAGGCTGGACCAAATCCATGTGTTCAGCATCATCAGTAAAGCTCCTTTCAAGGTTTTGTCATGGTTGCTTGTTTATGTTTCTTTTTCGTGAGAAGATGGCCTTTTGTAGAAGGTGGAGGAGAACCGGTCCTCTACACTAACGGGAGCCCTATGCCTGTCACTTCCTCCATCATAGACTTTGTTATTAATGGACCGTTTTCATTTAGATTGTGTTCCTCCTGTGTTATTTATTCCTGCACTGGCCTTTTTGGCTCAGCACTTTCTTGCACGGTGTACTCTCCCTTTCTTGTGACTCTACCTCCTCCCTTCTCACTGAAAGGGGAGGCCACAGTAGTTGCTGTTGTGGCAGTTTTCAGGTGCTGATCACTTCCTGAAGGAGCCATCTCACATTATTCCTTTTGGGTTTATGTCCTTTGCAACCACGCAGTCGCTGACACTGGATGTCTCATAACTGGTGTAAAACGGGTTCTTTTGGCTTCATTTGCAAATGGACGTGCCTTTTCATTTCCTTTTTAGGAACGTTGATGTCTGCACAAATTCTTTTGGTGAGAAAGTACTCCAAAACCATCTTTGCAACATGCATTGCCAACATTTTTTTTTTTTGTTTGAACTTTTTAATAAATTTTTTTTTATTAAATACTGTTATGTTCAGAAGTGCCCCCGGGTTACAAGTCCGTTCAATGGGAGGCCCACCCTTCCAGCTTACAGGGCTTAGTGGGCCTGCTGCCAATGTCGTGGTGCCAGACACCACAAGACACCTTCAGAGGTCTTCTGGAGTCCATGCCTCAGTGGGTTAGAGCCAGGCCCAGCTCCAGCCCTCGGTAACAGGGTGGGCCAGGAAGATTTTTTTGGGAGGGACAATTAAAAAAAAAAAAAAAAAAAAGCTATATTGAGGCTGGTTGGCCCCCTCGTGAACCCGGGCCCGGTTAGAGCTGTTTTAGTGACACGAGGGGGACCTGCACAATATTAAGCAGGTAGTTTTAATGTTATGGCTGATCGTTGTATCTTGCATCCCTAAGGCTAGTATTACTTTTTACTTGGTTAGCTAGTTAGCTAATTCATAGTCCTGACAGTTGCTACCATAGCCAGCAAAAAAGACTTTCCTTGCCCTATAAAAGAGGGAGGTTTCCCTAAAAGCATTGTAGCGCAGAGATCGTTAACCATTAGAGAAAGCGTTCGGTACTACAAAACGGGGGCAAAGCTCATCGAGTAGTGCTTCCGTTGTAAATATTGACGAGCTCCCCCCCCATCCGACATTTCGGGAAATGTGTGTGCCTGCAGTGTGTGAGAGTGAGTGTCTGTGTCCTTGAAGTAGGTGAATCTTTAAAGAGATATTTGCCCACAAATATGAATTATAACTGATTCTGACATTAAAGATCAATGCAGCTGGATCACCACTTTAATAATCGATTCATCATAAAGCATATTTACATTCCTTGTAGCCAATGGGAAGTAGATATTGACCATGTGACAATCGTTCTCCTCTCCAATGTACTGTGCAGCAGCTGACTTTGAAAGGGGCAGTTCACCCCAAAACTGAAAACGATATGTTGTAGAGGGGCTTTAGTGGTATATATCCATCTAGGTCGTTCTGCTGGGAGATGCCTAGTTTTGGAGACATCGGCCTTCGAAATGTCGTCCTTCTCTTGAACATAATGGGAGTGAATGGCATTCTTTCTGTGGTGATTATAGTGCCAAAAATACATGTGCATAGCAGTGTCCCATACCAGAAATGAGAGGTTTAATGTAGGAACTATTTTTTTCCACCAAACTCCACACATCAGTCTTATCACTGTGTAACTCCCAGCAGAACAACCGAGATGGATAGATGGCATTAAAGCCCCACTAAAACACATCTTTTTCAGTTTTGGGGGGAACTGCCCTTTTTGGACTGACAAGCCAGACATATTCGCATAGGCTGATGAAAGAGGAGCTGCTATTTGTAAACAAACCGAAACCTTGATGCTAGACATCTTTGGCAAGGCTACCCAGCTGGGGCCATTTACAGTTCTCCAGTTCACACAACACAACAGTGACACAACAATAACTCGGGTAAATGGTGGCCGTAAGACGGGGCCATAAAGTGCATTATTCCTGTTCCTACGACTATAGTATTATGCAAACCAACAAGGGCAGTGAAATAGTTGATGTTTTCTTTGTCACAATTTAAGGATATACATTACATCATGCAATGCTTGTGTTTTAGTAGATTGTATCACATTGTATCCATCCAATGGTGAGACAAATTTTCTGCTTTGAGCTAACAGACTGAAATTCATTAAAAGATTCAGGTCTACCAAAGATGTAGCCATTATCTAACATAAAAACTGTATTTCAGCAGGGACTGCATTCAGCTCAGGTGAGAGTGCTGATTAAAATGCAGCCTGAAACAAAAAAGTTACAGCAACAGATAACAGACGGAAGCGACAATATGCAATCCGTATGTGATAGCCAAACTCAAAGGTACATAATGTTATTGATATTAAAGCAAGAACTCCCTTTCTACTGCACTGAATAGCTTGTCAGCTTAATAATGCGACTGCATTTGGATTGTGCGCCTGGCAGCCTCTTGCTTTTTGTGATGCTCTGACTTTTGCTTTACTGTTTGTGCAGTGCTTAATATAGACTGTTGTTTACTTTATTAAAGGGCTGTTGTGTGCTAATGAAGTGTAGTTGAATGCCTTCATCCTCAGTAAAAACGCTCTTCTCTGAGTGGTTTTCCATGTAGTGCAGTCTCCCCCCCCCCTTACATATCATTACTATTATGAATAAGGGAGGATTTCAAAAACTTTGCATAGTAGGATACTGGGCCATCGTCCATTCTTCATGAAATCGGAGATGGCGGTTGGGAGGCGACGGTGCCCTCTGGATGGATGGGTGGACAAGAGTAGAGAAAGCATAAGCAGGTGGCTCCCAACTCGCTCTTTCCTCAGTTTGGGCCTCACAATGCGGGTTTTAAGCCACATCGAGGGAAATGGTCCTGCCCTCCCTCCTGGAGCAATTAGCAGTCTGTTTACAATTTTCATGGCCAGCTCTGTGGCTTTCTGTGGGGATATTGTGGTTGCTGTTCAGCGGTGTGGTGCTGAACATCTCTCGCAAAGGGTTTCATGGATCCCTGTGCACCCTCGTAATAGCTATAAAGTTTATTCGTAGACATTATCACATTGTAGTGCAACACATTACTGTGTTTGTGGTGATGCTGGTGTAAGCAGACCTACTGCGCTGCCAGTCTATAAAAGGACAGCGCATACAGTTATGTACGTTGCGTAATACATGATGAAGATGCATAAACTAATAACAGCTCTTTATCTGTACTGTTCGTTATTTAATCGTTATTTAGGCTATTGGCCTTGATGTGTAGTAAGCTGTGCTATCTAGGTTTGTGTAAGTACTAGGGTTGGGTACCGTTTGCGTTTCATTCGATTCCGGTTCCTAAACGGTACTTAAAACGGTAAACGGTATTATTGATGTACATTCAGGTTTTTACTGATGTGATCAACAATAAAGCCCTGACAGTTAAGAAAACATTGACATTAGACACTCACATGAACACGCTAACTTCAACTTGATGGCTACTGCTTCAGACTATGCCGGCTCAGCAAACATTTTACTATGCAGCTAAATACGTCATTTGTATACGTATTTTATATATGTTATATATTTCCTCT
>JAODKM010000025.1:12213462-12226437 GCA_026780845.1 Petrocephalus sullivani
TGCATGGTCGCCATGGTCCAACAATCTCCTTCCAATCCAAATCGACCTGCATGACGCACTTGGATTTCCCCGCCTACTTCCCTACACGACACTTCGCCGCCTTTCACCGTGTGTGCTGCATGCCCGGTGGTGCCCCCCCCCTCCCTCCCCCCGACGCACCACAATGACTCTCAGGACCACTCCGGTACTTTGGGCGCTGAGGAATTCAAAGCCTGCCTGATCAGCCTGGGCTTCGACATCGCCAACGACGCGCAGGTACTGGCTACAGCGCCACCCAGTGGCTCCTCGCCTAACTTTGTCTTCTTTTTCTCTTACCTGCTACCTCTTCTACCTTTATCCTCCTTCTGCTTCACCTTCTGTCTCACTGTACTGCTGATTTTATTTTGGAACCGTTGCCACTCCTTTGATCTTCTGTTGTTCTTTTGATCTTCTTTTGCGTCAAATCTATGCTACCTCCCCTATTCCTCCTGAACACAACCTTCCTACACTACCTTGTTCCGTTTGTTACTCAACAAACTCTTTAGAAGAGAACAGGGATGATGGACGCAGAAGACTTCGGAGTCTGCCTTATCTCCATGGGTTACAATCTGGTAAAGCTATGACCTTGCTCTAAATATTCCACTGTGTATTCCCCCATATCAAAATACAGATAAATGGTGCAGTGGATATCCAGGTACTGTGATCTATACAAATCTGTCTTGAAATTCCTTTACAGAAATTAACGTCACTCATTTCATTAGCCAGTAAGAAAGGACCTCGTCTGAAATTGACCCTCCTGCAGCTGTGAATGTGGTTTCCTTGCAATTAAGTTGAAAACAAAGCTTATCCCTTTGTAAAACTGAAATGCATCCTGCTAAAATAATAAGCATGGTCATTGTGTAAAGCTGGAAAGAAAATTTTGAAATGCATTTTTTTTTTTAAACATTTTCTTTCATTTTAGTTGGTTGAGTAGCTTACCTTACTTATGTCACATTAAATCAAATGTTGAGCATAGCGTTTTATAATATAAAATGAAGAAAACAATTAGTCTTGAGTATTTCCTTTATTTTTTTTTTCATTTGTTAAAACTATTTAGCAGTTTACAATTTATATATATATACTGAACATTAGATATGTTCATGAAACTTGCATATTTGATATAATTTTATGTGGTTTCTCCAATCAAAAGCTCAGTTAATTCTGAGCTTAGTTGCAGCGTACACCAGCATATAGTGGATTTCTAAAACTTTTGAATTTACCATCCCCAGGGAGAGGCGGAGTTTGCTCGCATCATGAGCATTGTGGACCCCAACCGACAGGGTGTCATCACCTTCCAAGCCTTCATCGACTTTATGTCGCGAGAGACCGCCGACACAGACACCGCCGACCAAGTTATGGCCTCTTTCAAGGTGCTGGCTGGAGAGAAGGTGAGTTCTTCTCTTGTTCAGTATTCACGTGTGCTTGATCAAGATGGCAGTTGCAAATGTAGGTTATGTTCTACGGTCCCATACTCATTCATAAATGGTACTATAAATTGAAGTTTACTTTGTGACTATATATTCAAAACGTATCTCGGAATTCTTGAAATTATTTGAAATCAGTAGATGAAATCTAAATTTGTTAAAACTGAAATGTTACGCGTTGCAAAATTTCAGTTCCAGTAATACTGTGCTACTTCTTTTCAGAACTACATTTTGGCAGATGAGCTTCGCAGGGAATTGCCCCCCGACCAGGCTGAATACTGCATTGCCCGCATGGCACCCTATTCTGGTCCTGATGCTGTACCTGGTGCTCTTGACTACATGTCCTTCTCAACCGCACTGTATGGAGAAAGTGACCTATGAGCCCTCCTGCCACCATAATCACTGTCACCTCCCATTGGCCCGGGACCATCAGTCCCTTACAACCGTCAAATATTTTTTTCCTTTTATCACATCCATTTTATCAACATCTTTTCCAAAGTAGTACACCTCAATATACTGTCTGCTTTTTCTACAGTAGCTGCTCCCATGGAAACGGGGACATCATAGGAACATGATTAAGAACACAAAGAAATTACCAGCGCTGCAAACCGATTAAAGGCTTATTAATGAAAGCCCAAATTATGATTACTGACTGAGTGCTGAGATTTAAATTATACCAATGAGCTCTATTTCTAAAATGCATTCTTAACGTAGCATTAGCCACACATCAACACGCGAAAACGTGCATCCTGAGGTGAGCAGGCGCTGGTAGTTTAGAAAAAAAGAGGCAGAAGGTTATATTTGAGTTTTTCAAAAGCAAACAGACCAGTTGACAGGAGTTTATGCCCCTCCTGGGTTCAGGTGCATCACTTTTAATGCTCCCAACTCTGTTTCCCGTCTTTCTCTTACTTTGGCCATAATGTCTGTATTGTACTTGCTCCACATCCAATGTAGCAGGTTCTCCAGGTTGACAAACGGCCGTCAGATTTGCTCTCTTTGCATTTTTATTATATTTTTTCTTTGAACTGAAAGTTACATATTTTATACAGGATAAAAAAGCTATTTTCATCATCCGATTAATAAAAAAAAACAGAAAACTAAAACCCTTGGTGTCCCCCCCCCCCCCCTTGGTCATGAGTGAATGCATGGGCAAAGCTGTTTTTTTAATGAAATGTGAATTGCTTGCTGACTAGTCGGCGAATACTACGGACGGAAAGCTATTTGATTCATGAACTTCAGGTACATGTATAAAAATAAGAGTAGTTTTATTGTAGGTAATATAAGTATGTCGTATATGGTCTTTGCACTAATTATGGCATCAACTACACAAAGGCACTTGAATATTGACATTTATTTATTTAGAAGGTTTTGTCCAAAGCAAAATACAAGTGAGACAATTCACACAAAAAAAATCTCCACCCATTTACAGTTTTGATGCACCGTCAGGTTGCCAAAATGGAAAACACTGGCCGCCTAATTTAAATACAACCAGTACGCTAGTCATGGACAGAACGACTCAGAATATGCTCACAGGTGTTTTTAACCATGTGAACGAGAGTGACGTAAGTAGCCACTAGGGGTGGTTGGATCGCTCCAAATATCGATAGTATCGATACCAACGTTGGTAGTGGATGGATACCAGCATGATGGGATCGATACTGTTCCAGTTATTCTCCTCTACACTCCCAAAAGTAGACAGATCTGTGCAAACAAACACTGCACCTTGCAGCTCACTTTGCTCCTGCCCCCTCATTTTACTAAAAACTTTGCTAAAAAAAATCTGTCCTGAGTTTTAACATGTACATAATGACCTAATTAAATGTGGAGTGCAGAAATCACAAAATCATTTAACATAAGATGAGAAAGAACTTTATTTATCCCGAGGGAAATTCTTTCGTCATGATCATGCTCAGTGCACAAGAAGGATACAGGTAAGATTTGGTGGTTATGAAAATTAAATCAGATTTAGCATATTGATGATGCATTGCCGCCCCCTACATAGTACATAAGCTGCTTCTGTAAGTAAAAAGTATTGGTATCGGTATTGATATCGGTGATATTGGCCCTGTGTTTACCGGGTATCGGACCGATACCAAATTTAGCAGCATCGCACACCACTAGCAGCCGCATCACCCTTGGGGCCGTAATGACCAGCGACCACGTTGATGACGTTTGTGTGACGCGCTCGGCCAACAAGCCCAACAAGCATGGCGCCCCCATGTGACATGGGACAACGGACCAAGGATGTATAGCCGAACACCTCCTATGCTAACCCCGTTCGGTTATCTTGCCGAGTTGTAATGCAGTGCAGTGATTCTCAAGCCGTGGGATCTCAAAAAATAGAGATTACAAAAGCGTTTAATGTTTTTTTTCTGCGCCCCGACAAAATGTATCCGTAGCAGTCCGTTAGTAATTGTTATTGTGGTGGAAGCCTCGCTCGATGAATCGGGTCTCCAGACAAAAAGTTTGACAGCTGGGAATGCAGAGGATAGCCTCAGTGCTATTGCAGAAAAGTGGACGGGTTCTTTATGTTTTCACGTAGTCGTATTTGAGATGTTCTGTTAAATGAGACCAAACACCGATTGATCTCTGGGGAAAAAAATGAGTCGACCTGATTTCTATTTGAGTACCATACAATGAGTATTGATCCCAGGCATCCATCTCAGCCTACAGCCCCCTTCAGCTGGAGGACACCCTCCTGTGCCCCTTGCAGCTAGATTTCTCCAGCTATTGACTTCATGCTAATCAGTATATCACGTAAATGATTGTGATATTTGACAGACAGCTTTGCTTGACAATGCAGCGTTTTCTCAAAGAACGACTCTGTATATTTGCCTTTGACACTGAAGTGCTGACAGGGTTGCATGAGGTACTCAGTTGTCAGATCATTGTAGCTGATTTGGAGTTTCCTCATTGAAGACACTGTTTCACAATAAGGTACAAAAAATGAACCCATTTTAGCAGTTGGAGAATTTTAATGGGAATAATCTGGCTATCCAATGACGTTTTTTTGCTGAGTCGACAACAGTAGTATTAATAGTAACTTACTGGGAATTGTGGCCACCACAAAACTGTTGGTTTCTCCAGTTGTCTGGGGTAGTGTGTAGTACAGCAGAGAGTCTAACTGACTTTTGACAGGGATGACGTGGTGATAACTTATTTTCCCTTAGTGCAGAGAGAAAAATAGTGGAAAAGAAACACTTGAGCCAGACTGACCAAAAACACGTTGTCTCTGTTATTTGTCTCTGGCAAATAATGCATTCTAGTAATGGCTGGTCGCACTCTGAAGGACGATCCCTGCTCGGTAAGCAGGAAGTTTAGCAGCTGTTACTTCAATGAAAACTTTACATCTTTTCAACTTGCAGAATTAGCTACACATCTAGCAGTTTTTAATGCCAAAGCGTATGGCAGGTCTGCTCCTTGGGCAACACGTGTGCATTGTAATCCCCGTTGCGAGGTGTGTTCACCGTATTCTGTATTGTAACCTTCAGCAAATTAATCGCACTAAGCCATCAACCGGTCATAAACATCCAGGTGAACAAGTTGTGTGTACTGAACTACATTACAGCTATTTATAAATGGTTGTTAACCATATAAACTGATAGTAATCGTTCATTTCAAGGCTTCGGAAAGCATGAGTGGAACAGCTTTTAATGCATGTGTGCAATTAATACGTTAAACTTGAAAGTAAATCTACACATCCGAAAGAATAATATGAAACTCAATATTACATTATTTGGAAAATTCAAATGTTTGCACAAATTCGTGGCAATACTACACATTGTCTGATATGCTTTGAGAACACTAAGCACAGCTGTCCTGTATGGGAAAATCAGTAAATGCTTTTACTTGTCGCCTTTTCCTTCTGTGTGTGTGTGTGTGTGTGTTAAGTTCACGTATTACATTTATTTATATATGCAATCGAGAATGTATCTGCCCGTAGAGGACGAGCGCAGGGCGATGCCGGCGTGTCCCTGCTAGCGGGGTGTCCTCTGGCCGGGCTCCCTCGGCAGTGCGGGGCGCAGAAGCCCGCCACCCCCCATGTGATGACACGGTTACGCCGTTCCTCCGTTCGCTTCTCCCGTGCGGTGGCCTGAAGCGTGCAGGTAAATGCGGCCGCCCGGTTTCCGAGCTGCGCCACCGGGGATCCATCGGCGTTAGGCGCCTTAGAGCCACCAAGGGCTATTTAAAGCGTGTCTGATATGGTTCCGCTTAGAGGATAAAAGGGAAATATGGATCATTGCATTATTTTTATGTGGGGTACCAGGGGCCACCTCTAGTCACCCCTTCGATCCCCTCTGTTCTGAACGTATTTTAGACGCATGTTGCCATCCGAGTCATGTGCACGATCTGTGTGGGTAAGGGTGGGAATGCATGCAGGGAATAACCATATAACTGTGTCTGTTATGACAATTCCTTCTGTGCAGTGTGATTACAGTCGGTTCTTGTACCGCAACGTGACCACTATTTAGAAAAAAAAGACAGCTGGTATCCAGAACCGTTTAATAAAGTTCTTTCTCATCTTATCTTAAATGATTTTGTGATTTCTGCACTCCACGTTGAATTAGGTCATTATGTACATGTTAAAACTCATTTGCCATTTCTCATTTTGGAGGCGTTTCCCGGCTCCGACCGAGCGGATTTGCCGCGGGTTTGCCGGGACACAGCCATTGCAATGGAAAGCGACGTTAAAGTGCGCTTGGGCGAGCCTTTCTCGCTGGTTACCTATCAGTACCGTCTTATTTCCGCACCCTCTCTGGGCGTCTCTGCTGCTAAAGGGGACTGCAGAGCCGACGAACGGGTGATATTTTAGTTATATCGTATCGATTACGCTCTGTCCACAGTGTAATTAATCTTAGTTGCGTGCTATTCTAACCACCCAATCCCCTTTGTTGAGTTGACACTATTCGGTATGCTATTGGTTAAGATTTGTGTCAATCAAAACTGGTAAAGTTCTTGTTTATACAGATGTGCCCGCCCCTTTCGGCACTTAAAAAGTTCTGGCTTAGAAGTTTTAGTCATCTCGGCCTGTGGCAGAGGACGAACATGTGCAGCTTTGTTGCATTTAATTCGTGCTGTGACTCGTGAGGTGAGGGGCGTACCTAGGAATTCTGCCCCCCCAGACAAAATGTCACCTTGCCCCCTGTGGAGAGCTGCCCCATGATTCTGCCAGGACACCCTAGTGCGTGCATCTAACGGTAAGTTCCGTTTAACCGACTGCATAATGATGTCTTTCAGCGGTTTCTTGTTGTTTTCCTTAAACTGTGTTGTTTGTTAGTGCCGTAGTAATGAGTCTTTACCACTACGTTAATATGTAATCTAAACATGTATTAACCCAGTTAAAATGCCTATATTCTGTGATTGTTGCTAGCACAAAAAGCCATCCTATCATGTGTAATTGGTATTGGTCGAAGTTAGTGCTTATTTCGTCAACAAAATGCTAGTAATGGAAAAAACCCTGTTTGGCCACAATTTTATTAAAGCTACCTTTTATTCTATTGAAACATATATAATCTCTGTATGTAGTATATTGTTGATTGTTGGCTAATGTGAGTAGTACAGTATGTAATGTTTATATTTCTATTGCAGAAGTTTGTACATACTCAGACACACACTCCTATAACAGAAGTTGATGAATGTCTGCTTTGTGCGTAATAAAGAACAGCTGGAATAAACGCTTTGCCTCACTGTTCCAAGCGGGCATCTTGCAGCGACTCTCATCTCAGCACCGGTGCCTGAGATTCGGATGTCAGATACTTTAACCCGGCACAACATTTGTAATGGCCACATTTTTATAGGGGGGCAATTTCACTAATCCTAATGGAACTGGAAGAAAGTCGGTTTATGGTCTCACATTCTGAGATGAAAACTTCAGGTCAGAAAATACTGCCCAGGTAAGACGTGACAAATGCATGATAGCAAGCACTGCATCTGGCTGTGTTAAACGGTAAGGCCTGTAATAGCATCATATTTAGTACACTGGTTACTTTTGATATGTGTTCCTGGAGCTGAACATATTTTTGCATTAACAAAAATGAATTGAATCAGGTTTGAGGCAGTCCTTGTGTTTAAGGGATTAGATTCAGGCTGGAAGATTTCATGCTCAAACAAATCTTTTTCTTGAGCAGAGCTCCTAACTGCTAACTGAACCCTGAAATGTTTATGTGCATATTTAACTTTCAAAAATTTATTCTTACTAACATGGGGGTTGTTGAATGAAATATCATTTTCAATTATATATTTATATATAAATATAATAGCATTAAGTAAGTTGTGCCAGTAGATGGAGACATTGTATTTTTTATACTATTATGACTTGCCTATATTATTCTAAATCAGGCGGACAGAATGGGCTGTTGTCTATGTGGGTTTTTGATGCAACTGCCTAATTAGGTAACTAATTAGAGGACTGATTGGCCGAAGAGTCCTCACATCTAGGTTTGAACAGCTGAGCTAAAGGTTATCCGGAAAACCTGCATACACACCGCCCCTTTGCGGGTAAGATTGCCCACCTCTGCTCTAAATGAACCGCGAAGGTGCTTCTGTTGGTGTACAAACCAATTCTTCATCCTCACTGTTCAAACTGAATGGTGTGATGGAACTGGGAATTTCTGTGAAATAATATTTCCAACATTTAAACATTTTGGCAAAAGAGGGGAATGGGGCATTACAAAAAGCACATCAGACTAGGGAGCTCAAATGCCCTTGCTGGGAAAACTGGTAAATTAATAAAAAAAATTAATATAAAATAATTGTCTTGGTATATAGCATGATTACCTTGCTACAAGTTTCCCAAATCGTTTATATTAAGTAGAATACCTTCACGTTTTTTTCCCCGGTTGGGTTGTATTGTGCGTCACTGTTTTAATGGATAATTTTTGTTTCTGTGATTTGGATGGTAGAAAGATATTCCAGAATCTTCTAGAACAGCTCTACTCCAGAAACATTGGTCAACAGCATAGTGAATATGTAAGTAAATAACTCTCTCGTCTATAAAAGTATCAAAGGCACCGGGCTAATGTGACTAGTTTAAGGTTTTAATTACACAGATGTAACAGTTATTTTAATCGCTCTTTGTGTGTATACCCTTAGTTTGTAATATTGGCAGGCTTGCCTCAGAGCAGGTTGAGTACTGCTGCTCTGGAAGTAATATGAATGCTTCCTAAAAGTTCAATGCAAGTATGACATGCAGATCTACAGCCGTATCATGTTGCTTAAATAATATTGTGCATTTTTGTAAGTCGTCATTTAGTGGTCATTTGAGCCCTAGTTCCTCTTTTCTTTCAGCCTTCCCTATCTTGATATGTGTGAATAAAGGTGCCACCCCATAACTGGTAAACAAGCTGGTTTCAAATGGAATTGGAGAATACCACAATGTTTCCCTGGTTGCAAATAAGAACCAAAACAGCAGTGAATAACAAATTTGTGGTGCCACCTAGTGGCAGATAAAATATTTTTGTTCAGAATTTCTGAAATATCTTTAAATATACACTGATTTAAGTATAATGAACTGAAACCCAAAACCGCATTTGAATAAGTTGTGTAAATGATTTCTTACACTCAGAATACATTGTAATAATTTTTTTTATTCATTTTACTGACCCACTCTTGATGCAGAGTCATGTTCAGTAAAAGAACCCATCAAAAAAGTAGTTTTGAATCAAAAAGAAATTTGTTTCACGTAGATTTTTTTTTTTTTAATATATCCATTACTCAGAGTGGCTCAGTGGGCAGGGTTTCCACAGTCGGGGATTTAAATGCTCCCTCCACTCCATTTCTGTGCTCCCTTTGGCAAGGAGTTCCTGTAGCTACTCCGGTTTCCTCTTGCGGTCAGGAGACATGCATCTCTAAGCTGCATCCTGTCCATGGTGTTCTCCTGCCCTGGGCTCTCTGCTGTCTGGGATAAGCTTAGGGTGCCCCACAACCCTGTATTGGATGACGCAACCAAGAGATTTGGTTATTTTTGGTGCACTACATGAATGCATTAAAAAAAATGCAGGTATAAGAATGTGAGATGTTATAGAAAAATCTGTTTGCTAGGCGGGTTCATATAGTGCTTTGATTTCGGGCACACAAACTGATAGGGGTATTTGTTAGTTAGCCTAGAGAACGAGGAAGGGGCCCAGAGCAGGACCCTCACAATGAGCAGAGTCGGGGGGAGACCTGGGCCCAGAGGCTGCTCCGGCGGTATGTCACACCTCCATGCTATCATTTACAATTTCTATTCAGCTTATGATGATCAGCTTTGTCACTCTCTGCCTCTGGGGTCGTGGATCCCGACCCTGTGTATTTAATTTTTTTGATGTGGGTTTCCATCATTATCTTCGAAGGAGATAGGCAGCCATGTATGAAGGAACCATGGCTAAAGCACAAGTGAGTGGCCGGATGAGTTTCCTCCTAAACCCACACTGAATGCTGAACTGGTGTGTCAGACATGAGTTCAGCTGTCGTCTGTCCCTTTACATTCGGTGATTTCTCACAAAAGGTAACTTTTATTTTGGATTCCTTTAGGAGAAAATTCTTCATCTTTGTCTCTTTCGCAAGCTGTCACAATGTAAAGGAGGGGGAAAAAAACTTGAGATAATTGCAGAAAGTCTGTGGAAGCCACGGCTAAATTAAAAATTCCAATTGCCTGCCTGGTATATCCATCTATAGACAAACATCAGAAGTATAGATGTGGCTGCAATCAGACAAAAAGAATGAAGAATCACAAAAAAAAATGCCCACAAGCAGAAGATGGAATGTAGATGTAATTAGTATAGAATTTTGCTGTTTTTGTTTTTAGATTTCACGTTCGCATTTTTATTTGATCTGCACACCACTATATATTCGATATGCAGTTGAAAGATGAAAGGATATGTATTGACTCAGCTTTCACATTTAGCGATTAGCATTTTCCAGCCGATATGAAGTGCTTCACGTTACTTATATGCGATGCCAGCCCAACTAGCACGACCTTCGGCAGTCATCATGGTTAAAATGGAGCGACGAGTGGGGAAGCCCACGTCTGCTCAATGCACAGCGGGATTTCTGTCACTGTACTTGTACTCTGATGCTTTGCCTTTATGCTGCTGAGAAATCATGAGCCCAGGAGAGCATTAAAGCCCGTCTGATACCTCAGTTGGTGCGTCATTTACTCTGGCCATCTCAGGCGTTCTTTATGAAAATTGTAATGTTTTTCTAGTGGAAGAGCAAAACTATAAAAATGTTGCTGGAATGCCCTTGGATATTTTATCATTGTACAAAGCATAAGATGCGTAAAAAGCCATTTATTGTTTTGGGGTAGCATTAGTATGCAGGTCATGAGTGAGATGGGCTTTTCAGAATCTCCTGGGGAAGGGAGGTGTGCACGGCGCAGGAATGGATGCGGGGCTTACACTGTATGTGCTTTACTGAGAACGCCAGAGGCTTGCGAGGCCAGGCTGTTGCTAGGCAATGGCACAGACAGCGCTTATGATACACTGATTCCATCGACTATGTGATGTGAATTTAAAACGATGTTATATGGAGCCAGCCATTTTTAATTTGACATCATGCAAGAGGAATAAATGAAATGGCCCTTCTCGATGTTTATAAACAAACTGATGGAGACCTGCCTCTCAGTCTGCATATTCATGTTTAATTTCAGCGATGGGGCACATGAGAATGTGATGGGATTGACGTATTTTAGGGAATTATTTTATGAAACATTGGTTACATTTTGGATAAATTGTTACCTATGAGGAAAGTGAGTGATGGATGTTATGCGAATACCAAGGTGTCAGCAGCACTGGACCAGTGATTGACACTGTTTCTACACCAATAACTGAAAATAATGTACTTTAAGAGGGTACACACCAGACACTCCTGTCTTCGGCATGATGTGAAAAATTAATATTCTAGCACTAAAATTAAACATCTGATGAATAGTTTAATTTTTAAAGTATTCTCATCACAACGAGTGGTGTGGATCCATGTTTAGTCGTCAAGTTGTGTTGACATATGAGGTCATAAACTTTATCAGTGATAAACTAATTTGAATTCCATTTCCAAATGTAAATGTATTACTGATACTCGGGTAGCTGTATTGATTATTCTGGATGCTTCATGCTACAGAAAAGTTTATTTTGATTTGAGAACGGGTTTCTATATGAATTCAGTGTAGAACTGCAACACGTTACTTGAGATGAACTATGTCTTTCTCAAAATGTAAGAGCACGTTCCTTCTCATATAGTTGATGGCTTATTTCACAGCTCATTGAAATGTATTAGATCGCCACAAACATGATGTGATGCAAACAAAATACTATGAATTGAGAAATGTTTGTTCACACGATGAGTCGGAGAGACCCTCCAGCACTAGAGTCCAACTGACATCCAATGGCTATATATACATAGTATAGCGTTATAAAGGGTGACCATGGAAAAAGCAGAAATGTTACAGATTCCTGTCCATTTAACCAATAAAGGTCTCACATGATGTTCTTGTATTACGCTACACACATTGTACATTCTTCTCGATGGCACAGGATTCAAAAACATAATCTTCGTATCTTAATTGGTGAATCTCTAATATACATCGGAACGACTGATATCCTGCAAAGACCGTGAGGCGTGTCTCAGCCGCTCTTTAAGTGACATTTCTATCCATGTGCATTACAGCAGGGTGACAATAGGTCCTCTTTTTTGGGGGACCCGCGTGCTAGATTATTCGCGATTGTCGGGTGTTTGATTATAAATGGCCAAAGGCGCCATTGCAGACAGTAAGGACTCTGAAATCGTAGACGAGTTTTTTGGTTGTATTTAGTGTCTATAAATATGCGGTCAGCTCCGGGCAGGTGGCCTTTTTAATTAATTACTCTACACAGTGACGGGACACAAATAGCCAGGGAACGCGTAGCGCCGAAGCAGCTGTGTTAGGGGACGGGGGGCCCCGCTTCTCACCGCCGATCGTCTCTATGGTATATATGACGGAATGAACGGTCAAGTCGGGACGAGTCCCGAACAGCTTCAAGGTCACGGAAGAAAAATAAAATGCTTCAAACGGCTTGTGTTGAATGTGTCTATTAAGGAGAGGTGCGGACGGCTTGCTGCTGGGATTTATACATTTACTCGGCAACAAGATGCAGTTTTGCTTAGTTATTAAAAAAGTAAGGAATGTGTGGGACTGGTGGGGGAAAGGAGCCGGGCGCACCGTGCGCGACCACCCGCAGGAGACGGCACAGGCTCCCGCAGCCCCCGCCGTACTGCACAGGTACGCTGCGCCTGCTGTGCTTCCGTAGGCGCCCCCCCCCCCGCCGCCGCCGCCGCCGCCGATCGACGGGCAGCTTGACCTCTGACCTCCCGCCCCCCCTTCCCAACGCCTCCTTCCCGGAGATAATGAGTAGGGAAGCCGCGGTAGCAGCGGGCGCAGAGAAAGGCGCAGCGCGGCGCGGCTCGGACTGCGGGAGCCCATCTCACGCACATAATCCAGCGCCCTTACCATTCACATCTCTCCGCCTCCGTGCCCCCCCCCCCCTCCTGTTCTCCCCCCCCCTCCCCCCCCCCGCACCCT
>JAODKM010000025.1:12226537-12239558 GCA_026780845.1 Petrocephalus sullivani
CGTGACTCCACCCCCCGCCCACCCCCCAGCGCCCCTCTCCTCCCCCCCCCCCCCCCCCCCCGTCCCCCCCCCCCCCCGGCTCTCCCCCCCCCCCCCCCCCCCCGCACCCTAGTATCTGACACATTCTGCCTTCCCCAGCACCATCCTACCTACCTACGCACCGATTTTTTAAAGAACTGCTCCTATATTATTATTTATTTTTTTTTTTGGTTTCGTTTCATCTTATCCCCCTAAAAAAATAAAAAAAAAGGCCAAATACTGAGATTTAAGCACGCGCAAACATGATGGCAGCGGCTCCAATCCAGCAGAACGGGACTCATACTGGGGTGCCGATAGACTTGGACCCGCCGGACTCCCGTAAGAGACCGCTGGAAGCGCCCCCCGAAGTGGTCAGCACCAAGAGGACGAACACTGGCGGTAGGTATCCGGCCGCCCGCCCGCCGGCCGCCGATCCGCGCACCCCGGTCATCATGGATACACTGCTTCCCTTTGTCGCCGTCTGTTACCCGCAATGCCGGGGCTGCGGCGACTATGTAGCTTTTACTGTAACAATGATACAATGTAACGATTGTATGAGGAAACATGGCGACCGGGCGCTTTGCGTGCGCCGCGGAGACCAATATAGCCGGAGTCAGAGGCAACAGATGTCGGCGTGGCTGGAGCGGAGCGGGACGGTGCGCGGCTGTGCCCGGGTGACGGCGATCGGTGCCCGGGAGACGGCGATCAGTGCCCGGAGACGGCGATCAGTGCCCGGGCTTGGCCGTGAGAGCCCGGGCGCCAAATGTCAGACGTCGGCCGGGAATCTGCGCGCTTATTCGCGCATCGCCTTGCTAAACAGTCCGATTCGCGTCCCCCCCCTGTGCCGCCGAGCGCTCCCCAGCACCACTTCCAGTGCGATCTCCTCCGGAGACGGTTAGCGCAGATGCGGCGGCTGGCTTCCGCACGTCCCACGCAGCCGGGCGCCGTCGCTCCGTCCGCCGCTAATTTGCGCTCCCGTTATTTCTAACGTGGAATGGATACAGTTACCGCCGGGAGTGCGGCGGGGGGGGGCGATCAGCCGGCGTTTGCCTTCGCACCGAGGCGCATGTTTGTCTTTTACTCCGCACCTGCCTCGGTGGGCTTTTTTTAATGCATATATATAAAAGGGCGTTAGGCGGCTTCCCGCTCCGCTTCATGTCACCGGGGCCGTGCGATCGGCGGACGGGTCACAGGATAAAATGCACTGAGGCCCCGCTGCTGGGCAGAACGCGGAGACAGCGCACTGACGCCCCGGTCCGCAGCCACCCTACCCGGCTTGGCAGGAGCCGATCGGCGGCGTATTAGCGCCCCACGCTCCGTGTGCACGCCGCTCTCATTTCCATGCGTCCTTTAAGACACATTTACGTGCGTTTTCTTAATTGCGCCGATGGATCTCTCCGCTGCCGCCGTATAGCTTTTGCATAAATTAGGGGTCTCATTGTGCATCACCAAAGTCCACTTTTTTTTTTTTTTTTTTTTTGGATCGTGTCCTGTTGCGATTCCGGAAATCATGCTTCAGACCATGGAAGCTGCAACTCCAAATCTGAGTAAGGATGCGTTTGTTTCTTACCGGAGCTTTAATTGTCGGTGTTGCGGTTGTGTTGGCGGCGGCTTGGACCGCAACCGGAGCGGCGCCCCGGCGCACAGCCCCCCCGCCTTCATATCGTGCTCTTCTCGATGTTTGCCAGTCGAATTATCGGCCTTGAAACGTGATGCTATTCTCGCCGATTTACAATCTTGCCTTCTCTTTCCCTTCCCCCCAGAGGACGGCCAATTTTTCCTAAAAGTACTAATACCCAGTTATGCTGCTGGATCTATAATTGGAAAAGGAGGACAGACGATTGTCCAGCTTCAGAAAGAGACGGGCGCCACCATCAAACTGTCAAAATCCAAAGACTTTTACCCAGGTAGGTCGTGTGTCCCGTGCATGTCCTTATTGGTGGCATTTCGTGCTGTCACCTTCATGGCCAGATGTCCCCTGCTACTGGAAGCCGGCATCAGCAGTGTTACTTTCGGTTCCGCGGTTTTATCGGCGATCGCTTCTGTCCTCTCCAGCCTACAGGGACCGGGCTTGGCATGGAGCGGAAACGTACGCCGAATTTAGGCGTAATTCCATCAAAGTGTTCGGCTGGTGGAGCCTATAGCGGAAGCCGGAGGCCGAGTTTCGCCTGTCCGTCATTCCACCTGCTTTAATCGCGGAATTTATTGCCAAACCGTACCTCATATCGACGATAGGATTTCTGTGATTGGTTTTTAATGTGGTTTTACTTGATTGTTTTCTGCCATGGCGCAAACAAAATGGTCTGCTTCAAAAATAAGGTCCTCTTTTTTTCCTGTAGTTTGACACATTGTTCGATAAATGGTCAAATGTAAACTATTCCTTAAACATTTGTAGTGAGACATTTGTTTTATGAACTTTTGGGAAATAGTTTTTATATTAGCTAGAGTTTTTCTGGGGGACTAGAAGCTGTATTCTTATGCAGGTAGCCTTTCCCACAGGCAGATTCGGCGTCTGAGCTGCCAGCAGCAGGTGACGGCATCAGGCCGCGTGGTACGTGGCCGTGTCTCACATCAATGCAGTGTCTGGGCTCAGGGCAGACCAGTCCTCTGCTGTAAGCCTGGCCATCAGAGGTGTTTAGGGCTGAGTTTGCCTTTGACCTTCAGCTGGTAGAGTTCCCAGGCCTTACTGGTATCCAGCTCCTACAGCACCAGGAGGAGAATTTTATCTTATTTATTTTTTTTTTACCCATTAGCACTTCTTTGAGGAGGTTGTTGCTCTTACCTACCATTGTATCACAAATATTCCAGTAGTGAAACCGTTTGATCTTATTAGCCAGGTGTTACAGAAATTGTGTTGTGTGCAAATGACCAGCTCATGTCACGAGATTTGTTTTAAAAAATGTAGCTGTACATACGTGAAGTTTTACAGAGTAATCCGTAATATAATGTCCATGCTGTAGGCAGCTGGTCATGGACGACTAAACCCTGGTGTAATATGCAAGGACTTTGCATGTTCTTCTGAAGGTCAGTCGATGGACAAACGGTTGTAATTTGTTAATCTGCCAAACAAGCGCATGCATGTTGGTTATGGATCATCATTCACTCTTTTTATGAACCTGTTCTAATGTCACTGCAGTACAGTGCTGGTAAATTGAGGGAAAAGGATGATTATTTTTTATAGCTTCCGATTGTCACCGGGTTGGTGCATTCTTTGAAACATATGCTGCATATGCTGCTATCCAAAGGAATGCATTTTCTCACTGGTGCAACGTGTTGGTTGTCAAGGAATTGTACCGTGTAATAGCGCGAACTGTGACAGTTGCACACTGCGTAATAACGCAGTATGACGGTGGCATGGGGTGTAGTAATCTGAGCATGGTGGTCTACAGGGAGCACATTAAGAGAAGTAGCTATTCTATTTATAGCACGCCCGGTATCTGCAGATACAATAGACTAATTGTGCATATAAGCGTGGCCTGTTCTGATGCTTTGCTGAAAGTTTACACTCTGTGGGCAAATGAGGAGCATCTGGTCTGTTAGGAGACTCAGATGGAGTCCCCAGGTCTCGGTTTGCGTACCAAAGGTAAGAGGATGCAGTCAGGCTTCCAGAAATGATTTCAAATGGATAGTCAAAATATTTGCAAAGTAAAAAGCAAAAAAGGTGACGTTTTAATTATTCTGGTCAGCAGAAATAAGCATTTTCTATAGATATATGCCGTAGCAGAGTAGTTTTCTGTTGGTGGCAGATAGAAATGCAGGTTTTTAGGTTTCTTAAATGAACAGCCAGTAAGTGTTTGTGAGTAATGCTTAGTGGCCTTATTTTCAGTTTTTGGAAAACAAGTTTATGGTTTTCATATTGCACGTGTGGTATGGTAATGTTGGTACTTTTATGTTACTGTGTTATTACTCCCTGTGTGGTGTGTAAACTGCTTTAGATTTTAATGTGTTTCAGTAACAGTGTTAATAGTAAAGAATACACCTGTTCATTGTATACTGCTGGAAATCTATGCTGCATCCAAAAGGCCTGTTTTGTCTGTTAGGGAAGTTTACATTTGGACGATCTGCTGCTCGCTTGAATGAATCTAAGCCTTGTGCCTCAGCTAGAGCAGTAATGATCATAGTGACAGACCCAGTGCCTTTTGTGTGAGGAAATGCTTTCTGTGCTGTGATCTAAACCGATCTCCAGCGGGTTCATCAATGGCTGCGTTCTACCCAATTAATCTTAACGGCAAAGGCGTTGTCAGCCTCAACCTTGCCTCTCCTTTCAAGGTTTTGTGGGATTTGAAGACTAAATATTTGTAATGGTAACCCTTAAAAAGCTCTCGTGAATTTGTTGTGATCATTGCTGGGTTCCAGGATGAACTCTCCTGGGATTTTTGAAATGTCTCATGCAGTTTAAGTGCTTATTATTATTAATATTGTTATTAATAATAATGTTTTTTTGTCAGTCATTTGTTTTCTGACAATACAAATAAGTAATATTAACATATTTTATGTAGTAATTGTTATAAATTGCAGTAGAATACACCTAATCTGTGTACTTAATTGTGGTCCTAAGTGTGTTGCATCCTGAGTGATGTAGTGTTCTTATAAGCCATACAGCGATATGCTCGGGTAAAGCTGAGAGTGGCTATCGGGGAGTCGGTGGCGGGGGGTGGGGGGGGTGCCCGTGTTCTAGAAGGAGTCTGAGCTGAATCATGAATGGTGTGATTGAAGCTGTTGCCTAGGTAACGGGCCCCGAAGATAGCTTTTGGTGCAGTGTGTATGATTTCTGTGCTAAGCCGCAGCCAGAGGAAGCCAGCTGACTCTGCTTTGTCCCTGTAACTACCTGCCGCTCCTTAGCGGTACTGCATATCCCTGTACCCGCTTACCTGTCTGTGAGCACACAGGTCCACAGGAGATGTGAGAGGGACCCTGGCTGACTCCAGATGCTCTGCACAAGATAGGAGGTACACGTCTGATTTGAAAGCCAGTCTGCCCTCAAGGCACTGAGAACGTGAAGTCCAACCATACCTGCACAATTCTATAGCATTTAATATGTGAAAAGGCTTCTGCCAGCATTGTTTTGCTGGAGACTGGCGTGTGAGCTATTGGCGTTATCTCGGACTCTTTACTGCTATTTGTAGATTTTGTAGATTGGTATCGATATGCATCCGACGGACAGTGGCTGCATGAGCTGAAAACGTCTTTAAAGAAAATCTAATTAATGATCCACAGACCGAGTGACCTTTAGATATCGTCTTCATGACTGTAATAGCAGTGATCAAAATTCTGCGTGTGCTGGAAAGCTGCTGTTTGTATTAAAGACCAGTATAGGCAAGTTATTTCGTTATTCATTGCATCGTTACGATGGATCCATAAGCCGCGCTGTCTTCCAGAATCGTAATCAGAAATTGCTCATTTTGGTTCAAGGAGATTCCACTTTATGGTTGAACCACATTTACCAACTGCTGTTGAGCCAGCCTTTCCCGGGGCGTGTGAATTGTTATGGTAGTCAGGAGCCAAGCCAGCCTGTTCTAAATTGCAATCTGTTAGATGCATGCTGCACACAGTGATTCAATTACTACCTGCATAACCCACTGTTGACTGCTGGCTGATCTTTGTTGCAAAGTCAGATCTGTCCCCCTGGAGATAAATGAGATTAAGTGTATGTCAACGGTAGGAAGGACGCAAAGAAATGTACACAGCCTGTGCTTTTTGACACTGAGATGACGTAGCTGTGATCCGCTTGATGCATTCGCTGGTAGGGCTTATCAGTCTCGCTAACTCGGACAGCCAATGACATGCCGTCACGTGGACGAGGGGGACTGCTGTCGTTTCCCTCGTCCGTATCTGCGACTCGTCCTCCTTTGGTTTTCCTCGTTATGGCGTCATGCCGGTGGCCTGCCGTTGGCGGCCGCCAGCTTGATGTCCGAGTCGCTGGCTCGAGACGGTAAATTTACGATATGTTGACGAGAATGTGTGCGGGCAGTGCTGCGGAATGCCGTGCTGTGCCATGCCGCCTCCGAGCTGCTTAACAGAATTGAGTTACAGCTCCTCACAGATGGGGAAATGATTCGATTCCAAGTTAAGCCTGTGCTGTCATAGGGCTCTCATTCCTGTAGTCATTATAAAGATATCTGTTTAGACAAATTTCCGATTCCGTCATTTTGTAGTGGTCAAGAACGTGGTTTGTATGCATCATATTCTTAATGCATTACTTCTGTGTTTTACTTTCACCTGATACAACATGACATTAACTGAAACTTTGACATGTGACATAATAGCAATTTTCACAAGCATTTTGACCCGAACCCCGATGGTCTGAAAGATGATAATCTTCATTTTCATTTTCTTCTGTGGTATCAGAACTGAATTCCAGAACCCAATTCGTCTGTGTGGATTTGGAGTGTCTGTCTGCGGATTTGATTCCCATGTGTTTGAAGCCGCAGCCCAAGTGGAGCTTTGAATGTGGTGGAAGGGCTCATCTGCTGTTGGCCGGTCTGCTGAGGTTCTCTTTCATGTTCGGTTGCCTCCTGACCGTGAAGCAGAGCAACATCTGCAGTGGCCTGATTGACAAAGCTCTCGCTGGGACGCGCTCCTGCCAAGCACAGCAGGTGCTACCCCCGGCTCCCCCCCCACGGCAGCCCGATTGGGAGCGACACCACGCCCTTGGAGAGAGTGGCCTGGTGTGTCAGTTGTTGGCTGCTCATTTCCTGCAGGTAATTGGGCAGGGCCGGCCGGGCCCGCTGGGTGTCCGATGGCTCGTGTTGCATGGCAGCTGTTGTTGAGCAAGCGCTAGTCCCCCAGGATGTCAACGGCAGCCTAATCTGCGGGGCTGAATCCTCGTGTCTCTGTCTGTCTGTCTTTCTGTCTTTCTGTCTGTCTGTCTCTGTCTGTCTCTCTCCTTCCATTTTAATGACGGAGGCAGTTCTTTAAAATCATTAATTTCTCAGTCGATTTGTGGTTGATTCACGCCGGTCCGGCAGTCGGATACCGCGGCAGGTCCCCATCTTACCCCCGCCTCTCTCGCTGAGGCACAAACTTCACTGGAAGTTGTCATTGTTGCCCTGTCAGTCCGAAATGAGGAAGGGTGGTATGACGTGCATCTAGGGAACTTTGCAATTAAACTTTCATCACTGCCATTACACTGGGGTAGTCTTACTGTCGTTATGCGGCTGGCTTCTTATCGACATATAAGGGCACATCAGAGGCTGATAGAAAAGGATGGATGGGCTGACAGCTGAGTAGTCCCCAGCTCAAACAGTTGCTACTCAAGGCTGGCTAATGGCACATGCACTGAAGCGTAATTAGTGTTCCGTGGCCGGTAATTAAGATGCTTTGGACAAAGGTTAGTCTGTAGACGGCTAATTGATACAGATTTTGTGCTTTGTGATGGATTTGGGCATCATTACTGAACTGTATATGCTCGTCTCCTTCTGGAAATGGAGGTGGTTCGATTCGGCTGATCTTGTAGGTATGACTAATGGTTTAACAGACACTGCATGAAAAAGGAGAAAGACTTAGATTTTGTAGCGTATTGGGAAATAAGAAGACAAACCAAATCCCTGTGTCTGTGACGTTCGCCGCGGTTCTCATTGATTAATGCCCCCCATGCCATTTCCTCAGTGAGTAGGATTGGTCATTTACACTTTGAAACAGCTTGCAAATTTACAACTCTGTGTTCGGTGGCTTGTGGGGGGGTCACTGTTCTGGCATAGTAGTGAAGGTCTGCTGTTTATTTATTTAATTTATTTTTTGAATGAATGAATGAATGAATCCATATTTTATTTCATTTAGTCTCTTTCAGTGCTTGCAGACTGAATATCACTTGCTTCAAAAAAAAAAACACATCGCCAATCTTTTGGCACTTAATGTGTGAAATTGTTTTAGCAAAAAACAGTTTATTATAATGTTATTTTAAATATTCTTGCTTCTGTTTGTTCATCTTAGGATTTCATTAGTGCACAAAATGGGAAGGAGTGCTGCAAAAGCACTTATCTGAGGGAAATGCTACCGTTAATGACAGCCACTTTAGTCTTAGCTTGGGTCAGCTGGCATCTTTTAGGCTAAATGGTTGACCCTAACAAGCTGTTGTCCACATTGACTGAGGAAAAAAATGGAATTTGAACCAAAATAAATAGGCAATTATATTTTTTTACAGTATTGAAATTTATTTCAGTGCTGTATTGTGGTAGCTTCTCCTTAAAGCATGTCTTTGGTAGCAGCTCTGTGCCCACTGAGAAACTTCTCCCTGAGCCTCAAAAAAGATGTTGGCTTTTTTGTAGGATAATGTGAAATATTAACTTTGTGTGGGTTTTTTTCTTATCTGTAAAACAATGTGCTTTAGTTTCTTTAGTTTTTGTGTTAATTGGCTGATTCTGGTATTAAAGCAACAGTTTCTTGTTGATTGGCAATATTGTTTCTGACAGAGTGTAATAGTTTTGGCCTAAATTGAGAGTAAAGGAGAAAAGCAGTCATTGCTTCTGGAATGATTCCTATTCGCTGTTCTCAGTACTATGAAACTAGAAATTAAACCTATTTTAAACATTTAATAAAAATATATGCTGTACCTTCATTTTTTTATTGTGGCGCTCTGATTAAAGGGCTGGACTTCAGGGAGCCGTGGTTCTCGGCTTCTTCAGGAATTGTTGTTCTCTGGCGCTATGCAGCAATTACGTTTTGCGCCAATAAAATCCAGATTTGAAATTTTCTCTGTCAAATTCAGAGTGGCAGATTTCAACATAACGCTTGGCTCTGCTGATTTTGGCTCTGCTGATTTGGCTCTGCTGATTTAGCTCTGCTGATTTGACTTTACTGATTTGGCTCTGCTGATTTTTCAAAGGCATCCTCAGCCGTTACATTGTGCTGGACGCCATTACACTTTACACGGTGCATACTGCAATGTGAAATGTACGTTTAGTTCTTACGTTACACATGAAGCGGATTTTTATTCTGGGGCTGCTGCATATTTATTGCACTGATTTATCAGTAGTGGTTTGATTGTAATTAGGGGAAATTAAGATCAATTTGTGCAAGATAACTGTGCTAAAGATTAACGTAAATGAGCTGATTAACAAACGAAGATGCTAGTTGTAGTCGGTCGCCTCGTTTGCCCGTTGAGTCAGTAACTGCTTATCCGTGGTGAGCTGTTTTGCAGAAATCTCGGTCAGAATTTGCACTGGCGGTCTTATTTTTCCAGTGCTGCTTCTTGGCTTGCGCTTTTTCAAATTACTTGAAGAGATTTAAAGAGTGAGCAGAGTGCATCGGCGCAGTCTCGAGGCACTCTGCCGAACGGCCCTGCACATTCTGACACGCGTGTGACACGGCCGGCAGGGTAGGAAGGGCCGGCCAGGCAGCAGACCGCGTAAGTTTAAACCAAAGGCCTTTTCCTCACTCAGCACGTGGTGCTTAAATAGGATCGTTAGTGGGAAGCTCACTCGCGGGATTAGCAGAAGGCCACTAAGCAGAACCGCGGCGGCTGCGTGGAGGTGGGGCCCTCCCACCAGGAGGTTTATGATTCCTAAGAGGTCAAGGGGTTTATGTTGATCTAGGCACATTTTAAGGCCAAAGTCCTGGCTGCTATGGGTGACCAACCACCAGGCCGTTGGGCTCTGATATCACTTATTATCCAGATTTGGCATTTTCTCTTTCAGTTCTCATTAAGGGCATATAGTTTTATTATATTTAACGGCCTAGGTGATTGCCTGGTGTTGGAGGAATATACGTCGGACTGGCGTTTTGGAACGGAGCAGGGGTGGTGGGTGCAGGGTTTCGATCCCCCAGCGGTGATGACTCGCTCGGGGTGAATGGCACTCTACACGAGCACGGGGGTGGGGGGGGGGGTTGCTCCCTGCCAGAAAACGGGAGAGAAAAGAAGTGGATCCTGAAGCAACCCATCACAGCTTGTCCCCTCTCCTCACGGGACCTTCTCATGCTGCCCCAGTTTCTGAGAGTAATGAGGAGCACAGTGCCCATCTTCAGTGCCACTTTGGGGAATTGCATATGGGTCACTCGGAACGCCAGGCCTTTGTTATTCGCTTTGCTATTATGTGTCTGAGAGCAACACGGCCGAGGAAGTGGAAGGCGTGGAGGCAGCGACATATTATTTTTGCTTCCACTTCTAAGATATCAAAGAATGGATGGTTGATTTCTAATTATGTTTATTTTATACATATACAGGCTGTTATTTGCCTGGATTTGTTGTTAAATGCTGCTCTTCTTCTCCTCCGGTGGTGTTGGGGAGCGTAGCTGTGATAAAATGGGATTCTTGATTCTTCCAGCCGCTGACACATTTTGTCTCCTTTTTACTGTAAATAGCTCAGCCTGGATCCGTGGCTGGATATGGCCTTATTCGGTCTAACTAGGCTGAAGTGCAGAGCTGTGCTGTCCAGGCAGGTCATAAATCATGTCTACCAGTGGCCCGTTACTAACAGAGCTGGGTCACTTTACTTTAATTTTGTACCAATCTAATTTCCTCCTCCTGAATCTGTTCTTCCCAACTGTTTCGACTTAGGTTTGATTTTCATTTCGATATGACACACTTTTTGGGTTTTTCTTACGTTTAATAATTTAATGCTGATTTCTTGCTCTGTTTAACAATGGAATATAATTAATATCTTGAACTTTTGCTAAATAATTTTTTTTTTATATATTCTTATACTTCATATTTGTGTAAATATATTAACATTTTGCACTTGCTTGGCATCCTTTCAGTATATTTACTGCAGTTTGATGACTGTGACGGCGAGGTTTACTCTGCCTTTGATTCCGTTTTAAATTTAAAATTTAGATGCATTTATTTGTCCCTGATCAATGAATTTTTTAAATGAAACTGAAACTCATTAAATAGTTCTGGGGGGGGGAGATTTCTAACCTGGTCCTTGGGGGACCCCCAGACAGTCCATGTTTTTGCTCCCCACTGGGAGCTGGGATGGAGCAAAATTGTGGACTGTCTGGCAGGGAGGTGGGAGGGAGCAAAAACGTGCAGTCTGGGGTTCCCCCGAGGACCTGATTGGGGAAACACTGCCAAAGGGTGATGTTAGACTGTGATTGGCTCTTTTCTTTGCTGCTGTTGTCCTCTTAGGATGTAGGCATGTGTCTCTCCTGGCACGGGGATGTTCAAGCACAGAGACCACAAAAGGCTGCACAGATGTTTGCTTCCATATATGTAATCGCTTTTTTGATAACCTGCAAGTACAATGTCTTAGCTGTGGCTTGAAAATATTTTCAAGATGCTTAGTGCTGTTGGTGCTTAGGAACTATTTTTGTGTGTGTAGGTGCATCTCATATTTTAACGTGCTTAGAAATCACCATTACGGTTAGACTATAGTCTGTCCTCTGGGGCGGAACCGTAGACGAGTCGTATTTTTAGATAATATTGTGCCCTAGTAGTGGAACTGAATTGTGGGTTTTGTTTCCAAAATGGTGACTGAGCTACACAGAATTCATCACCAAAATTTATTTGTATTTTATTGGCCCTCGCTGGTCATTAAGGATGGGTGGTTTGGATAGTTATGTGGTAACATGTAAAGCTGGGCTCAAGTACATATGACCAAAGTCAGGTTTGTCTTTTTAGGTAGTTTTCAATATGTAAAAATAAAATGAATAATAAAATGTCACTGTAAAGTTTGGCGCAATTTCAGAACTATTCCTGACGAACACAAGAGAGCGGAGAATTCGAATTCAGATGGTATTGTGATTTTTGTAAACCGCAGACTTAATTTCTGATGTATTCTACCGGAAAAGGCTGAGTTTAAGTGATTGCCTTGTACTCTTGCATATTCTAGCAGTGATGTGTGCCCAGCTTGTGTATGAGGAGATGAGTGGCAAGCTGTCATTGCTTTGTTTAAGGACGTGGAGACCTTCTACACTAACAAATGCAGTGTGCCACCTGAGTATGTGTGGAATGCTTCACGGTCTTGCTTTTATCTTGGTGTTAATTATGATTATGATGTACAGTGATGTTATGGTGTGTAACTGTTAGATCATGCAATATAGTGCTCTGCTATGTACATGTGACATTACCGTGCATAGTAATTTAATACATGAAATTCATACTATTTGGTGTCACGTACGTCAGTGAAATGCATAGGGATTCTAGCTGGATTGTTATAAATAATTGAGAAGATTTATGGATATTAAATTTAAATATGTATCTCTACAGTATCTTGGCTTTTGCTGATGTATGCAGGTTTGTTGTTCTTTGTAAAGTGGCTAAATAAAATCAGCTGAAGAGGCTTCATGCTAGTCTTTCCTGGAGGGCATTGTCCTTACCTGTGTGTATGTATATGTGTGTGTGTGTGTGTGTACGTACGTGTGTTTGTGGATCATGGGTGAGGCCTGCGTAATGCATGGAGTTGACTATTTCTGCCTTTATTACTTTAATGGTTGTGTGTGTGTTTTCAAAGGTAAATCCCACTGTTTTGTTGTGTGATTGTGGAGTTTCGTCTGAAATATGTGGGTTGATTTCTCATGCTTATTACCTGGCTAGTGGCAGCATGCCGCCTGTGCTCTTCAGAGGAGCCTTTCCTCTGAGCCTCGTCTCACCTTTTCCTCCGGCTCGGAGCAGGCGGCACCTCGGGATTCTGAGGCGCTTTGTTATAAATGGCGTCCCAGACGAGGGAGAGACGCATCGATTTTTTTATTTCCTCTTCACTTCTGTGGCTCTGCTACTAAACCTCCCACTTGTCTTCTATCATTTTAAAGGCTGCATTAATTAAAAAGTTGCGCACTTATGCAATTATGTTTCTTAACCTTGTTATTCTAACTGAATAAAGGGAAAGTCCTGAGTTCCCGTTTCTGTACGGTATTAGATGGCTCTGATTGGGCAATACTTTCTTTTTGCTGCAGTCTATGCAGTGATATGCCTCACCTACTACAAGGCCTGTATGCAGTGATGTGCCTCACCTACTACAAGGCCTGTATGCAGTGATATGCCTCACCTACTACAAGGCCTGTATGCAGTGATGTGCCTCACCTGCTACAAGGCCTGTATGCAGTGATGTGCCTCACCTGCTACAAG
>JAODKM010000025.1:12248357-12261641 GCA_026780845.1 Petrocephalus sullivani
TGCGTTAATATTTTTAATCAGATTAATCACGATGCTGGATTAATCTGCGTTAACGCGTCAATTTTGACAGCCCTAATAAAGACTTATTAATGATAAGGAGGGCAGGTGTTTATTTACTTGCTTCCTTGTCCGTGTAACACCAAGGCAGAGGCAAACAGTCAAAAAGGCTACAACAGGGATGTCTGTAAGAGCGCTGAGTGGTCGTACAGATAAGTCCTGCGGCTTTGTTTAGTCTCGAGCGAAGGTAACTGAGGCTGGAATCAAAGTACACGGGTTATTGAGGGTGTAGAGTCAAGGAGGCTTGAATTGAGCTGTCCTTTGTGACTTCTGCAGCTCCTCTCTCTGTGACTATAGCTTCCTTAACGGGAGGAATGTCTGTCTGAAAAGCAGAAGCCTGCTGTTGTGTTTGCGGGTTCCGAGAACCCCCCCCCAACCTTAATTCTGATTTAGAGGCTGAGAGATTGACGTGTTATGACAGTGACTAGGTGACCCTGGCAGTGCATCAGAGCCCCCAGGGACAGCCCCCTTTGCTTCAGCATGGGCAGTGGGCTGCTGTGATTGCGCTACACTGTTATTGTGTCTGTCATGAGTCCAGTGACTTGGCTGGTGCTGCTACCTGCAAAGTGGTTATCTGCTGTGTTTTATACAGCCTGACGTGACATGGAAAAATAATGATTTCTGAAAAGATGCTAGGAATCACTCAATTAAAACCAATGTTTTTTTTTTTCCTTCCAAAAGAAATAAACCAAGGAATAATCTGTAATTTAATAAGCTGAAAGTATTGTTTATGTCTTTGTACCAGTGATATATTTAATGTTAATATATGCAGATATATATTGCTGACTAAATATTGTGACCGCCGTAGATCGAATGACTTTCTGGTGAAGTGTACTGGTCCAGTGCCTGCCTAAGCTGGCTGGACCGACGATGGTTTAATGGTTTGTGGAGGGCAAGAACATTTGGGTCTGCTTTACTGCTTTAGCCCTGGGGATGTTGTTCAAATTACAGTAGCCAATATACACATTGGATTAAGTCAGGCTGAATTATACCGCCAGGGCAGTTTAGGCAGGGTTCAGTCCTGGAGTGTGGTATTTGTGTACATTAAATGTCTTGTTTTCATTGCAAACATTCAACACCATGGACAGTGAATGAGTATCGTGACTGAAACACTGACACAGTGTACTTTGCAGGTACCACGGAGCGCGTATGCCTGATCCAGGGCACAGTGGAAGCTCTTAATGCTGTTCATGGCTTCATTGCCGACAAGATTCGGGAGATGCCTCAGAATGTGGCCAAAACAGAACCTGTCAGCATTCTGCAGCCCCAGACCACCGTCAACCCCGACCGCATCAAGCAGGTGAGCCCTCACCTGGAATCTCGCTGCCGCTACCACTGGGAACGGAGCACGTTAACCCACGCGGCTTGTGACGCCATGCATGCTTGGTCACTTTATTCTGGAGTTAATGGAGCATTAAATTTAACTTTTCAACCTTCGACGTCATTAATTCCCCAGACTGAAACTACAATTCAAAATACTGGGGAAATGGGAGAGTGAGATCGCTTAACGGCTTATCAGAAGCGTGTCGTATCGTAGATGAATCCACTGCACCCGGTCTTGCTTTTGGATTTTGATCAGCCAGTTCTAAAGGAATTTTTTTTCTGCGTGAAAGGAGGGTGATTCTTGTTTTAATGTATTTTAAATGTTTGATTAGCTCTCTTGCTCAGCGGGAACAGTATGTTATTGTGGGAGGTAAGTGGTCTGCCTGATGCTTCATTAGACGGCTCTCACAGTGCACTCTGCTCGTTATGCTCTCTGGGTATATGCCTTAATGTAGTAAGAATAGATGTTTTGTTTCTCTATTGAAACACAGGTAATCCCATTATCAGATTAGCGACATCTACATGTAATTTGTTTAGTACATGTTTAGCAATTTAGTTTTTTGTTCGTAGCGAACATATAGACATTGTATGTGCATTAGAATTTGAGCTGGGTATCGTCTGAGTTTTTCCCGATTCCGGCGCTAAACCGACGCTTTAAGAAATGTGTCAGGGCCTAAATGGCGCACTTTTTTTTGTTTTTTCCTTTTTAAATAAAGCCTAAAACAAAGGTCTGTTGCCTGAGCACCAGGGGGAAAATATTTCAGTCAATAGCTTGGGCAATTTAGTTGCACCAAAATCCGCATTGCAGTAGGCCTACTGTCCGGTATATACCTACTGTATAGAAACTGGTGCTTTTGGTACCCACCCCTAATTAGAATAAAGATTTTACTGCTTGTTGCGTTTATAGTCAGTTAATTACAAAGATCATCTACACAGTGTATTGAGGGTGACTATTGGCCCTTTTTCTCTGGCATTAAGGAACCGACCCGTACCCAAGCCGCACCGCGACGAGAAACGAGTTACAGCGCGGCTCAGACTCGCTTCGGTTGGCTCGGTAACGACACTGCCGAGTTTGCAGAAGGAGAGTTACATAAGACCGACGGGACGCCTATTTACGGTTTCCAAGAAAGTTGGGATGCTGTGTAAATAAAACAGAATGCGATGATTTACAAATCATATAAATCCATATTTAACTGAAAATGGAACAAAGACATCATCAAATATTGAAACAGAGAAATTGTATTGTTTTTCATGACATATGCTCAGTTTGAATTTGATGTTGGAAATGTTTCAAAAAAGTTGTGACGACACTCTGTAAATGATTGGGAACTGAGGAGACCAGTGGCTGGAGGTTTGAAAGCGAAATGCTGTCACATTCTTGCCTGATGTAGGATTGCAACTGCTCAACAGTTTGGGGTCTCCTTTGTCATATTTTGAGCATATATTTGTCATTAAACAAAATTTTTCAGTTTCAACCAGGGATATAACGCTGCATTGCGAATCGGTTAAAAATCTATACAAATGTTAGACTATTCAAAAAAAAAGTGCTCTTTTTAAATAGCACGGGCAGATTCTATGCTTTTTTATTTTTGTTAGAAGAAATTTATTGAAAAACTACAGAGCCCATCTGGGTTCAGGTGAGAAATAAATTCATAATCTCTCACGGTTTTGCAATCTGTGTGCACGGTTTAGCAGTCTGCTCACGTGTCTGCAAAGAACTTTCGCCCTTAAGAGCATTGCGATTCATTTTTCATCTCAGCAAGTTTGAATCATCGCGCATTTTCTATCGATTTTAACCAATTCGTGATGCATCGTCACATCCCTTGTTTCAACATTTATGCCGTCTTAGTTCTATTTTCAATCAAATACTGCTTTATATGGTTTTCAAATCATTGCATTCTGTTTTTTATTTACTACTTTCACAGTGTCCCAGTTTTTTTGGAAATGGGGTTGTACTATGTGCAATTATTTATTTATTTGTTTATTTATTTATTTTACTGCGTGCTCATTCCCGCTAGAACACGTGTGCGATTCGCGGCGTTATGCGAGTATCAAACACCAGCGGAATTAGCATTCGCCTGACTCGTTTTGAATCCACTCCATTCAGCTGTTCTATGGCACTAAAGTACCACGCAGGAGGTTGTACATTTTCAAGTTCAGAATTTTTGGGAATGCATCACAGTTTCCAATACTACTAATAATGAGTATTATATAGAATATACTCTGTTCCCTTCAGTTAATCCATGCATAGAACACCGGTATTTCGACCAATCAGACAGTGGTGACAGAGCCAGCAAGCTTTCGGGGCGGCCAATAAGCAGGCCCATGTCGGCGCGGTTATGACTCATGTACGACTCTAATACTTTGCAATGGAAAAGTGTCACTTTGCGGCACGGGTCAGGTGCGGCTCAGTTCTTGGTGGTAATGAAAAGGGACAATATGACACCACACGATGGGAATAACAGGTACTTGCTGGTATGCGTATTTACAGTTATGGTTATACATGGCAATATGGTTACAGAGTATGGTTACCAAGCTGGACATGACATATGGCATATCGAAATGGAACCAGTTCCCGATGAGGTGGGTTTACAGTTGTGAATTTTGTTTGATTTCAAGCTTGTATACCAGCTTGTATACCAGCTCCACGATCATGGTACCAGTAACCAGTTCTGCAGTTTTTCCCTTAAAAATGAATATATTGAATGAATAAATAAATACACTGACTGTGTGACTCCGTGGTGTCTTAGGTAGGACAGGCGCAGAAGACTGCAAAGAATTAATTAAAAATGATGTGTAGTAAAACCACGGACGAGGTCACTCAACGCAAACATGCTTTTAGATCTCTTCCTGTGTGTTTGTGTTTATAATCATTGTGGTTACGTACCGTATGACGGTAACACTCTGTCCATGATGCTGACAGGTATGGAAAGACCAGATCAGACTCTCCCCAGATGGGGGTAAAGCAGTATAACCCATTATAGATGAATGCTTTATAAATACAGTACAGTCTGGGATTACATACATACATACATACAGCACAGTGCTTAGAGATAAATACAGTGTGACTGCCATTGTCAAACATACGAGCCCACCTCAGTGCAGGTTAGAAAGCAGCAGGCAATGCTAACGGGCTGTAGCCTGTACATGAATAGCCAAATGTTAGTTATGAAGTATTGCTTAAAATATGTTCTAAATGTAGTTGCTCGGTACAATTTTTAGCTTCTGTGTTTCAGTACTTGGAGGAACTGTCCCGTTCTAATAAAAACAGTTCCATCTCCCCTTTGTTTCCATATCGTCTATAAATGAGCCCAGAACAATGAGTAACCACCTGATGTTTGATGTGAAGGACTGATGACACACACATCTTCCGGTTGAAACGTTGAGGAGAACTGGAATCTCCCATCTTTAGGCCCCTTTGTAACTCGTGTAGAATTAGGCAGGAACAGCTGGACAGAAACTCTGGTCTCCCAATTTGAGGTGGTGAGGCGAGCAAATGGAATCTCCCATCTCCAGGTCCCCATTTCCATGGCAGATTTCCGTAGATTGTGCCAGTCAGGCCGCAGTTTTAGCATGAATGACGGAGACCTTAAACTGCTAGACATGCACCGATCAGCCATAAAATTAAAACCACCGACAGGTGACGTGTGTAAAATAGATTATCTCGTTACAATGGCAACTGTAAAAGTTACTATTATATATTAGCAATGTGAACAGTCAGTTCTTGAAGTTGATGTGTTTTAAGCAGGAGAAATGGGTGTAAGGATCTGAGCAACTTTGACAAGGATCAAATTGTGATGGCAAGTTGACTGGGTCAGAGCATCTCCAATATGGCAGGTCTTGTGGGGTGTTCTCGGTATGTAGTGGTCAGTACCTACCAAAAGTGGTCCAAGGAAGGCCAACCGGTGACCCGGCGCCCAAGACATTGATGCATGTGGGGAGCTAAGGTTAGCCCATCTGGTTCAATCCCACAGGAGAACTACTGTAGCATAAATTGCTGAAAAAGTTAATGTTGTCTTAGAAAGGTATGAGAACACACAGTGCATCGCTGCTTGGTATGTGTGGGGCTGTGTAGCTGCAGACCGGCCAGAGTGCCCATGCTGACCCCTGGCCACTGCCGAGAGTGCCTACAATGGGCACGTGAGCACTGGAACTGGACCATGAAGCCGTACAGAAAGGTGGCCTGGTCTGATGAGTCACTTTTTCTGTTACATCATGTGCACAGCCGGATGCGTGTGCGCGTTTACCTCCATAGCTTCTGGCCATTGACATCCCCTCTCAGTCCTCCTCCAAAGTGAAACCCACCTCCAGTCCAGGACACATAATACTGTATTGAAATCACATGATTGAATCTGAATGGGGGCATAATTCGCACCTATTGCGGTGCTTAAACAAATCGACGGGGTGTGATGTGGAACGTTGCGTGTTCTGTATATTCATATGTGAAGAACACAACTGGTAACCATATTCAAATCACGTTTCTCCATAAGCCTTAATCTAAATCGTAAATGATAAATCTGTAATGGGCTGATACTGGGATGCTCAGTTCTTTTGATGAATAGAAGATTAGTTACGTATACATTCTTTATTTTTTAATATAGAGCTCAATTAATGAGCTTATTTATATTTTAATATAGATCCTCATGCTTCCCCACATATTTGGTCAGTGCATGAATGTCGAAAATGATTTATTCACTAATGAAAATAACTAGGAGAGCAAATGTACTGGGATCCAAGCCCCAAGTGGTCAGGGAGCCATAAGGTTGGGACCCCATACATTTGGTAACCAAAACGATCCCCGTCGTTTTTCCTAATTTCGATTTGTGATGAGTGTGTGTGACTGCAGTGTTGGCAGTAAAGGCATTTCTTTTAACGCTGAAAGCTGCAAAATAACATTTTGATGTAAAAATAATAAAAATCAGGACAAAACCAATATGGGTCCATCAACTGTCACTGTTAATAACGGATCCTTTGTTATTCTCTTTATTAACATTAGCAATTTCCATTATTCAGTGGTCAGGAGGTTCACAAAAACTTTGTCTCATGTCTGCTGAAACCCTCCATCTTCCTCAGTTGGAGGACGGCGATCCGGTATAAAAACAGAAGGAAGAAAATGATTAATCACCCAGGACATTGCAGTGTCATTTTCTCAATGCATGTGGGATTTTTTTTTTATTTTTTGCAATACCACCCCGCAACAGTAGAAGGCGATAATGGTTACAGTGCCACCTCTTCCCTGGCTCCTCAACCAGGTGTCACAGGAGAGGTTGCCTCACAGATGACATCTGCACCCAGAGTCCCAGACACTTCTCATTTATCTGGGGCAGAAGTGGCACCAGGATGCATTATGGGAAGAAGGCTAGCTGGTGGAGGCTGTGTGCTGCTCTGGGCAACGTTCTGCTGGGAAACCTTGGGTCCTTGGGTGAATGTTACTTTGACATGTACAACCTACCTACCTAACCTAAGACCAAGTATACCCCTTCATGGCCACGGTAATCCTGTGATAGCAATGGTCTCTTTCATCAGGATAATGCACTCTGCCCCACTGCAAAAATAGTTTAGGAATGGTTTGAGGAACATGAAAAAGAGTTCAAGGTATTGACTTGGCCTCCAAATTCCCCACATCTCATTCCAGTCGAGCATCTGTGCTGGACGAACGAGTCCAATCCATGGAGACTCCGCCTCGCATCTTACAGGACTTAAAGAATCTGCTGCTAACATCTAGGTGCCAGATATTGCATGGCACCATAGATGTCTTCTGCAGTCCATGTCTCAATGGGTCAGAGCTGTCCTGGCAGCACGAGGGGGATCTACACAATATTCGGCAAGTGGTTTCAGTGCTATGGCTGATCGGTGCATCTCAATAGGGAGGGCAGACCACTTCCCTTTAGACGTGCAATGGCAATTTATTTAATGTGGTGTAAAAATGATGCGACAGAACTAATCAGCGAGTCAGCTGTTGTTGGAATCCCAGATGTGCGGTCATTGTTCCCATAAACGTATAATGTTGTTCATTTCCTCACATAAAGATCGAGAATCTCAGTAAAGTGATTTTATGCCCCGTAGTGGCTGTGTTTTGCATTAGCGTACGGAAAAGAAGCAGAAACCCTGAACATGAGGAACTTAAGACTTTACCATCAGAATTTGGGTTTCAGGTTTGATCTCTGATTATTCATTCTTTCATTGAACCCACTGTTTCTGATAGGAAAATGTAATGCATGAGCCATGCATTATGGTATAGAGGTTAAGTTTTTAAGTTTTTCTCCCCCCAAATATATTTGTAATCACTGTTGTCTCTTGCAATACCGATTCCTTAAAATGGTATCAATCAGTCATCGGATAAACCTGAGAACTTTGCATATGATTCCTCTTGGTCCTTGATTGGATTCAGTGGTCTGACTCTGGTCCTGGCTGGTCCTGAGGTACGATGCATAAAGGCCTCGCAAAGACTGTGTCTCCCTTTCCTGCTGGTTTTAGTGTTACCTATAGGCAGATGGGGTCTTAAGCTGTGATCTCAGTCTGGGTTCAGGGAATTAAAATGATCTTAACCTTATAGAGAGTCACAGTGGACTCCATTACTGAATGTCATTTTTTCTCCTTTGATTTTCTGGTGAAAGGATCACAACATGCCAAAATGTCATATCTCCAGTTCAGGTATGAGCCACTGCATGCCTGCCCTTCCTCCTACCCATCGATCCCGTTTAATGATCCCATGAGGAATGTTTTATTTTCAGCCCTTCTGGAAGACACGTTTCCCAAACTTAACGCTCCTTTGAAAACCCTAAAGTCACTAAAGAAGACTTAATCCAGTCTTCCAGAGATTTTGGAAGAGTTCCTTAGCCGTTCTGTTCAAAATTTAATTACTCACTTAATTACAGTTGTCACTGTTTGGAGTTTTTGCCAAAATAGGTTAAAACTTATTGGCGTGTTCGCTGCTTAACTACTATGCGACATTTTGTAGAACCGTATACTCAGGACTGCCTCTCCACATGTGTGTAATGAGTAGTTTGAAATGGTATACTGGTCGTTGTTATATTGGAGATTATATACATGCATTATATACATGCAGATTGTGTTGCTAAACCCCAAAACATAGTATGTACTCATATTCCCCATTCTTCAAATATACCCCAAAATCACAATGTACCCTCACCCTCGGTGTACCCCAAACCCACTTGGCTGTAGTTGTTTTTCAAACCACTGAGGATGACGATCCATCACCTCTCTGCACCTGCATCTGACCAGGCCTTGCCTACTCAACGTCACAAACCTGAACATCTCACCTGGCCTTGCCTGCTCTACTGAACGTAACACAGGATGCACACAGCGTGAGGCTCAACCCAGTTTTATACAGCCTTTTCTCCCCTCTCTGCGTCTGTCCTACTTTGGTATGTTCGTACTTATTGTTGTTAAAAAGGAATTCATTATAGCCCATCCATAGCGAAACATCTGAAACCATAATTTCCTGGAGTTAAAAGGCACCTGCGTAGTTTTACAGTGAAGGTCTTGACAGTCGCAGTCATTGCTAAGTGTAATGCTCATAGGGTGACATGCAGACCCCCACAAGTGTGCAGCAATTAATCTACTTATTGAAGCATAATTGGCTCAAGTAAATGTTCACTTTGCTACCCTTTACACAAACATGCACCTAGAACAGGCATGCCAGTGTGTCTCTAGAGTGGGGGATTCAACTACAATGTTCTGATCTTGAGATATTTTTAGAAGAAGCACCATATGAATGCTTATTGGGATTTGTATGGAATCAAAGGGTTGGCCCTTGTCTCCATTTGACCTAGAGTTTTCAGGAGTTTGTGCACCGTGAACGTGGCTAGCAGCTGATCCTGTGCAGAGCCGGATGTAGACAGACGTGCACATTGCTTCATATCACCATCACAGTTCACCATCATCACATTCTTTGGCAAACTGATAATTGCCTTTAGAGTGTGGTCTGATCATTGTTAATAAGTGACGTATGCCTTGAATATTACATCAAAGAAGAACCTTAATCTTTCCAGTTAATTGTACATCTCTCTGATATGTTTGAGTGTGCAGCGTTGAAAGTGTTTCGCTCACTGGTTGGTGATTTGTGCTCAACTGCTTTGTTCCCAGACATTGCCATCCTCCCCAACTACCACCAAGCCCTCTCCATCTGATCACATGACCACCTCCAGGGCCAATCAGGTACAGTATCATCCTTTCATCCCAGCCATGTCCTCCTGCCACCAGTTCGTTCAGATGAGGGAGTGCGGTTGTCTTCCGGAGACGACGGCTGAAGACCGCAGACATAGGTGCTAAGGTGCCCCAACTATATGGAGATATGAGGCTGCTGGTGGATCTCTAACCCCTTTTTAAATAATGCAGTTGCATTCGTATCTAAACCTTATTGAGTTATGGGACTGCTTATGGATCATAAATCGTATTCAATTATTAGGCTTCAGAAATGTTTTTTTTTTTTTTTTACCGAAGACTATAAAATAGTCCCCAAGCAAAAGTCCACAAGTTTCTTTGCTTGATCTGAGCTTATATAATGTTTGAAAGCTGGAATGTTTTTACTGAAACTTTTTAAATCTGTATGTTTGTTCTTTGCAAGAGTGGATTAGGAATGCGGTCGAATGCATGATGTGTGTGGTTGTACATACAAGGTGTCTTTGCACATGTGCGATGGTGGTTCTTAAAGTTTGAAGGAAGCATTCTTTTTTTGCTGCAGTATGACTGAGGAGCCCAGACTTTGCTGGCCAGCAGTGAGGGCTTATGCCATTAAGCAGCACACTTACTGAGCCTCCTTCCCACACGCCGTCGCATTTACTGCGGCGGCGTTGCTTTGGTGACAGATGGAGCATTACTGCAAACTTTGCAACACAGAAGACTTTAGCCTGTGGACATACTGTTTTTTTTTTTTTTGGCTTTTTTTTTTGATTATATTTCGGTTTTTTTTTTTTCAGCCTTTCTGGAAGTAAAAAATATCTCTTCTCCTGGAAATAACAACATCCAGCCTTCCACTTTGTAATAAGTAAGCTTAAGTTACACTGTTCAGCTTTACTGAAAATTGACAAAGAATGTTTTTACATAATATATTAGTGGCATAAATGTTAGCATGTGCAATAGCCAATTAAACAGGGTTGTCGATATTTTGTTAGACGTACCTTAATCAGTCTTGCAGTTATAATGCTTGCAGTTATATCACTCTTTGTAACGATGTGTCTCTGCAGTCAGCAGGCCACTTTCTCTCACCACCATGCTCTGAAAGCCTTGCCACTGTAGCTGAGATCCATCACGACAAGCAGCTCCCTTCCCACAATCCCTTGCTCCTTCCAGTACTCACCACTGAAGTTCTTTTGTAGACACTTTCTTCAGAATAGTTTTTGAATCTCATCTTCAGAATGGCTTAACAGTACTGAAGTTATGCTCTGAATTATTACTGAAAGATTACAGGAGCAGGAGCAGAATAATGCTGATTACATTGTTGTACTTTCGGGATGTGTTTGAAATCACACAGTGAGTTGTTGTCAGACTGTTGGCTCCAACCTGCCAGGAAGCAGATGATTGTTGACTTCCAGCTCGCTCGCGTGTCACTCGGCCCTCTTCTGGCACGTCTCCTCTCCCCTGCTGCTCGCAACCAGCAACCGATAATTGCTTCAGCTTTTCAGGAAATCATATCGCGTGATTTCCGGTTAAGTACTCCTCTTGTCTGCCTCCACGTGACCAAAAGAGGATGGACTGTTCTTCCACTGTAGTTTGCTTTCAGTTACCGCATAACCTTTTCAGTCTCAGAGTCGATCCAAATGTAGTTAGTACTGGGTTAATGTTATTGTCAGGCAAACCTTAAAATGCGAGAGAGTTAGTAAATGTGGCAAGGAGCCTGTGTCTACGTGTGTGCCTTTCACATGAGTATGGTCTAAATGAAAATCGAATTGCTTGTTGAATCATGGTTAAACTTGTAATATATCTTCATTCCGTCTACTATTTTAACAGGCCTTCTTGTGAGAGGGTCTCTTCCTAGGGTTTCTCCCTGAACGCTACCTGCCAGTCCTTTTGTAAACCAATTAATTTGTATTAAATGCTTAAAATAAATCTCTAGTGCTGTGATATGAAAGAAAAGTATTTTTTTTATAGATGTGACCTAGTATTATCTGCCTTCCGCTGGATCGTGCTGACATACCGGAACTGGTAAATTCCAGGAGAACTTCCAAGAGTCCACAGTCTCACTTGACAATCATTTATTTGGTTTGTCCCTCTCCGTCTTCACAGGTAAAGATAATAGTCCCCAACAGCACAGCGGGGCTGATTATTGGCAAGGGCGGGGCCACTGTGAAGGCTATAATGGAGCAGTCAGGAGCCTGGGTCCAGCTCTCCCAGAAGCCTGATGGGATCAACCTTCAGGAGAGGGTAGTGACCGTGAGCGGTGAGCCTGAACAGAACCGAAAAGCTGTGGAACTCATCATTCAGAAGATCCAAGAAGACCCTCAGAGTGGCAGCTGCCTCAACATTAGCTATGCTAATGTGACGGGGCCCGTCGCGAATTCCAACCCCACGGGCTCTCCCTATGCCAACACTGCCGAGGTCCTGCCCACGGCCGCGGCCGCCGCGGGCCTCTTGGGACACGCCAATCTAGCTGGGGTGGCGGCCTTTCCCGCCGTGCTCTCGGGGTTCACGGGGAACGATCTGGTGGCCATCACCTCGGCGCTCAATACTTTAGCCAGCTACGGGTACAACCTCAACACCCTGGGGCTGGGTCTTAGCCAGGCGGCGGCGACCGGGGCTTTGGCCGCGGCGGCCGCGAGTGCCAACCCAGCGGCAGCAGCGGCAGCGAACCTGCTGGCCACCTATGCGAGTGAGGCCTCGGCCAGCGCGGGCTCCACCGGCGGTTCCGCAGGCACATTCGCGTTAGGTAGCTTGGCAGCTGCCACTGCTGCCACCAACGGATACTTTGGTGCTGCGGCTCCACTCGCGGCCAGCGCCATCCTAGCCACCGATAAGACCGCGGACGGCTCCAAGGACGTGGTAGAGATCGCCGTGCCGGAGAACCTGGTAGGTGCGATATTGGGCAAAGGCGGCAAGACGCTGGTAGAATACCAGGAACTGACTGGCGCCAGGATACAGATCTCGAAAAAAGGGGAGTTTGTGCCCGGCACGCGGAATCGCAAGGTAACGATAACGGGGTCGCCCGCCGCCACGCAGGCCGCGCAGTATTTGATAACGCAGCGAATCACGTACGAGCAAGGGGTTCGAGCTGCCAACCCACAGAAAGTGGGCTAACAGCTCGATTTACTCCGTAAGATCTCACTTTATCGTTTTACAGAAGGATGTACTGTATTTTGAAGTTAAATAATGTCGTTTTTTTTTGGTTCTCGTTTGTCTTTTCTTTTAATATATAATATGCAAATGAATGAAATTATGTTTAAGATGTGTACATGTAAATAATGTGTTTTATCAGGAAGAACTTTTCTTGGTATGTTTTAGTTCTCTAATTGGCTTGTGTATATTTGTATATTGTTTCTAGTGTGAGAAGATCTTAGCCTGCCAGTTTACCAGCATTATTGTAGTTTTAAAAGAAAAACAACTGAATGTACAGGGATATGCGTGTAGTTTTCAGTATTAGTTAGAACTAGGAGTCAAGCATACATGAACTGCTGTTAGGTAGGGTGCGGCCGGGATCTCGTCCGGAAAGGAGCGCGGCCAAGCACTGTCAAGGCAGTCTTACTTCTTACATAAGGACGTAGAGAAGTGGGAGACGACCTTCTAGGATTAAGTAAGAAAAAAGCAATATAGTTGCAAAAAGCACTGTAAAATATTTTAAGGTTAAAACTGTGGATTATTGTATTTGGTAAGTTTACAAATCAGCAAAAGCACCAGATTCCCTCTGAAGTAGACCTTTGGGGAACGCTGCCTGGCCAGGGAACCCCA
>JAODKM010000025.1:12261741-12274708 GCA_026780845.1 Petrocephalus sullivani
GAGGATAGTAACCACCCTTATCCTATATGACCTGGCTGAACTCTTGCTGAGCCCCCTCTGGCCGACTAAAGATTCCAGCCAGGAGTGGCTGATCGTGATAAGCGCACACTCCCCACCCCCCCCCCCCCCCCCCATCCGCCCCCACCTCCACTCATGGCCGTCTGAAAGGAAGGCCTCTAAGATTGTACCCCGCCCCAACTGCCCTCTCTATGGAAGGAGCTGCCGGTGTTCCTCCCTGGCCAAGGACCCTGCCATTACTCCATGAGCAACCCTCGACGTTCAGACAGATCGCTGTTGATGCAGTGGATCGGGGATTTTATAAGGGAGAAAATGTGAAAGTGCCAACAAAGCGACATTTTTTTAATTAAGTGCACGCTCGGTGATGCGTGTTGCATTTTAAGAGCTTCTATTTGGATATGTATAATTTGTCAACACTAGAAACATTAGTATTTGTGAATGTAGACTTTACTGTGAAGCTACCTGTGATGTTAGCCGTCTGCCCCATAGCGAGGGGGCTCGCAAGCATGGTGCCCCGGCCCCGTGCCGTCGATGCTACTCCGTAATTTGCATGTACGTGGAGCAGTTTTATGTCACCGAAAACCACAGAGTATTTTCCTGCATGCTTTTTAAAAAAAAAAAAAGAAAAACAAAGAAGAGATAATAAGAGGCAATTTATTTCAAAAAGTGCTAGCTAGTGAGTGAAACCCTCACTCTTTAAATAGGTCATTTTTTCAGTCTGCCTTCGCCCCCCCCCCCCCCCCCCCCCCCCCCCCCCCCCCTCCCCCCCCCCCCCCCCCCCCCCCCCCGCCCCCCTCCCCACCCCCCCCCCTCTCCTCCTCTACTTCTTTTTTCCCGCCCCCCCCCCCCCCCCCCCCCCCCCCCACCTCAACTTTAGCACCCTCTTCTGTCCTTTCTGTTCCTGAGTGCTAACCTGTCCAGGCCATTGATCCCGCCTGTCTTACCCGAGTCTGCCTGCTCTCTGAGCACTTGTGGAGTGACCACCTGCTGTGCTTCATGATGTGCATGCAGTCTTAAATTCAATGGACAAAACAAACAAACAAACAAACAAACAAACAAACAAACAAACAAACAAACAAACAAAAACGCAAAAACAAAAAAAAAATCCTCCGGATCATCTGGTTGAGCAATTGAATTTTAAACCAAGAATTCCTTCCATCTCAACTTCAGCCCATTGATTCCGTCCATCCGGGCTGCTCGTCCTGTGCAGCCAGTCAAAGAACAACTCTGCCGCCCGGCGTGCCCAGCCTCTTTCTGAACTGTGATCTGTCTTCATGAACTGTCCCTTTTGTTCATTGAACTATATGGACTCCTCATTTCATATTGATTTGCTGTGCAGTTTCCTTTTGGACATAGAGACAGCCTGAAAAGAGAACCTGCCTCTCCCCTCTCTTCTCCCTTCGCTCCTAAGAAGTCCTCTCTGTCAAACTGTAAGTGTAGTCCAATTTTCCTTTTAAACATTGGAAATGTTGTTTCATCTAGACGTTGTTTTTTCTTAAAGTCTCTAATACGTATTTTAGAGTTATTTTTAAGGGGAATGATTTGCTTGTTAATGAAAGAGAAAAAAAAGCTGTCGTGAACTGTGTTACTTGGTAATGACTATCGTCAACAATTCTGTAGCTGTGCAAGTTTTTGACAAATAGTGTATATCGTGAAAACCAGTGGTTAGCTTTGCGGCTATTATATTTACTCATTTTATCATTATAAATGTGCTTAGTTCATCATGTAGCATCACTTGTCTCCCGTCTCATTTTTTCCTTGCATGCCACAAGTCTCAGTTCATTTATAATACATTAACAATAAACTATACCTCCAAGTCTCCCACCACTGCTGTTGGTCAGCACTGAAACAGCTCATTGGGGCCATTAAGAGGTAACCATTGCATTGTCTGGTTTAAGGAAAACAACTATTTTTTCAGTATATGTTAAAAAAAAAAAAAAAAAAAAGGTGACTTCCAGCCTGAGATTTAAGTGATCGCTGACACGGAAGCCGCTGGTGTCGCTTCTATCACCATCTTGCTCAGATAAGTAAAAGGAGCAGCTCGTGTGAGTGAGAAGGGCATTCCTGACATGTTACAGGTTGAGGTAAATGACCAGGACAAGGAAAGGGACTTGTTAGCGCTTAACTCTTTCATGTGTACGTGAACGGGAACCGATATGTTGGGGGAGGGGGGACAAAAGGTGGCGGGAGGGGGCTTCGTCGCAGTAAATTAGGCTGCCCGTAGAGCACGCTTGGGTGGGCATGGCGAGCGGGTAGCAGCCCGACCTCCGCAGACGGGAGGAGCACTCGTGCACGCCGTCCCGCCTTGTGAGTGGCAGCTGTGCAGTGGCCTGCTTTGCTGTAGAAGGCTGGGAGGGCAGCAGAAACGGAATTACCTCAGTCCTGCGGCATTGTGTGTCTCTTAATGCATTCTGTTTCAGGGTCACTTCCAATCAATATTTCATTTACTTACTGAGATTGAATGGGTGCTCTGAGACAGTGCTGTTTATCACACAGATTGAACACCTCATTCCAGATTCCAAATTTTCTTCTACAATGTAGAGAGCTGTCCTTTCAGCACCAAGAAATGACAATTAGTGCTATTTCCTCGGCCTCCATGTCAGGGCGTTCGCTCAGCTGCACCACAGGCACCCTATCAGCTCCTTCATGCACTGTTGACATTCTTTGACACCCACACCTAATGGTGATGATTTAGAGCCTGTCTCCCCTCACCTGAGCGCCCCCCCTCCCCCCACCTTTCCAACCCCCATATACTGGTTGTGGGATCCATTTCTCTCATTAAACCAAAGACAGAAAACAAAGAGTACTTTCTAACCTTTAGTGACTCATTAAGATTCATTGCTCACAACAGGTCTAAGCTCTTTTTTTCTGCTTATCGATTCAAACCTCTCATTGCATCTATAACAGCTGAGAGACTACATAGAACACGCCCCCGTATGCAGGGCTGGGGCACCTGATTGGTCCGTCAGAGTCAGGTGCTTCTGAGGTCCCAGCCTCTTATTAGTAAACTTAGTGTCTCACTTTCTATGAAAGTGCTGTTTGATTAATGTTTACGTTGCGTTTGTAAACAGTGTTCTAGGGAAACTGCTGAACTTACAGAGATTTTGTTTTCATTTTATTTTGTGTACAACTTCAAATGTATACAGTATATTTTTCTACTGATAATAAAAAGTATAAAAGCCTAAAGATGGAAGCTTTAGTGATTTAACAGTGCATCGATTACTGCAGCAGTTTGATTGACCAGAACAAAAATCATATCATATTTTTATTGAAATTTGGCTAGTTCTATATCTTTCTCAACAGTTTGTGGCCAAGAAGCCGAGTCTATTAAAACAAATCAGGTTTGCAGATGGGAAAATCTCATCACTGAGATTATTTAGTCTTATTGGAGAAGCAATGGGCTTGAAGCAGTTGAGTTTGGTTTTTAAATAATGGAGTCGACTTCAAAGTTTAGCTCATATATGAAAGATGTTTGTTTTAGCGAGCAGCTAAATTTCCTTCAGCACTGAGTGAATTTCAATCCTGGCTAATAATCCTGAGAGGACTCGCATCAAAGAGTCGTCTTGGAGAATCTGATCCTTGTGGTACCTGAAGTGAAGCATGTTTATTGAGAGAGAAACTGGAACTCTGCATACAAACAGGTGTTTCCACTTCCCTGGCTGTTCTACCCTGGTTATGGACGGCCTCGGCTGGGTTAAGGGTTCCATGACCCTGACCCAAGTCGACTTGACTGGATGCATCTCCGGGTTTCGCTTTTTATGTTTACAGCATGGAATTCTCCGCCTTCTAGCTGGAATCACCATAATTAGTAGTCTGAACAAGGTCGGGCATTTTTGAAACCTTGCGTGATTGTAGGACCTGAGCTCTCTTTCCTAGAAGAGGCGCACCGCATCCCCGATTGCCCTCTCCTTCTGCAAAGCTCACCTTTTAAATTAAGGCCCTTTGATGTGACGTGGAATCTGAAGGAAGAGAAGGAATCTTCAAATGAAAGTCCGCCCTAACTGCTATAAGTTTCAGATCACGTCCACTTCCGGACACTTAAAGAATATGGAAAATTCCCCTAAAGAGCCAATTAGGAGAATCCTCTTCTGCCGTTTCCCACTAACCCCATTACCGAAGCGTTCCGCAGAAAGAAAGTGGTATGCCATGGTGTCCTGAAATACTATCCTTCCTGTACTTTTTTTTTTTTTTGGAAATATCAATGCTAAATGGTACTTGGTACTGCAATGTAGCAAACTAATTTCTGTTACTGAATAACCAGTTTTAATGTGTTCCTTTTATTAATTTATTAATTATGAACATTCTTTAAATTGTTGTGATTGCCATGGTCACTCAGTAGTTTCTGTCATCTTTTATACTGATTTTAATTTGTTCAGTCATTCCATAATAGCGTTGTTAAAAAAAAAATATATAGGGAACATTATCTTCTATGAATATTGCACTAACAAAGACCATAGCAGTTTGCTGCTCACTAGTGATGAGAGAGAGTCATGTCCAGCTGATGTTTCCTTTTCATATTGCTGCCGGTGAGTCTGTGTTTGTTGTCACTGCTGTTTGTGTCAAACACATACATATGTGGCCTGTTATTAATAACTGTGTGTGGCCTATTTATTAACATTTTGTATTCATTTTAATTTTGCAGTAAGACCGTGAATGATAAGTGTATTGCAGTCAAACAATAAAGCCTTCTTATAGCAACATCTCATTTTCTTTATGCTTTGGCCTGTAGCGGAGTCGCCCCCTTCATTGTGATGTTGAACCCCATATTTCTTTGAGTGCCTCATTTCCCACGGAGTCCCGTGTATAAACCATTCCGAGCATGCTGCTCATTCCAGGGATTTTTGCAGACAATTGCAAATGAGGTCATTTGAACTCTATTCTAATTTATGTGCCGTAATAATTTTCAAGGTATAAGAGTTCTTTTCCATTCTGTGTTAATCCAGTTGCCTGATATAATAGGAGCGGTGATATTATGGCTCTTCATTACCATTTCGAGTGCAAATAGAGATTCTGTCATCAATACGGAAGCTGAAAGCTTTGACAGGTGAGCACTGTCCCAAAGTCATGGAGCATAATGACTTCCCCTTTATAACCAAAGAGCATTTGGGGTCCTTTTCTGCAGGAGTCCTTGTTAGCAGGCTTAGATTTTTCCCAATGTGTGCCGAAATCTGGTTGGATAGTACCTTTACTGTACAAATTCTGAGGTAATAAAGACCCTTTGCCACACTTCTTGCCTTAAGCACACAGGTGTGTGTGGTCGGTAGTCACAAAGCCTTTCGTGGATTCAGCAGTGGACATGTAATTTCTGTAAAATCACTTTCTTGTTGATTGTTTAAGCAATTCATTTGGTTTTTATTCTGTAAACTGTATCACTCTGAATTGTGGTGAAATTAAAAATTCTCCAGTAATTATATTTAAAGTATTTTTGTACTGAACTAATACTTTCTAATGGGAAACAAACTTGCATCTCTGCAAACAATAATAAAAGATCTCAAAGAGACTGTACTGTACTTGGGTTAAGTTCCAAAATCCAGTATGTCGCAGAAATGTTATGTATGCTTGAGGAAAGACCCCCACCTTATCTGGGTGTTTGGAGTTCCTTCATAAACTCTGCTGTCTATTAATTAGCCCCACATCCACTGACCAGGGTACCTGGGTCAGTCACATGGGAGAGAAGCAGCAGCACTGACTGGCGTGTGACATCTCCAGGACAAAGGTATGATCTGCGTCTGCTCACACAGGAAGGAAAGCGGACCTCAACCCTGTGTAAGAATCCAGGTTCATCACTTTCTGAAAACGAGGAGTGCATGAAGAGGAGCCTGGCACTGGTGGTACAAGGCAGGTACTGGGAGGGAAATAAAATCAGTTTTAAGCTATGATGGTCCAGTTTTCATCTGATGAGCTTCTCCGCAGAGATCTGTGCCGACATGTTTCTGCAGTCCAGTTTTATTCCCATACGGTCATGGCTGACTGAAATAGTTTTTTTTTCTTTCCTGAAGTGACTGTTGCAAACTATCGATCTGCACAACACAGAACTACTTCAAAACCTCAGTGGTAAATGAATGTTGGTGAATGCTAGTATACGAGTGAGTTTAGGCATGTTTGGTCCCAAATTACAGGCCCAGTGCACCACGTCGAGAGCTAACTGGAAAATCTACTGATCAGGAAGCAGCTGACACAGTAAAATAATGTTCAACTGAATGGTGCTCAGTTGGAAAAAGAGTGCATGGTTTCCACGGCAACCGGCTTTGCGCATAGCAGACAGCGAGGCTGGGATGTGCTGGTGACGCCTATGAAATGCAAAGAGGAACATTTGCCGGGCTCAGAGAGCAGCACTCCGATCTCGATATTTACTTAGACATGGAACAGTTATTCCTCCCTTCTAGGGTTGGGGAATTGGTCCTCGCCCCCAATGTGTGTGAGGGCGCGAGGGATTTTGGTTATGTGCTTTCATTCATGTGGTGTACAGTAAGTCGCTGTGATTGCATGTTCCCAATTGTGCAGGCACAATCCTGTGACCTCTGCTCCATGGGGTCGACTTTATGCTGTGATCCTGCCTTACGTTGTGCTGGAAATGCTTTATTGGATGGATAAATATTTTTTCATACATATGAGAAAAGTGGCAGTAAAATTTAAAATTTTCATTTAATTATTTAACTTGTATAACTACATAAAAAATGTGCGATTGTTAGGCACTTTCAATTATGTGGCGTAAAGTAAATTTGGTTGTAATTGAGTGTCTTTTTAAATACGTTGGGGGAAAAAAATGACTGAATAAATAATCCACCCAAACCAGACAGCCATTATGTAATGCCTATTTTTTTATTAATGCCATTTGAAGATGAGTAGGGTGATGAGGAAGACTGCAGGTATGTGAATATGAGTGACGAACAGGCATTCCAGAAGAGTAGCAAGACCTCCCTGCTGTAACAGAGAGCCTAGCTGTACAGGAGGGCCTGTCGAGGTATATTCCTACTTTGTTGTTACAATTAAAAGATACTTAATAGCACTTCCTGGTCTGAGTGTGTGAGGAAAATTAATTTGAAGAATTTGCGTAATCTCATATCACTGATTAAAATTCCTCCATTAGGATGGGCCATCTGGGCCCGCTTTCAAAGCTTAATGCTTTGTGGAATTACAAGGCAAAATGAGTTTCACCTCCATAATAGGCTTACTAGCGGAAACCAGATTCCAAGTGATGACTCTGTCTGTGATTACCTCAGTTTGTAATCTGCGGAAGAGCTCGTCTATCTCTCAGAATGACGAGTGATTTTATTAGATGGGCAGTAACCCTGTTTGTGCTCCGTTGTTTGCTGTGTTTTAATGCCTGGTATCCAAAGCATCCTCACACTATGCTGGATCATTCCAAACGGTGACTTCCGGCTCTTTTCTTTAAGGATAACTTTTAAAATGTAAATGAAGTTGTTTCCTATTAAGCAAGGAGCTTGTCTGTGTGACGACAGGAAACCGGTATAAGCTTTTTCAGTCCCTATGTCTTTGGTGTACAGTGTGCATAAAACGGCCTTATGCGTTACCATGGCAACAGGCATAGTAAGTGGTAGTTTTCTCAAATAGCAACATTATCTAATGGCAGACAATTGTAGTAAACCGTTTCCATCCAATACTGCTGGCCTTTGTCTTAAACTTGTAAAAATGACCACGTGATGTGATAAATATCATTAAGCTATTAATAGGCACCTTTGGTCCTCTGGGCCAAAATGTCATAGGAAACAAGCATATGTGCATATAAATAAGAATATATAATGCTGGTTTGACTACGTTGCTGTGTCATGGTGGACCTCTGCAGTGCTGAGCCACACTTACAGTAGGAAGACCGGTTCTGACGTTTGTCCTTAACTCGGGGGTCATGCTTGAGATCATCACAAACCGAGATCTCGTACTCATCTTGTAGGCCAACAGCCATCTTGCTGAATGCTGAAATCACAGATGATGCTGTTTTTCTGGTCATGTCCGTAAGATGCTGTGTTGTCTTCTGTAATAATATTTACATTGGCTCTGATTCCTTCTTATACAGTGTTTGACCTATAAACTCTTACTGTTCAGGCTGCTTCGTTCCACTCATAGAAAAACACCAGCAGGAAATCAGTCACCCACATCTCAGCGGCTAATGCACCACTATGACCTTGCGTTGAGGTACATTGCCAATTTTGTGACCAAGAGAAGCATAATCATCTATAGCCTCATTCTATGACTTGCCATTAACAAAAAATATATATATGTTAGGACATTTCAGCTCTTTTCTCCTAGAAGGAAGGCTGAAAATTATAAAGTGAGTCTTTGCAAGGTCATCCTGATACATACTCCCATGTGTACATGTCCTTATCTGTAACACACATTCCTCCAAAGCAGGCATGCGCACCCAGTTTTACACCATCTATTTCGGAGCTTCATGTACCTTGGAGGCTCAGAGACGCTGGACTGGTGAGGGGGGGGGGGGGCAAGGACGAAGGAACGGCACTAAATAACCTCCATGGAGCAGCGAGTCTTCCGTGCCAGACTGCGTCTGGCTGCTTTGCTCCCGGAATACTAAACAGGGTAGGAGCCGCAGTCTCGCCTGCCAGCAGCACCCGCTTTAGACTACACTGCGCTTTAACTGATGGCGATCATTTCATTTTTAATTATAGAGAAGAGCCATTACACTGCAGTTTAGAAGCCAGGAGAAAATTGCCATTATTAATCATGTCGGTTTCCTACCCACCATTTAATTCAGTCCCTTCGTTGCCTGTTTTGAGATTCGGTGTCTTTATATTGTGCAATTGTACATATGTGTAAATGAGCTGAGGTTGTATGTCACCGTACCTGAATGTGTCGCAAACAGTTGCGATACAGACGCACTGCTATGCAGTCCAGCTTATCTACGAATTTGCTACAAAAAGATAATGGAATGAAGAATAACGTACGTTCTGCCTGATTCCTTTCAGGAGTGATGACTCCCAGCCTCACTGGTACTGTTCTGCAGGGTAAGATGTGCTCAGTTTTGGAGATGGGTTCTGTATCTGCAAGTCAGGTTAATAAAACATTAATGAGTCAACACATTGTTGTAGAATATAGATTTTAGACTATGCGGAGGGAAGAGACCTTTCTAGCAGCCATCAGAAACACATTAGTGTTATAATCAAAGGGTAGGGAGTGATACGGATGTGTGATCTGAAAGCAGAGGTACTTTTACCTTGTTGCCAGGACAACACAACCAATGGAGACCATGAAGGGAAAAGTCAATGTTTCTCGATGAGATTGACATATAATGAGTGGTACTAAAGCTATGGACAGGTCGTCCATGGGGGGGAAAAAACTATATTCCAGATAGCAATGTATGATAACTAGAAATTGTAAAATTCTGATTGTATTAATATATTGAGATTCACTGACTCTTCTGAATATTCAACTACTGCTGATTGAAATGTGACGTCACAGTAATCCCTGTAGAGTAAAATCCTGGTTTTGTGCAATTCTGCCACAAATTGCTGGGGGCTTCTGCCTTTGAAGCATTGCCTTTTTCATATCACACTTCACAAGCTTTCTGTGGACACTGTGTAGCCGCGTTTAATTCAGGTCGAACAATATTGGAACTGAAAATGATGGGGTGATGTAAATGTCATTTTTTTTTTACTTCAAATTTTTGGCCTTTTTTTGAAGGAATTAATGATTATAAGAGAAGTTATGACGGGTATTCTCGGGAATTTTTAGCTCAGTTTTTATTTCAGAAGCTTTTATGTGTGTTTTCTCTCTGTTAATTTCAAAGGAACCGTCAGTGGTTCATTAACATGTATGGAATGTGCATATAGACTGATACACATAGATCCACAGCTACTTAAGACTCAGTCTCCCAGCACTTTCAAATTCCATGGAGAGGTTGTCAAATATTATTGTAAGACACTTGCAATTAAAATCTGGTAATGGAGTTTGAATAGATGTTTTTCCAGGAGAGGCTTAATCGGCAACTCACTTGGTAATTAATGTAGTTCCTGCCTTTTCTTGTTAATAATTAAATATGCAATGACTGTTTTTTTTTTTTTTTTGGTCTTTTGTCTTTTGTCTTTTACCAAACCTACACCAGGGAACATCTGGAGAATATCATCAGTACTCGTTAAGAACTGGAAAAAAATCATCCTCCAGACTTTAAGACACCCACAAAATTTAATTATAAATTAAATTTTCAGAATGTGGTTTTCATACTGCAAAGGACCCTCCCCATCAGTACAGTGGTGAGATGTCCTCACCTGTCCTTCAGTAGTCTGGTATTCCAATAGAAATTCCTCCTCATGGCACTTGTCTGGGTGAGGTGGCTTGCGTGCTTCACAAAAGCTTGGACCTGTGCTGTCTGGCGTTTTCAGTTCCTCTCAGGGTCACACATGAGAAGCAGGTCAGAGGTGGCAGATGCAATCGACCACCTTTACTGGGCCGTGATGAGACGGCACTGTGTCCATAGCAGATGACAATGTTGACAATGGCAGAGGCACTATTTAGAACTTCATGGTAAAAACATGGTAAAAAAAACACTTTTCTGCACTTTACCAAGAAAGGACACATGGTATGTAGGACCGGAAGGTGGGCCCTTAGGTTATGAAGGCACACAAAATTCTGCCGAGGCAGAGCTAAGGATTCTTTGGAGTATGGCTGGTGCTTGTGGCATGGCTGGATAAAATTCTTTTCCATGTGTAATTACCAATGTAGTCATTTCATAAAATGATCCCATTGTAGTAAAGATGGAAACTGATTGCATGCAGGTCATTTTCTTAGGCATTAGCAAACTTAAATGGAGGGGACTAGGTCATTTTCAGATGGGCAAACATATTTACTCCATTGGAAATGGACGTCAGAAAGACTATAGCTGGATACAATTTTATGAATGCTGAATTTGATTCTTCAGACACCATTACAGTATCTGTTATGCAGGCTTATGCCCCAAATACTGATGTGGACAAAGCTGGATCATTTTATGAGCAGGCTCAGTCTTAAATGGGACATGCTAGCAAAAAATAGTCCTGGTTATTGCTAAAGTGATAAATGAGTATGTGGGATACATGCCCAGTACAGGAACGGAAACCAGGTAGCAGCTCTTCTTGAAGAAACGAAACACTTTACACCTGGACATCCCCAGCTCCCAGCAATCAAATAGGCCACATTTCTTAATGTCGCGCACTGAAAGGGTTGAATTCAAATAGCTAGGATATGACCTGGAGCAGATTGTGGAACAGATGAGCTGCTTATGTACCAAGTTCCAAGTGAGGCAGGAGAGGATCAGCAAGGCCGTCTCCCTTCCAAGAAATGACCTGAAGAATTTAGCCATTGCCTTCAAGGAAAACAGTAGTAACCAATTTGAGATGGTGGGCCTATTTGACAGAGAACCAGAGGAACTGGGGATGGAATTCAAAGATCTCATCCAAGAGGAATCTGAGGAAAATTCGGTAACGATGGAGCCAAGCAAATAAAAGCTGATCACAGAAGGCACAATAAAAACAGCAAAAAGTGACCAGAAGCCGAAATCAGGAAAACTAAAAAGTACTGCGTTGTGAAAAGTTACCGGGAAAGACGAGACTTATTATTGCAACATCTTCAAAACACTTAAATAATAAAAAATACACAGGCAGAGGAGAAGGAGAGATCAATGTACAATAGCTAACTGAAAAAATCAAGGAATGCCTGTTGGAAGTCAACATGCACTTTGTTGATCACAACAAAGCCTTCGATGTTGTGTTGATCATGTCAAACTATGGAATGTTTTCAGGAAAACGGGTATACCGTAATATCCTAAAGCCACTGTCAGGATGGAATATGGAGATATCCAGATTTCTAAATGGTTTAGATAAAGATATTTACAGTCACCATACCTATTTATATAGTATGCTTATATATAACAGAGTTGAAGTTCTCAAGATCTTGGTCTCGCCACTGGTCTGGAGACCACTGGACCTGATTTCAGTCTTGTCTCGGTTTCGGGCCATAAGTCTCGAAATACTGCAAAACATATTATCTGAATCGACATGCAAATATACTTCTTTCCCCTCAGTATGTGGAAATAAATTTTCCTGTTCTGTCCTCTTGTAGCGGCGCTACTTAAAATGTCCTACATCTCCCAGCTGCCCCAGCAGTCTAATGTTATTGGGATGGGTAAAAGCAGGACAATGTCCTACATCTCCCAGCTGCCCCAGCAGTCTAATGTTATTGGGATGGGTATAAGCAGGACAATGTCCTACATCTCCCAGCTGCCCCAGCAGTCTAATGTTATTGGGATGGGTAAAAGCACGACAATGTCCTACATCTCCCAGCTACCCCAGCAGTCTAATGTTATTGGGATGGGTAAAAGCAGGAAGGTGGAGATATGGCAGTTACTGTCAGTAAAGTGTGCAAGGCGGATAACAGCTGGAAAACGGGGAAAAACTACAGCAGCGTGGGTCTGTGGGCTTCATCTGCCGTCATCCAGTTTGGATAGACGTTGCAACCTCAGCTCCCATTGAGTGTTTTCAGCAGTGGGGGTCTTATCTTGAGACCACACTGTGGGTGAATAGGAGCCAAAATGTTTACGGATTTAGTGTTCTTTCAGTGCAATTATGCACTGTTGCATACATCATAATGCTATTTTTTTGTGCATTACTACTTACTTACATTACTACTTACTTTACATGTGGGCTGACAAGATTTAAAAGCATTCAATAGATTTTTTTTCCTTAGATGCACATGTTGTACTTAAATGTTATTGAGAAACTGAAAAAGATGTTATACATGCAAAAAGTATAATAAAAAAATTAACCAGGAAAAAATCATTCGTTTATTTCGTATGAATATGTGCATTATTGCTTGTATGTGAGCATTTTTTCCAAAAATATGGTCTATTGGAATTACATAAATGAATACACTCACCTAAAGGATTATTAGGAACACCTGTTCAATTTCTCATTAATGCAATTATCTAATCAACCAATCATAT
>JAODKM010000025.1:12279256-12310091 GCA_026780845.1 Petrocephalus sullivani
CGTCACCCCGTGACCCCACCCCCGCCTCCCCAGCGCCACCCCATGTCCCCATCGCTGACTCGCCAACGTCACCCCATGTCCCCATCACTGACTCGCCAGCGTCACCCCATGTCCCCATCGCTGACTCGCCAACGTTACCCCATGTCCCCATGACTGACTCGCCAGTGTCACCCCATGTCCCCATGACTGACTCACCAACGTTACCTCATGTCCCCATCGCTGACTCACCAACGTTACCCCATGTCCCCATCGCTGACTCGCCAACGTCACCTCATGTCCCCATCACTGACTCGCCAGCGTCACCCCATGTCCCCTCGCTGACTCGCCAACATCACCCCATGTCCCCGTCGCTGACTCGCCAGCGTCACCCCATGTCCCCGTCGTTGACTCGCCAGCGTCACCCCATGTTCCCATCGCTGACTCACCAGCGTCACTCCATGTCCCTGTCACTGACTTGCCAGCGTCACCCGAGGTCACCATCACTGACTTAGAAATGTCTCCTGTGGTCCCCATTTCTGACTTCTCTATGATACCCAAGGTTGCCATCACTGACTTGCCAGCATCACCCCATGTCCCCATCACTGATTTGCCAGCGTCACCCAATGTCACCATCATGGACGTGGAAATGTCACCTGGGGTCCTCATTTCTGACTCATCTATGATATCCAAGGTCGACGATACTTGAGGTCCATGATACTGACTCGCCAGCATCACACCAGGTCCCCATTAGTGACTCACCAACATCCCCCAAGGTCCCCGATAGTGACTCAGCAGCATCACCCGAGGTCCCCGATAGTGACTCATTAGCGTTACACCAAGTCCCCATTACTGACTCACCAGCATCACCCGAGGTCCCCGATAGTGACTCATCAGCATTACACCAGGTCCCCATTAGTGACTCAGCAGCATCACCTGAGATCCCCGATAGTGACTCATCAGCATCACCCGAGGTCCCTGATAGTGACTCATCAGCATTACACCAGATCCCCATTAGTGACTCACCAGCATCACCCGAGGTCCCCGATAGTGACTCAGCAGCATCACCCGAGGTCCCCGATAGTGACTCACCAGTGTTACACCAGGTCCCCATTAGTGACTCAGCAGCATCACCCGAGGTCCCCGATAGTGACTCATCAGCGTTACACCAGATCCCCATTAGTGACTCAGCAGCATCACCCGAGGTCCCCGATAGTGACTCATCAGTGTTACACCAGGTCCCCATTAGTGACTCACCAACATCCCCTGAGGTCTTTGTTACTCATTCACTGACATCATTCAAGGTCACTGTCATGGGTTTGCTGTTATCACACATTTGCAGCAATTTTCCTGTAATTATGCTCTCTTTTACAAAAGAGTTTTCTAGCTGCGGAATTATATGTATGGTAACTGCTGCCTTTGTCCATCACGGCTTCTTCTGCAGTGCTATCGTAAAGTAAATCGGCTTACTAGTGCTTTCCTGTACAACAGGTGAAGCTTACAGTGATTATCAATGTTGACACACCAAAGTGCACCACAATGAAATGTGTCATCTGCATTTAACCCATATGTGACATTGTGACATAGCAGCTACTTCAGTACCCAGGGAGCAGTAACTTGCTGGTTAGGGACTAGAACAAACGGCAAACTTTCGATCACAACTGCATGTCCCTAACATTAGGCACATACAGGTACAATGAATAGACGAAAGAAAAATAAAACTAATTTGTGACTGCGGTAAAACTAAGCACTAGTTGATTTTCTTTTATTCCAGGTCTCCCAATCCATCGTAATCACTCCTTTAGGCAACAGGACAATATGAATCACAGAGGAAAGTACATACGGACAGTGCCAGAACTGACTGACAACAAGCAGATTAACATTTAAAAGACACAACAGTAGTGGGTTAGTGACAGCTGACTGACTGTAATGCTGTTTGTGGAGGATCGCTGCATTCACCTGATCTCCTCTGACAAAGCACTCCACGGCTGCTGCTAGTGCCCATTCTGTTTAGAGAAGGCAGCTGCAAGGTGTCATTTTTGAAAAAGTATGGTGAGCAGGGCTGCTCTGTGTTACCGAGAGATAGAGTTCTGCACCATGACTTGCCCGAGTCATTAATAGTGCTGCCCAAGAATGGTGCAATATACTAGCGAAAGCAGGCCTGCAGTTAGTGACTTTTATCAAAGCAGTTTTTCTTCCATGTGTGCTGTTCAAATGCAGGAGAAAATCAACTTATTATTAAAACAACGCAGTGAATTTCTCAGAGATGAAGGGCTACCAGTTCCTGTGGTTCTATTATTGCTCTAATACTGCATTATCTATGCATAGGCATGTCACAAAATTTGGTTTATTAAAGGCATTTGGTGTTATTTAGCAAGTCCAAAAAAGGGTAATAATATCTTTAGGTTGTGTAGAGGATTACACTATTATGTTCAATTCATGTTCAGCTCACACTGACTTTTGTGCTTGGGTCATAACCATGTCGTCTTTGGAAGGATCCATTCAGTTCTATACTAAACAATGTCAAGAGAATTAAAGAAACTGTATGTAACAGAATCGTCAGGTCCTGAAGGAGACTCTCCCACAGTAAAACCTTAATATTGTCATTATTTTTATAGAAGGTAAAAATTAAATAAATAAAAATATAAGCTATTTTTTTTACTTTTTTTTTGTTCTTGTTACTTTGGGATAAATGTTCTTTTCTTCATATCTGGTGATTGGGAAGACCACACAAGATTTTTGGCTTCCTCCTGGTGTTCCAGAAAGTACTTCTGTCCAGCCGTGTGTGTGGGGGCATGCTGGAATACGAGGAGATTGTGAGGGTACAGTGCTCGCACCCTAGGGTACACCCGGTGCTGTAAAATTGCCTCGTGTTCTTCGGCCATTATATGACAGTATCCATCAGACTTAATGATGGCTGCCCATATCGACTAACATTGCTGCTGACGGGCCTCCTCTGGCTTTCTCCAAGTGTAGGCCTATACGGAGGTAGGTAAAGGGCTGACAAATGACTTATCAGACCAGGTTACGTTTTTCTGTTGCTCGGGGTCGTGCATCTTTGTGCTAACTTTTGACATGCTATTGTTGTGAGACTTAGCAAGTGTCCTGATAAGTGTCCATTTATCCCAGTCATTAACTTTTGCCTTGCACCCTTTCCCAGAGTTGCAGTTTTGGGACTCTTCTCCTTGACACATGAGTTAATTTTGCAGCCCTTGTGACTGATGCAGCTGCTATTGTGGCCGTTAGTCAGTTTGATGGGCCTCTGATATAACCAATAATTTGTAATTGTTGTTTTGTTACATCAAAGAGCTTTTTCCCCTCTTGTCAGGTTTCACTTGACCATGAATACTTCTAAACATGTCGACTTCTTAGCACCACCTAGTGCATAAAAATGATAGAGGCAGCTGCATCTTTGTCTATAGACAGTTGACAAAACAGATGCAAGTCAGTAAATATCATTTGCAGTAATAGGCACCAGATTTCCAAACAGCCACACTCATTGATCTGAAAGATTCCCCCTCCCCGCCCCCCCCACCACAATTTCCCTACCTTTATCCTCACTGCACATAGCACTGGGATCTGAGAAAATAAGGGCCTGGTGTGGACATCTTTCCCATACCAAACCGCAGAGATCCTGCTGAACAGAGATCAGTGTGAGCTGGACAAACACATTTCCCTGTGGTTACAAGCTAGCTCTCGCTCTTTGTACCTCTGCGCATATTGGTGGGGAAATCTTGACAATTCTTAACAGCCACAAACAAAACACCCCTCAGGATGCTGGCCTGAAACATGCATGTGATTTCAGGGGGAACAGTCTGCTTTTCCAGCACTGGCCATTTCGGTGGAGTGAGGGAGGGCGGCCAGCCGTCTGCGTTCCCTGTCCCTGAGGTCTCCGCTGCGGCACCGCTGCAGTCAGCGATGATGTCATTGGCCCAGCGAGCGCAGTGGTGTGGTGCAGAATTGCAATGAGGCTTTTCCGTCTTGGGTCGCCCACCGACAGTTCCAGCAGGAGGGACTCGTTCATGTCCACAGCCTGCAATGTCGGACCGATAGGTTGATGCAGTACGATGTGTATGTTCTTTATTTAATTGCCGAAATGCTGCAGCGCTAGAGAGCCAGGAGACGTCTCCAGCATATGGATGCTGCTTGCAGTGCTGTCTTACCGTGCAGTGCTGTCTTACCGTGCAGTGCTGTCTTACCTTGCAGTGCTGTCTTACCATGCAGTGCTGTCTTACCGTGCAGTGCTGTCTTACCGTGCAGTGCTGTCTTACCGTGCAGTGCTGTCTTACCGTGCAGTGCTGTCTTACCTTGCAGTGCTGTCTTACCTTGCAGTGCAGCTCTGTCTCTGATCACTTCAGGGCAGACAAGGATATCTGAGCTTTATTATACGGCCTCAATCTGGACTATGGCTCTAAGTGAAATTTCTGTCTCTTCTTTTTACGAATTTCCCAAGCGCTTCTGTGTTACCATGGCTCCCTCAAGTGTCTTGCTGTCGACACTCTGACGGTGAGGGAGCATATGTGTGCGGTAGATGTGTCACTCCTGACTGCGTTTACCGTGTGGACCGCTGTGGTACAGGCAGAAACATCAGAATGACGTATTGTTTCTGACCAAGGGTGCTGGAACCCGAGGATGTGTAATCTCAAGGTGACTGAGGCTACGTCCCAGGTCTTGTAGGGAGGGCGACAGGGAGGAGCGTGCATTTGGGCTGCTTCCGTTCGGTTTGCTACGGCATGACAACCTCACGCCAAACCGAATTGCCTGTTAACGGCTGTAATTCTATTGTGATTCAGAGGAGCGTGTCAGGGATTTAAAAAGGAGAGAGATGTATAAATTATTCTGTGTCTATACTGAGGAAAGACCATAAATGTTCTCTGGTGTGTTGAGGCTGTAGATATTGCAGTTGTAAAAGTAAACTTTACATTGGCATCAGAAGGAATTTACTGCATATAGTATTATAAACCCAGATAATATCCTGCTAGGATTTGTGGGTGTGAATACAAAACGGTGAACTAAGATAGTTTGACTAACTGGCTAAGAGAGTGAACTAGGAAACGATGTAGGTTAGAGGTTGTATTCTTCTATAACACCTGTGTAGAGTTTCTCCACCTCAGCTGGGATGTAACCAGTGACCAAAATTATGAGTTTGACCATAATTCGACCAAGGAGTAACTGTAGGGTTGTGGGACACCTTGTGGGATTTGTTTCTAGATAGTGGCCTGAACCAAACTAATGGTTTAATTTAAAAGCCGGGTCAGACTACCACACCAGCACCAAAACCACCTGCAGATTAGCCGTCCATTCCTCCCAGGTCTGAGTCACACAGCTGAAGCTTCAGAAAAGGTAATAACTTGAAATAGGATTACTGGAATTTCCCTAATGGGGTTACCTGTGAGCGTGGTGCAGGGGACCAATCCCCATGGGAAAAGGAAGCCACGCCCAATCCGAGCCCCTTGCTGATATCACAGCTGAAATGACTACTGGTCAAAATGGCGGCCGAAAAACGCTAAACGTTGCAGAACAGGCCCAAGTCAGGTGGGTCTTCGTGATTTTATACATAGTCTTACATAAGATAAGGTAGAAGTCAAAGAATTTAGGGCATCAGATGGTACAAACTGACAAATGATTTCCTAGCTTGGGAAGGAAAAGGCATGCAACAGTTGAATTCCTAGTTGAGGCTGCAAAATCTGAACTGAATTGCAAATGCACTCGGTGATCCAAGTGGCCCCTCTATGAGGTATTCCTGGTTAATACTGCGTGGGAGCCACTGAACCACTTTAAGGATAGACTAGTTGTATGTGCAGAGAAGAAATTCTACACATCAATGCTGTACTAATGTTATTTTTGCACCCTTTGGCCTTCTTGTTATTTTTTAACGAGTGACCGTTCTCCTATGACCTCTTCCATTTGTTTCTTGCTCTCACCTCTGCAAACTCTAGAGACGTTGCCTTTATCGGTCTGTGTTGCATACTGTTGCACAACAAAGCTGGAATATTTTGCATTACTATGTGTTCAATAAATACTAGAACAATCCAGGATATGCATGCTACCTTGCATTAAGGCGGTATCCAAAGAAGAATATTTATAGCAGTGTAATAGATTTTTTTTAGTTGACACTTCCAGAGTAATCAAATGTTGGGTTGCCATAAAGTGCTCGGATATACGGCAAAAGTGTGACAGGGCTGCTGTTCAAGAAATTATAGCCACAAACAACAAGGGAATCACCTGTTCAGGGTGGGGAGAAACAGTGCTGTCCCTTCCTGCAGTCGCCTTCCTGCAGTGCTGAGAAGGGCTGCCCTGAACAATTTCTACTGTCAAATAACTTCTGTTTGTCCTAATTTGTATTAAAGTCTCGGCTTCTCTATAATTTTGAGCAGGATCCAGCACTGCTAGCGGCTTGGCCGGGTCCATAATGACTGCCAGCTTTATAGTGCACACTAAATATTTCTATTCTAATCATGCCTTCTCTAGAGCTGATGCAGTTGTTATGGAAACAGTAGTCAAGGTCATGAGTAGAAAGGACTCAAAATGGAGCAACAGCAGCTATAGAGCAATGGGGAGGAGGGGGTGGGCTCTATAAAATAAGCATGAATCATTGTGCAAGATGCACCCTTCAATAAAGCGTTTACTACAAATGTTCTCACCCAAATATTATTTTGGATTAAAATGGAATGCCTGGCTGAATTCTACCACACTGGGAAAGCTGAATGTTTCTCTTAGCTGTATGTGTGAGTGTGTATGTGGGGGAGAGAGATTTTACAACCTTTTCGGCAACTCCTGCATTACCACCTTAAGTGTGTCGTTTATGTCTGAAGAGCCTTGCATTACGTAAATGAGGTGAGGGTAAAAACCTTGAACTCCTCCCGAGGTCCCTCCTGCAACCCAAACTACAGTTTGGTTAATTTGGATTCCTGAATGCCAAACTGTCACACACGGTGCTGGATTCCCTGACGATCCTGTACTGGATAAGCGGCTGAAACATGGGTGCACGGATATAATATTCATAATATTCAGTATACAGAGAGGGGTACACGGCTCTGTTACGAGGAAATTAACATGTAACACTAGAAACATGTCGTAATGCTAAATAAAATGATATCGTTTGCTCATTACGACATTGGGTCGCCGTATGAAATGGCGCCCTCCGCTGGATGCACATTGAAAGCGCAGTCAGGTGCGACGTAAGGTCAGAAGTAGAAGTACGTAATGCCGTGGTGCATTGTCGAAACACCGCTGAAAAGGGCAAACTCTTCTTTGTGAAAACTGGCTTATACGTGGATGTGTAGTTAAATGACTGAATGCCTGACGATAGTTGGCTCTAAAACTGTCGTTTTCCTATCAAGTCAAAGGACATAATGTACCACGCAGTACAGTATAGTGATACACCGTAACAGATGTTAGTGTTAAAACCCCTCGGGGCTTGGCGTACTAAAATATACATTTAGCCCAGGCCGCTTCAGTTGCTAATATTGCACATGTAATATTGCACCCGTCATTATTTCGAATAGTTTCCTTGTAGACAGTGACAATAACACTTAGCATGCAAAATGCCTGCGTTTTTGGTGGTTTCTACCTGCTTCATTTTGAGTGCCTGTCACGCTGCGACATCACCGGGCGTGTCGCCATGGCAACGCGTCCACTTGCCTAGCAACGGCACGGAGTCGCCATCAAACGGCCGGCATGGCGGACGAGAAGCGCGCAGGAGACCGCGGCGGCGGCGTCCGTGTTTTCATAAACCTCCTCGACCTCTTTTCGTCAAAGCATATTGGAAAGGTAACATTTACTGTCCCAGTGTCTCATGTACCTGTGAAAGACGGACAAGAGCTGGTCGAGCCTGGTCTCCTTTAATTAATCTGTTTTATTATTAAGTATTAAGTATTTAGTATTAGTATTTAGTATTAAGTATTAAGTATTATTATTATTATTGTGTATATTTATATTTTATATCTAAAACTATTTCTGTAGCAAAGAGAGATTGGCTTTGGAGTCTCATACAATCCAATGAAAGTAGCGAACACTGGATAGCAATAAAATAAAATGTTACATGAAACTGTTACCATGTTACTCTCCTGGAAGTACCGTATAAGTATATAAGTATATAAGTGTATAAGAAAGTGCTTTTAAATGTGCGTGTTACTCCTGACACGCGTTGCACGCGAAGTGCGCCGCCGCTGTCAAGTTTTCGTCTCCCGTCTCCAGTTTCTCTCCAGCTGTGTGGCCGGAGCTTCGCTGGAGGCGGCCGATTCGGGGGATGAAGAGGAGCCCCAGCGATCACGCACCTTCCAGGTCGTCGGCACTGTCAGCGAGCCGACGCCGCAGATAAGGGCAGCTTTTGCGGCTGAAGAATATTCCGTGAGTGCAAGGATGAAAACGCGCATTGATGCTTTGGCAGTTATTATCCTGGCGTCGCTGAGACTTGTAGCTTATTCATTTTCAAGGCTTCAGACCGGGAAGTCCTCCTTGCACGATTGATGGAGTGTGATGTTATTATTTACAACATTTATGGAAACGTCGATCAAATAGAGGAAGCCACTTGGGCAGTTTCAGGTAATGGCCAGGGAGTTTGTGCCGCCGTACCGACGCTGATTATTGCTTTTGTTGACGAAACAAAACATCTTCCTCGAACAAATTGTATATACTTTTAGCTCTCCATGCAGAATTGGACAATTTCAGTGGTCCCAAGATATTCATTCTGATATCAACTGTGTTAACCTGGGCCCTCAGCAAGCCAGTCGATCCAGTAAGTGTTTGTTGGTGTTGTTTAATGCTGATCGGTTCTGTCCAGATGATTAGATGCTATTTTAATTTTAGCATATGATTAAAAATAGTAGAGAAAGTGTGTGCAGACTGATTTGTAGAGATTGTAGAGTTTTTAAAGAAAATTAATGATGAATTAGAACAACAATCCTTAGCCTCTGAATGTTTTACATAATCATTTTACTGAAGGGGCTCACAAATGTACTATTTGTGTCATTTCAGTAGGTCCCAGTGATAAGTCTTCAATACAAAAGTTCAAAATCATTGTCTTTTTCAGGTTTTTGAACTGTCAGATAGGTAACTAATAATGAATAAAATTGCAAACTCTGTTGATCAACATATAGCTATTATTCAGGTTATTTTTAGGTCAGTTAAAAAGGAAAAATGTCAGTGATCTTGTTTTGATTAGTACAGGCACACTTACGAAACAGCATAGATGATAAAATGTATTAAATGATGTTGAAAATCCCCTGAAAAGTACAAACACCGATCAACACGGAATAATTAAGAGGGCAGCTGGGCTGACGGAAACCTGCACTGTGTATATCAATGCAATGGTTTCGAGCCCCTGCTCACAACATTTTTATTACATAAACACAACATGCTTATCCATCCATGTTCTGAAACTGCTTATCCTTCTGAATTGTGGGGGGTCTGGTGCCTATCCCGGAAGCTACGGACACGAAGTGGGAGACAACCCGGGGCCAGCCCATCGCAGAGCTCACTCACACATGCCCACCTATGGGCAATTTGGTAACTCCGATTAGCCTCAACATGTGTTGGGACTGGGGGGGGGGGGGAAACCAGAGAACCCCAAGGAAACCCCACGACGACACGGGGAGAACATGCAAACCAACATGCCTATGCACATGCAAAATGTTTACTAGGTTTCTTTCTTACCCTCCCAAGTGCCACGTTTGTCCATGATGGTCAATCTGCAGCATGACCATGTGTCTTTATTGCAGGAAGATCCAGAGGCTGCCTTCACTGAGGATGACTATCGCAGGAGAAGAACCCATCCCAACTTTAAAGATCATATCAGCGCTGAGAAACTCGTCATCAAAATGGGGAAAACGGTACCTTAATCCAAGCTAATTGAAGAGCAAAGGATTATGTAGAATCATTATCAGTGACTAAAGAGTTGAGATACAACCCTTAGGGTTTCTTTGACGTGTCAAATGTTTTGTGTTTTTAATCAAACATTCAATATAGTGTATCATCATCAGATTCAATGTAGTCGGCATGATGATACCAAATTTAAACCATGAATGAAACTGACCTTATTTAAGTTAATAAGGTTAAGTTTAAGTTTTCCAGAACTTTGTGACATTGTCTTTCTGTTTCAGGTTAAAAATGAGGTAACGTAGATGTGAAATGCCCTAATCATCCAGTGCTTTGTAAAAAAGAACCCACAGTTCATAAAAGGACGATTTATGTAGAGCTTCAGAAATCTAATAATGGCTAAAAGAATATCAACAAAAAATGAAATTTACAGTCAGGGCAATTAATGGAAAGTGTAAAGAGTATGGAATAGCTGGAAACCTGACAGGTAGAGGACGCAAATGCATTTTGGCCCCAGTGACAGGAAGGAGGACGGTGAGAGTCACTGTGACAGAATTGCCGGCTTCGCTGGCATCTTGGGGTCACCAGGTTTCAATGAGCACCATCAGACACCACCTCCATATCCACTGGCTCTTTGGAAGGCTTTCAAGAAGAACGCCTCTCCTGACCCCAAGACCCAAGCCAGTGCATGCTATTTTCTAGAGGCCTTTTAAATTATGGCTGGATGAAGTTACTGTGGTCATATGAGACCAAACTTGAATGTTTTGATCAGATACAGCATCGGCATAGTTGGTGTTGAAATGGAGACGCATACAAGGAGAGGCATCTCAGACCCTCAGGGAAACAACGATACATTTCTTTTAATTTTGGAATATCAATGACTTAATGGATTATATCAAATATGGGGAAGTTTTGTTGGGAATCTGGCTGCCTCGGACTGTAGGTAGACTTTCTAAAAAGATAATGACACAAAGCATACTTCAAAATCCATACAAAACTGGTTCTGGATGAACAAAATCAAGGTTCTGCAATGGCCATCGCAGTCACCACACCTCATTTAGATGGAAACCCTATGGGCCGAACAGAAGAGGGCAGTTGATAGACCCAAACCCATGCGACTGATCTTGAAAGGATCTCTCCAAATGTGTGGCTTACCCTTGTCAAAGTGTACGGGAAGGGACTCCATGCTGCAATCCTTCTCACTGAGGGTTGCACCAACTACTAAACTGCAGCACTAATATTAATGATTTTGGTTGGTTCCACTGGAACATTAATAAACTCTGATATTTTTCACCTCTTGGCATTTTGAGTGTAACTCTATAATGTAATAATTTTTAAACAGTGTTTTTTGTGCATTTACAGTCAGGGGTGCCAATACTGTACTTCTGAAGCCCACTGTGTGTTGTATGGTCTCTAGCACAGTGTTTCCCAACCCTCCCGCTCCCAGCCAATCAGGAACACCGAATACCTGGTATAGGTGTACTGGGGGCTGGGAGGGAGCAAAAATGTGGACTGTCTCGTGTTCCCTGAGGACTGGGTTGGGAAACGCTGCTCTAGAATAGTCACTAGTAGGACTAGATGGGCTTAAATGGTTGCATGCTAAAGCAAAACTCCTTCCTTTCAGAAAAAATCTAGGTTTTCTACCTATGTTGTGGCATCAGGACTTCAGTATGGATTGGAGGAGGACATCTTTCACTTCTTCTTTAAGGTACAGTATAACCCCCATGTATTTATGAGACCTCATTTTATGAATGAGGTTACCTTCAAATGAATGTGCATTATATGCAAATCGTGATACTTAGTCAGGTGAGGATCCAGTGCTAGTAGCCTGCTGTCAAAGGAGAAGTGGTCCTGTTGACATGTGAAATCCTGCAAAATTCAAATGGCAAGCCCAAGTGTGGTCACATTCATTACAGGATTTAATTTTTTATTATGGTGTTTTATAATTTACCACTATATTGTTTTTGTAGATGTCTTGGTTGGGAGAAGTTTCAAGAATCCCTGTGTTTGGACCGGGCAACAACATTCTTCCTACAATTCATGTGAATGACTTAGCAGGGTTTGTGATATATACTCATTATATATGCTGCACGAATGAAGAGATCCATTATCTAAATATAGTACCCATAAAAGAAGGAGCTGCTTGAATCCTGATGATCAAGCTACTTAAGAAATTTGTTTTGCTTTTTTATATGCAGTGTGATCCAAAATGTCATTGACCACAAGCCAAGGACACATTACCTAATTGCTGTGGATGAATCCAAGAATTCATTGGCAGATATTGTGAAGGTTAAGTCAATCAATCAGTGAAGTAATTTGTGTTGAATGTGACCCTGCTTGAAATTACATTAATAAATGTGTCTTTTTATGTCCTACTTAGGCAATAAGTGCAGAAGTTGGGCCTGGAAAAATAGAAAGACTACCAAAAGAAGATATTTTTCTCACACGGGATTTGACGGTGTGTTCTAATATCATGTTTCCAGATTTGACTCCATGTTCTGCTTTGGAGCTTACAACTGACTGTGTACTTGGTCGCACATAAGTGCTTCGTTGATTTAATTGTTTGATGCTGTTTAAAGCGACTATCTCGGTACCCACCACAAAAACATAGTGTTTATTGGGCTTTTCAGCAAAAAGACATTGATACCCTCTTTGTCAACCTGTGCATGGAAGCCGCCTATCTGAAGGAGAATTTTAATCTTCACTGGGTGTCAAAATTTGGAATGGTTGAGAACATCGGTGGCATTGTGGAGGAATACAGACAAACCAGAGGATTACTGGTAAATGCTCCAGTGGAAAGGTTATCACCCTGATAGATTATTCGTGAGCATTGCAACTTTGCAGTAATGAGATTATCTGCTATTATATTCTTATGTGTATGGATTGCAATGCATAAAACATGGAACTGAGCTTGGGGTAAATTTTGGGACCATTGAAAGTGGGGTACAATATGTGTTCAGACAACAAAATAACATTATCGTGACTGCTGGATGAGGAGTGGGACTGCTGATGAGTGATCTCATTGGCCCTTATTTTGATTTTTTTCCCAGCCTGTCCGAGTCTGCATTTTGGGCCCACCAGCTGTGGGGAAGAGCAGTGTGGCTGCGAAGATCTGCAGACAGTACAAACTGCATCACATTAAGCTCGGAGATGCCATAATGGAGTGTATCGCCCAGCTGGTCAGTATATCTTTACAGTGTAGGCATTTGGAATAGGTGCTCCTATCTTGCACCTACAGTATGCACATGTGTTCTGTGAAATGCTGTAAAGTATGAGTTAATTGCAGGAGAAACAAGTTGCTTTGGAAGATGGAGATGATCATGAAGATGCTCAGAGGTTTTTGGAGACGCTGAAGGAGAACATGGATGGAAACGAAGGTATATAGTAGAATTCAGGCTGGAAGTCGTCATGACATAGCAGCTCAGGCTTATGAAAAGATCAGACACAACTTTGGAAATGGTTTAGATACCATGTCAGATAATCTTATGTTAATTTGTGGATGCTTCATTATCTTAGGACACATTGATGGTTCTTGTTTTTTAGGTCGCCTGGATGACCAGTTTGTTATACATATTGTGAAACGGAAACTGAATTCAACACCATGCAGAAATCAAGGCTTTGTTTTAGATGGTTTTCCGAAAACACATGAGCAGGCCAAGGAACTGTTTGGTGGTAAATGGAATTTAGCATTTCTATTGGCACATGAAAGCGTGGATTCAGCTCTGATAGTGGCTGCTTTTATATTCCTTCACATGAGCTGAGGAAGATGAGCCTGATGGTTTTGGATCTAAAATGCTGCCTATCAACCAGAAAATCATCCCAGGTCTGGTGATCACAGAAGTGGTTTTAAAAGCTTTGAGACAGAAACATATATTTATGACAGTAATACGAATCTCACTGCCAGTGTTGGGGAGTAACTAGTTATATGTCATGTCATTAGATACTGAAAATAAATGTAATCTGTTACAGTTACTGAGAATTTTTTTTATTGATAATTACTAATCAGATGTTGATGATTGCAAAAGGGCTACATCCAAAATATATTATTTTTGGTAAAAAGTTTATATGTGGAATGTAACATTCACTTGCATCTTTTCACCATGCAGAAATGCCATCTTTTGGCATAACTCAAGTCAACGTGGATCAACAGAGCCGCTGGGAGTTTTCAGCTTTATTGCCCAGTTTAAAACATTTGTTAGAAAAGTTATCAAATGTAATGTCACATTGTTTCGATGGAGTGATCAAAGTTACATTGTGTATTACATTTTTAACAGGGTATTACATTTCAAAAATAACCTTGCCAACTCTTTGGCCCGAGCTCTTGGTACAGGCCGATTGAGTACTAGATGGTAGAACTGTTCTGCTGCGTGAACATTCTTCCTCTCTTTATCACAGAGTTTGTCTTCTGCTTGGAAGCCAGCGATGCGTTCCTGACTAGTCGCGTGCTGAATTTGCCTGAGAGTGTGGTCCAGGGAACCCACTATGCTCAGGAGAGGTTCCTTCAGCATCTGGCGGCTTATAGACACGTCAACATGGAGGATGAAACAGTTCTAAACTATTTTGATGAACTGGAGATTCACCCTGAGCACATCGGTACTGCAGACATAGCATGTGATAGTGGGCTGAGGGCACTGGCCTGTCATGATGATTTAATTAACTCCGTATAATGATTATAGTAGATGTCACTCTCTCTTTTCATTTGTTTGTTTTTGTTGGTTTGTTTGTAGAAATCTCCAGCAGTGATGATGTGGAGTACATGGCAGTGATGGAGAAGATAGGTTTGGCGCTCGGGAAGCCCAGAAACTACGGGCCCAGTCCAGAGGAGCTAAAGTTACTGGAGCAAAGGGCAGCTGAGGAGCGTCTTAGGTGTCTGGAAGCTGAGGCAATTGAGAAGCGGCGCAGGGAGGCAGAGGAGGAAGCCGAGAGGGAGGCTCGCTGGAAGGAGTGGGTGAGGAGTGGGTGAGCCTGGGTGAGGAGTGGGTGAGCCTGGGTGAGGAGTGGGTCAGTCTGGGTGAGGAGTGGGTGAGCCTGGGTGAGCCTGGGTGAGGAGTGGGTGAGCCTGGGTCAGCTTGTGTGAGGAGTGGGTCAGTCTGGGTGTTTTCTTGAGCTGTTCTTAGAAACAGTGTTGTTGTGTTGTGTTCTTGCGCGGTGCAGCGTGGTCGTGATTGTGCCTGCACCGTGCCTTCGTCTAAGAGCTTGAGCTGCGTATTGCTATTTCATGCCCACCCCAGTCCCTGCCCCACAGTATGGGGGCAGTGTGCGGTTCGGTGGGTTAGGACGCTTTTCCTGAAATTCAAAATCTGGCAGTGCTAAGGATCAGCAGAGGGTTTTTTTCCCGTTGGGGCGCTTAAGCAAGGCCCTAGGGACTGTGTGACCCTGCTTCTCAGGAATGCATGCTGCTTTGGATGAAAGCGACTGCTATAGAAATAAAACGTGAATGTTCTCTCGTCTGAGCCCGAGCTGTGCCGTGTCGTCGCAGAGCACGCAGCTGGCGGAGGTACAGCAGCAGGAGAGGGAGCTGCTGGAGGTCCGGTCCATTCCCCTGAGGAACTATCTGATGAGGAATGTGATGCCAACGCTCACCCAGGGCCTCATCCAATGCTGTACCCTCAAACCTGACGATCCAGTGGACTTCTTGGTATGGAAGCCCTTCGGATGGTTCACGTGCATTATACATATTGAAAAGCAGTCACCAGAGTCCATTCCTGACACAAAGGGCCGATAAACTGTTGACAGTGATGTACATCTTTTTTTGTATTTTGTTTCAGGCTGAATATATCTTCAGGAACAATCCTCAAGTTGAGTGACATGTCATCTTGAGAATGCAATAAAATATCATAGCATTTTAGGCTGTTTAATCTGTCCGTTCAGAAAAATGTCACGGATTACATGGAAATCGTATTCCCTGTTGAACTAAAAAAGGGGCAGAGAACCTTTACAGGTCAGGTAAGGCAGTCCGAGGCTGAAGCAAAAACCAGGAATTCAGAAACTTCTAGTTCCGAATTACAATCAAAATTCAATCCAGCACTGAGATATTGTTAATTTAGTACACAAATTAAAAGCTAATCTGCAACGATTACAGTTAACCAGGGTGTGCCGCAGGCTGCATTAACCTGATTAGGTCAGCGCACAAGTGTACCTCCTTTGGGCTTCCTCACTCCACCTATAGACAGGACACCTGGGACACAAACCACCAAACGGGCTGGAACTGGCCCTGGCCACCTGCAGCCTCTCTCTGCCTTGTACATCTGTACCAGGTCTGTCTGCACCGTTTGCTCTCTCTGTCTCGTCTACCCGCAGTGACTAATGGCTATGCACAACTGCTGGACATAACATGAAATCATTATTAATGTACTAGAATAATGGCAAAGTACATAAAACTAAGTCTTTAATAATTTTTTTGTAGTAGAAAATACTGTTCAAATGATCTGTTCATCAGTTATGTATTAAATAATATACTTATGGTTGCCAGGCTGATGTTTTTCACATTTGTTACATTAATGTTATATTTATAATATAATCATTTCTTTATTTAAGACTCAGAACACAAACTAACATTTAAACTAATATAGAAGGAATAGGCTTTGTCTGCTTCTCAGATACGATCCTGTCAACAAACACACGCTGGGACAGGATAATCTAGTGTTGCTTGACAAGACAAAATGTCATTATGAAAATTATCAAGAGAGAAAAAATAGGTGCATGAATGATTTTGATTATGTTTTTATATTACGTGTTTCTTTTTTGCCTCACAAAGCCATTTAGCCTAATCCCAGTGCAGTTCTGGCCCCGCATGCAGGATCTGCATTATGACAGTAGATGGCAGACTTACTTCAAAATTTGAACTGCTGAAAGCATTAAGAGACCAATTTTAAAATGCACTTTAGTCCATTTGCTCCTAGGGCAGTAATCAATACTGTCTTAATGAACCTCCTCGTGATATTTATATTTTCTCACTTCAACAGAAACAATTTGTTTTAACAATTAACATTGTTCAGGTTTAATCAGACAAAAAAAAAATATATATACTTTTTTCCAACTTGACTCGCATAAAATGGACCATATAAAATAATAAATTATGTTCTTTTATACATTATTATTTTCCTTTTCGAGCTTTTGACTGCCGAGTTTCCTCACTGTAGGGAGGCTATGTGATAAATGTGTGGTTAGGGCTGTGAAAACTTCTGGCCGTGGTGCAGAGGAGAAGCCTGGCACTGTAACTCCTGCCTGGCTGGCCGTCCCTTCCACAGACGGAGCAGGGTGGGGCCCAGCCAGGGGCGGAATGCATCCCGCCGGGCTGCTCCTCATAACGGATTGTCTGTAGCATCGTACTGACAGAAGAAGCAACTCATCCACAGATGCTCAACTGCTGGGTGCCTGGAAGCTTTGTCCCACCTGACTGTGAGGTGCCTCACCTGGGTGTCTAGTAGGACCCTCACGTGATACTGGGTGTCTGGCAAGACCCTCACGTGGTTCTGGGTTTCTGCTAGGATCCTCGGTGACGACCCTCACACAGGTGTCTTGTTGGACCCTCACGTGGAGCTAAATCCCCGTGGGACCCTAGCATGAGGAAAGCTTCCGAAAGGTTTGTGTCAGGTAATGGGCAATGTTCAATTGTTTGTGTACTTATTACAAATGGTATCTTAGAGGAACCAAGATTTAATACCTGCAACCGATGCTGTGATTCCTAAATCGCTAGATGATGGGAATACGTAATCACATCGTTGCGTGGGTGAAGCTGAGAGGCTGGATCAAGGAGGATATCATGGCTATGTTGAAAATCCCAGTAGTAGGGGTGACAGATTTGGTTGGATTTGAAAAATTGAGATGGGCTGGGAGGGCTAAAGTTGTTCAGAAGGTCAGTTGGGTGGGTCTTCAGGAGACTGAGATATCAAGGCTATTGTAGCTTGGAGGGACACTTCAGGCCACTTCATTCTGGGATAATGTCGCCGGCATAGTCAGATGGGTTATTCCGTTCTGAGGAAGTTAGGCTTGCGTACTGTGTGTGGGCGACATGCTTTGATGTATGTGAGTGGATTAATTCTGGGGATGCCAGGCTCTTGTGGCCAGATGGGTGGCTTAACTCTGGAGGTGTTGGGCCGACGTAGTTGAGTGGATGACTTAAATCTGTGGATACTGGGTTAACCTCGCTGATGTGGCTGGGTGGATGCATGAACTCTGGGGGCGTTGGGCTTTCGTCGCTGGATTGATCGCTCGACCCTGGAGATGCGGGACAGACGTGCCTGGGTGGGTGGCTTAACTCAGGGGCTGTTGGGTTAATGTCGCTGAAATAGCAGGCTGGATGGTTTTGCTGAGATGTCTTTGATCCATTAGTCGTAGCATTAATTTTCAAGCAGTCGGAGATTTTGCAGAGAAGATTTTTCTGAGTTTCAATCAGAAAGTCATCCTAAAAACAGAAGTGAAAAGCAACATTTAGCTTTCACACTTAACTTTTTAATACTTCAACTTAGCTGTTTCTGTAGCTCCCATAATAAGAAATGGTCCGAGCTAGACCCTAAAGTAAGTTACATGCGACACATGCCACGTCAGTGAGCCAAATTTCTGGTTCATCGTGCTTTTCCACTCCTTTACCTTCCCCTCATCAGTCCTAAGGGGACTTGGGGGGGCAAGTTCCTGCCTGGCAGAGCCGGCCACCCTCCCGCCAACCGTGCCCGGCAGTGGGAGACCAGCTCGGCTCAGCAGCTACACTTGTAAAGAGATTGATTACAGAGCTGTCAGACAGTGGCAGCTGGGCAGGGCTGCTCCCCGGGAGCAACAGAGGGCATGCTCACATCTCCTGGCCAAGAATGGGAACCGCAGCAGCACGGCACGGTGGTGCCGATGTAGGGGCTGGGTTAGTGTGCCTAACGGCCCAGCCAAGACGCAGCCAGGATACTGTGGTACATATGCATTTCAAGATGCTCCTTAAGTAGTATATTAAACAGACATTTCAGCTACTGCATATTATATGTGTATGTATGTATGGTATGCACACACACACAGTCCATGTATTCATATCACTATGAGGACTCGACATTCATTTCTATGGGCATAACCCTAATGACATCTATGACAACCTTAACCCCTACCCAGCCCTAACATTAACCATAGGTAACTAAAGAATTTTTTGTTTTTTGATTGCATTAACAGATTTAAAAGAAATTAATCAAGAAACACTAAACATTGTCCCCACAGGGTAAAAATTTAAATGATTTTATCACATTGTGGGGACAAAATGTAATAATTACAAACACATGCACACGCACACAGGTTTTGTTTGTCTTGCTGTAATCATACGTTACAGAGCATGAGGAACATCTCTAGAGACTGAACAATCGTAACTAACTTTAGTAAACTGCCTGTTATGTAATATGCTTTTTTCTGCAATTTATCCAATGGCAGCTCTCAGTCCACTACTCACTTTTAAAGAAACACAACCATTTGTAACTCTGGTAATGAAACTACATTTATAGCTGCATCGCCTCGCCTTTAAAATATAACTGTCAAATTTAGTCTTTTTAAAAACCACACCATGGACGCATACCCAGGCTTTGGGTTCTGTAACATCTGGAAGGACGTCTGATGGGAGTGTAGGGTTGCTGGACAGGTGTGTGTGTGTGTGGGGGGGGGAGGGTGACCCATAGCAGGGCCAGTGAAGGAGAATGTGGAGGTATCTCAGGAACAATGTAACAGCAATGGAGACAGATGTAGATGAAGTGGATACAAGTGTGGGTGTAGTGAACAGAAAGGTACAGGAAACAAAGGCCACATGGAAATATGTCTGAGTGTCAGCGTAGCAGATCCGCAAATCTCAGTGGAAGCTGTGGAGCACTTCAGTCTTTCTTAGTGTCTCTGCTGATGCTTCTGTGTTGTAGAGATTGGTATGGCTGTATGGTATTCTGTTCACAAAGTGTCATCTGTAATTTGTGACATGTAGTTCTCCGAGCAGTGCTTCAGGTAGCTGAACCCAGTGATATGTGACATTTTGTTTCCTCCAAATGGCAGCGTTGCTATAATACGGTATAGAACAAACCACAAAGTCCTCCCACTGAATCCATACCTGACAGTACAAATTTCTATGTTGTGGTTTTTTTTTAAGTACTTACAGTAAAGTTGGTGCTGTTAATGACATTGTCTAAGCTGCAGGAAAGAATGATGTATGCCCATTATATACTTTATTAGTTACAGTCACGCTAAAGTGTTTACTCCGACATGACGAGACTGCTACAATCTACACAGATATTCTAGATTTAGAAATATTTTTTTATTTTTAGAAATAAATTGTGCAGACAGCATTTTGGAGTTGGGCAGCCAGTCCACTTTGGGCCAGAGGTTTTCCTTTCTGCCTATTTGGGAGCTTTTGGTTCCTCTGCTTTGTGTCTTTCTGACTTTTTCTCCGTCTGTATAAATGATGTAATGGTGGATTGCTCACCCTTGTCAAGTGCCTTGAGGCGACTTTGTTATGAATGGCGCTATATAAAAATGAATTGAACTGAATTGAGCATTTCGGAGGATTATCTTTGCGGTGTGTTTAGTTTAGATTTTCCGTTTGCCTCTCCTATTGTAAAGATGGCTTTACACAAACTGGTAAAAACTGTTTCCAATGTTCCAAGGTATAAATAGAGCCTATTTCTTGACTGATCTCTAGATGTCACTGTTGTACTCATAATGACTGAAAGACATTGGCTAGGGCAGCAGTTGGCCTATTTGCATTTTTAGGTTAGATTTAACAAAGGCTGCACAGTGGCTCATTGGGTGTCACTGTAGCTACATGCATCCAGGGTTACAGGTTTGGTTCCTGTTCCTGGGACTGAGTATTGAGTTGTGTGTGTGTTTCCCCTATGTTTGGGTGGGTTTCTTCTGGGTGCGTTGATGTCCACATGTCCCCGTGAAAAACACACAAGCTTAATGATGGAACAGCATCTGATCCAGGGTGCCGTGTGGTTTCTGGGAAAGGCTCCAGGCTCATCAGAGCCCTCTACTGGAGTATTTATATAAGATGGATAGATGGTTACAATTAATATTATTGCATTTTATTTAATATCTTATTTTAGCCTGTATTTTCTTTCATTATGCAAATATTTTAACACTAGTGCATGGCACTAAATATTTTGTGTTCTGATATGTATACAGTAACAATTTTTATTTTTAAAATCATTACAATGGTACCTTGCAGTAAAACCGTAGAGAAAGCTGCTGAGTAGTCTGTATTGTGTGACTGTGAATGTATTACTGACCTGCCCAATATTCTTGCTAACTAAGCATGTGTATAATTAGCTCCAACAATTTTATGTAGACATATCGTGAACTTAATGGATGTGTAAAACCTCATATTTGCGACTCTAATTAAGACTGGCTATTCTACTGATTTGCAGCCATTATCAGGCTGTTCGGTAACCTACGCTGATACCTCAGGGGCACTTTTTGGTGCTGTTAGCTACTTTCGCAGATGATGTAATTGATGTTCCCAGCTGTACATGTAAATGGAATCATGCAAAAAAGTTATTAGCATGTGTTTGGTGCTGTTTGTGCACCATAGGGCACCACACACAATCTAATTATAAATGCACGGCTTACTGAAGTGTACATGACAGTGGTGCCAAGTAAAATCATGGAACCCACCCATACCGTCTGAAATTATTGCGTCCCTGAGTGTGAATGGAGGGTACCTAAGATTACATGCATGTGGACAAACAGTACATGCAATCAAGGTGAATTCATATTTAAAACATGTAAAATCATTGATTATGGTACCCCTATCTTCACAGTATCAATGTACCCCCTATCCTAAAGGAATAGAATATGAGACCACAGCTTCCTAGCCCAAAAGGCACCCTGGTAAGGTGTACTATGTTTCTATTAGAGGCAGCCATGTTCAGGGCTGCTGAGGAGTGGTATCGGTACCCTTGTGCCACATCACCATCTGCATGAGTGCACGGTGCCTGCAGTAATCCTCTCTAGGTTGGCATGGCAACGGATAGCAAGGTGAGGTCAGCGCAGGTGTGAAGACAGCGTGGGGATAGTCACCTGTGCACAAATCGGAGCAATTCCAAGGGGCCTGAGGGTGACTGATGGAGAAGCCAAGCTTACACTCCACACTCAAGCCTCATTAGTGCACTTACCTGTATACATATGTTCACTCCTCTATTCATAGTGCTCAGAGTACTACAATTATCACCTACAATCAGAATACTGGCTGAAATCTGGCACTCGTCTGAGATCGGTCAGACTGACAGCTGAAATCTGGGACTCATCGGAGACGGTCAGACTGAATATCTGGCACTCATCGGAGACAATTGGACTGCCGGCTGAAATCTGGGACTCATCGGAGACGGTCAGACTGCCGGCTGAAATCTGGGACTCATCGGAGACGGTCAGACTGCCGGCTGAAATCTGGCACTCATCGGAGACGGTCAGACTGAATATCTGGCACTCATCAGAGACAATTGGACTGCCGGCTGAAATCTGGCACTCATCAGAGATAGTCAGACTGCCAGAGAAAATCTGGCACTCATTGGAGATGGTCTGACTGGCAGCTAATATCTGGCACTCATTGGAGGCAGTCAGACTGCCGGCTGAAATCTGGCACTCATCGGAGACAATTGGACTGCCGGCTGAAATCTGGCACTCGTCGAAGACAGTCAGACTACCAACTGAAATCTGGCACTCATCGAAGACAGTCAGACTACCAACTGAAATCTGGATCTCATCGGAGACAATTGGACTGCCGGCTGAAATCTGGCACTCATCAGAGATGGTCAGACTGCCGGAGAAAATCTGGCACTCATCGGAGATGGTCAGACTACCGACTGAAATCTGGCACTCATCGGAGATGGTTAGACTGCTGGCTAAAATCTGGCACTCATCGGAGACAATTGGACTGCCGGCTGAAATCTGGCACTCATCAGAGATGGTCAGACTGCCGGAGAAAATCTGGCACTCATCGGAGATGGTCAGACTACTGACTGAAATCTGGCACTCATCGGAGATGGTCAGACTACCGACTGAAATCTGGCACTCGTCGGAGATGGTCAGACTGCTGGCTAATATCTGGCACTCATCGGAGACGGTCTGAATGCTGGCAAATATCTGGCACTCATTGGAGATGGTCTGACTGTCAGCTAATATCTGGCACTCATTGGAGACGGGCTGACTGCTGGCTCAAATCTGGCACTCATCGAAGACAGTCAGACTACCAACTGAAATCTGGATCTCATCGGAGACAGTCAGACTGCTGGCTAAAATCTGGCACTCATCGGAGATGGTCAGACTGCCGGCTGAAATCTGGCACTCATCGGAGATGGTCAGACTGCCGGCTGAAATCTGGCACCTATCAGAGCTGGTCAGACTGCTGGCTGAAATCTGGCACTCATCGGAGATGGTCAGACTGCCGGCTGAAATCTGGCACTCATCGGAGATGGTTAGGCTGCCGGCTGAAATCTGGATCTCATCGGAGATGGTCAGACTGCCGACTGAAATCTGGCACTCATCGGAGATGGTCAGACTGCCGGCTGAAATCTGGCACTCATCGGAGATGGTCAGACTGCCGACTGAAATCTGGCACTCATCGGAGACTGTCAGACTGAATATCTGGCACTCATCAGAGACAATTGGACTGCTGGCTGAAATCTGGCACTCAACAGAGTTGGTTAGACTGCCGGAGAAAATCTGGCACTCATTGGAGACAGTCTGAATGCTGGCAAATATCTGGCACTCACTGGAGATGGTCTGACTGGCGGCTAATATCTGGCACTCATCTGATACATTTAGTCTGCCAGCGAAAATCTAGAATTAATCACAGTCTGACTGCCGGCTGAGACATTAGACTTCTGAATGAAATCTGACACTCATCAGATACATTTAGTCTGCCTGCTAAAATCTAGAATTCATCATAGAAGGTAAGACTGCCGTCTGATATCTGGCACCCATTAGAGATGGTCAAAATGCCAGCTGGAATCTGGCACTTATCATAGATGGTCAGACTGCCAGCTAAAATCTGGCACTCATCAGAGATGGTCTGACTCTTGGCTGAAATCTGGCACTCATCTGATACATTTGGTCTGCCAGTGAAAATCTAAAATTTATCACAGTCTGACTGCCGGCTGATATCTGGCGCTCATCAGAGACATTAGACTCCTGGATGAAATCTGGCACTCATCAGATATTGTCAGACTGCCTGCTAAAATCTAGAATTCATCATAGATGGTCATACTGCCGTCTGATATCTGGCATTTATCAGAGCTCCTGCACACCAGTCAGCTGTTCTACTTAGCAATAGGTTACCTGATCTCGACAGCGCGTCGAAAGTGCTTGTAACTGGAACCTGGAGAGTTAGAAACATTAGAGTTTGTACCAATCGTGATGCAGCGGTTTCAGTAAAATGTCTCTCTGGGGCTAGAGTTTTCGACATTGAGGTGAAATTGGGCTCACTATCCAGCTCCAAGTCTCCACCTTGGTTGTCCACGCTGGAACTAATTAAATAAAGTCCCAACGATCTGAAGTATTTAAGAGTAACTTCATTTCTATGTGTGCTGAAACAAAATGCTGGAATCTAATTGTGTCCAGTCCCATACCATTTGGTAACCCACAGTAGGTTACTCGCCCTAAAACGCTAGTTACGTATTTGATGTGAACTCAAAGTGTAGCCTTTATTGATAAATGGGACTTGTGTGGGTCTGGCCTGGCTTCTATAAATGGGACGTTCTCCATTCTAATGGGAGGGGATCATTTATGCCATCCCAAAACATGGCCAAAAATCGGCCTGCCTCACTGGGAAGAGCAGCATCCAGGCCTCGGCCTTGCGGTTGTAAATCAATGGCTCTTAATTTCCCCACTGTTAGCTCATGTCTGGCTCTATTGCAATCCCCTAATTCTAACAATTATTTAGAAATAGAGTCGAATGAGCCTATTACTAATATGACTATTACTAGACTGATAAGGTTAAACGAGTCAGCATAAATCCAAAATAAAATTATAATTGTAGAATATTAGCTCTCTAAGAATCAAATCACTTCTTGCAAATGACATGGTGCTTGATGCTGGTGCGGACCTGTGCTCATTACCAGAAACCTAGGTCAGACCCACAGACATTATTCCTCTTGTTGAAGACCCACCTGTTGGCTTTGGTTTTGTACAGAAACCACCTGGCTCTGGCCATGGAGGGGGTCTGACAGCTATTTTAAACTCACTGTTAAAAATGAAACCCAAAATCATAAAAGATTTTACAGCCTCTGAAGCAATACTACACAAGCCCGCCCATCCACATTATTATACTATATAGACCACCTGGACCATTCACATTGTTCCTAATTGAATTTGATGAACTCCTCACCGACTTAGCCGTAAACTTAGAGGATAATATAATACTTGGAGAATTCAATACACATGTGGACACAGAGAACGATGCCTTCAGCAAAGGTTTCCTGTCCCTCCTGGACTGTCACACATGCACAGTCATACACATGCACATATACATGCACAGTCATACACATGCACATACACATGCACAGTCATACACTAGACTTGATTATTGCTGACGGAGTTCATGTTCATCATATATCTGTCAGTTGAATAAGCACTTTGACCATTTTTTAAACACCAATATTTGACTATGGCAGAGAAGGTAATTAGGTGACATTTTACTTGAGAGTGCCTTTCATGACAGCCGACAAAACTTTCCAAAAGCATTCTTAATGGTTCCTTCCAACTTTTGTAGCTGTCCTAAATGCTGACATTGGCGACTCCTGTGTCAAGCTGACATATTACATGTCGACTGTCATAGGTTTATGCTGCCATTCCTCATTCAAGTGACATCAAAGGTTCTGGAGAAGATAATCAATGCTCAAGTCCCGTCATACTTGGAGACACACAGCAAATTGGATAGATTCCACTTAGGCTTCCATGTAGGGACACAACAGTGAACCTGCCTTAACTAAAGTCGTAAGTGATGTAACAATGGCAACTGATGCTGACAATGCAACTGTACGCAAGCTTCTGGACCTCAGTGCGGCTTCTGACAGGGTTGACCATTCTACTCTATTACATAGACCTGAATTTGATGTTTGGTTGTGTGGAATGATGGTGAAATTGTTTAAGTCCTATCTGACTAATCAATATCCGTATGTTCGAGTGGCCAATAGTCGTCCACATCACCAGTCAAATATGGAGTACCACAGGGATCAGTTCTTTGTCCTATATTGCTTTCTCTACATGCAGCATTTAGGTAAAATAATGATAAAATATAAATTTAATTATCACTCCTATGCGGACGACACCAAATATCAGCTATGCCTAATAACACCTGATCAGCTGTCACTGTAGTTAATTGCTTTGACGAAGTTAAGACCTGGAGGAGTGAAAACGTTTTGTCACTAAAGCTAGTCACTAAATGTGCAGAAAACAGAGGTTCCATTATGTGGAGGGAAGTCCACAGATAGGCAGCTCACCCTAAGCTACTTCTATATATGCACTCAAAGGTCTAGCACCTGCCCACCAAACAGAACTAATTCAAGTTTACAAGGGGCATCACACATTCAGATCACAAAACCCAGGCTTCCATGTCATTCCACATACAGTACAATACCAATTTTTTTAAATCTTGACTGAAGACCTCTTACTTCAGTTTACCTGCAACATAACATATAACACACCGTAACTATGGCTACTTGTGCTGCATTACTTGCCCTTTTGGGCTTCTGTGCATGTCCAATAATGTGTCCATGCATGTTCTGACCACCTATGTTCTCAGCCTTCTTCCCACATGTCCGGATAGTACAAGAGGTATGCACCAGCTAAGCTGGAGTGCTTGTTCAGTCCGATGGAAGGGTGACATCTTGGTTGCAGCCGTCAATCTGCCAACCCACAACAGCTAGCACAGAGAACTGACTCACTGATGGGCTTTGACCTTGACCACAGTTTACGTCTTACAAGCAGGCCCACGCTTTCTTTTTCAATAATGTTAGCATGCCCGGGGGGTTACCTTGGACCCCAAGACATTTTTTTCCCTCCCTAGGTTTTTGTTCCTCCCTTCCTTTGTCATCTGGCTTACTTTTTTTCTTTGTCTTTCCTTCTCCCTGTTTTTTTATTATTCTGTATAAATCATATACAGTAGGAATGCATTACAACACAATCTTGTAAATTGCCTAGAGTGGCTCTGTTGTGAATGGCACTATATGAAAATAAATAGAATCAGAGATGGTAAGACTGTTGGCTGATAACTGGCATTCGTCAGAGATGGTAAGACTGCTGGCTGAAATTCTAATACTCACCAGAGTCTGTAAGACTGCCGGCTGATATCTGGCGCTCATCAGAGATGATCAGCCTCACGGTTGAAATCTGGCACTTATCAAAGAGTGTCAGACTGCCGTCTTAAATTTGGCCCTCATCGGAAATGAAGAGACTGCCGGCTGAAATTCTGCGGCTTTTCAGATATAGCCAGACTTCTGGCTGAAATCTGGCATTCATAAGAAACTGTCAGACTGCTGGCTGAAATTCTGGCACACATTTGTTACAGTCAGATTGCCGGCTGAAGTTCTGGCACTCATTAGATACGGTCAAATTCTTGGCTGCAATCTGGCGCTCATCAGACATAGTCAGAGAGGTACATGCATCTTCAAGAATGTCAGATGTTTTGAAGCAGCCCAATGTTTTGAGTTGGTAAAAATCTGTAACTACATTTGTGTAACTACAAAATGTACCGACATTTGCATTTCGGTGAATGAACTCTTGTCTATCTTCTCATTTTCTTTCTTATTTTGTGAAAATTTTGTTTTCCAAAATCTTGGCTCTTTGCAAATCAGAGAATTGATTCAGCCCATGGATTCAGGATTTTCTTGAGATCCTCGGGGCTGTAGCAGTTAATGTGAAGTTTTACAAGTTCCTGAGGAGCACACCTTGGCTTAGTAATGCCTAATGACAATCAGGTAATTCACGAAAAGAAGGGTCTTTTATTTTTTTTTTATTTTATTCTGGAACTTCATATTGGGGTCTTTTGCAGCTTATTGTGTGAATTGGTCTCCATGTTCTGTTTAATGAGTTTCACGTCATAGGTCTAGGAGAGAATCCGATGGCTCTTGTCAGCGACTCTTAATGGTTTAATTTTATTAGCTATTTGAGTAGAAAAGGAAGTGCAGTGAGCCAGCAGATGTACCTAGTTCACACTTCGACACCCCATTTCCTCTGGGAGCATTTCACAGTACTCTGTAAGGACTGCAGAAGAAACCAGGAGGCGACCAATCAACGCTCAATCAATGCCAACAGACGTTAGCGTCTTCAAACAGCCCTGGGTTTAACTGGGTTTAACAATAATCGACAGAATTACAGGCTTGTACTGTATTGTTATTGTCATTATTTTCATTTTGTTGTGGTTTAATCATGGAAATAAATAAATTTTGTTCTTTTTGTTTGTTAGGTAGTCCACTGAATGTATCTGGCGATCCCAAGACATTCTACTAAATTACTGTAGCTTCACACATCATCCCTGTACCCTGCTGTCAGTAACAGCATCTTCAAGCTCCAAGCCAGGCTTGTCTCCCTGCTCTGTCCATGTACAGATATTTACCTCACACCTACTCAACGAGCTTCCAAATGATCACCGAGAAATGATTTTTAGCTTAGTTTTTTTTTTTTATGAACTCTCAAGCTATTTATATGAAATTGCAGTGTGGAGCAGCATTTGACTGACTGACAGACCATCACAGAGCAGCCTTGGCCTCTTCTCCTCCAGCTGGCGAAGCGGGCAAGAGCTGGAAGTCCCATCTCTGCTACAACTTGGAGGTGTGCTGAACAGCTGGTCTAACCCTGGCTGCCTGGCCACTGCCCCAGCCTTTATTAGCATTGCCAGGATGCCAGCTGATTCGTTCTCCGGGCCCTGTCACAGTGATGTCTTCATTGCTAACCACAGCAGACGCCAGCTCCTGGCAGCTACTGGAGGTGACAACAAATCCAATTATCTCCCCTCCACGGTGCCCAGGCAGCCAAACCAGTATGACAGGGACAGAGGCTGCCGCTCTCCCCCCAGTGTGCAGTGTCCTTAGTGACCTGGTACTCCAGCTGGAAGGACAGACATGGAGGGGACCCTGAGGTCCACTGCACAGGGGATGGGAGCCTGTTCACTAAAAAAACGGGAAGCTAAACCTACAGCTCAGTTTCTTAAAGCTTGGTGTAGTCATGAAAAGGTCTAGAACATTTTAATTCCACCCTTCGTACTCAGCTCCTTTAGCATGCATACACACACTCAAATAGCTTGGCTGGGAGTTATAGCTCAGACAGCAGTAGGAAGAGAAGCTGTTAAAGTGAGAGCAAGAGCCGGCAAATGTGACACTTCAAGGATCCTGCAGAAGTACGCAATGCAGCAGCGTGCCCCCATGAGTGCTGGAAGCAAGCATCCCGAACATGGTGGCCTGGTCGTCTCAGGCCCACAGCAGCTAACCCCTGGTGACTGCACTGAGCTCCTGCTCTGCACAGGCACTCAGAGGGGCTAATTAATGCCTCGATACGGAAATGGGTGTCACAGTAAATTACACAGCTAGCAAGCAGGCCATTTCCTTTGAACATGTTAAGAAGTTGTACTTGATGTGGGGGGGGGGGGGGATATGGACATGAAGACCATGAATACAGAAGGAGTGCATGATGACCGTGTCTATAGGCAGACTGCATGAAGACCACATCTACTGAAAGATCACATGAAAACCGGGTCTACAGAACAAGCACATAGTGACTGTGTCCATAGACAGAACCAATGAAGACTACAGAGCGATCACACCAGTGGGTCTACAGAACAAGCATGATCACACAATGACTGTGTCTAGAGGAAAACTGAATGAAGACCTCATCTATAGATAGATCACACAAAAATCTCAAGGCCGCGGCATTTTGTCTTTCTTTTTCTTTTTCTGACTAAACAGATTTTGGCATCTAGCAAGAGGCTTCAGTTTCAATGGGCAATATACAGTAAGTGCACCTGGGTGATTACAGTCTGTTCCTCACAGTGAGGCAAAGCCTTACTTCACCACTTACTTACAGCTCATTCATTAAACACCGGTATTGGAATAGTACTCTGTATCGGCTGATACCTAAAGCCCAGGTATCGGTATAGGGACAGAAAAAGTCGGACCGGTGCATCCCTAATTCTTGGGATCCTGCACCAGGAGCAAACTGCATTGCTTTTTAAAACATTACCTACATAAACGTTTGGTTTTACAGATTTATCTCAAAAACAAGAATAAAATATGTTTCTATAGTGCGAGCACCAGCTTCTCCAGATGGATGGTTTGATTAACACAGATATTTAACCTTGTGTGTAGAATGTTTGGCAGCGATGTTTGATATGTTGTTCATTAGTCTGGCTGACAGATGTATCCAGGGAGAAATGCTTCCGTACCATGGTGGCCTCCCAGCTATGCCTACATCAATATTTCAGATGAGTAAATAATTGATCATCACACCAAACTGGGTGATGATCAAATGAAGGAGCTTGGAGACGGATGTAAAAATGTAAGATGTAAACAAAGATACTACAAGTAACCTTATTTTACCTGCAAACAGTGCTTAATAGCATTTCATCTCCACCAAATAAGTTTGATATTTTGTAAATAGTATGAATTATTTTATATTTCAGGATATATAGAAACCAGGAAGTCAAGCACGGGTAAAATATTACTGACTTGATTGATCATGACTAAAAGAGATTTATGAGACTCCAAGTCAAATGATGCTTTATCATGCGCTAGTTATCAATGGCGACCTCTCCCTTGGCACTCAGCAAGGAAGCAAAAGCTCTTTCACACATTCTGAAAAATTACACCTGATATGTACATGAAAAAGATGGCAATTGATACCTAATAATTAGCAGTAGGCAGAGTGCATCAGCCTGAATATCAGCCAGATATAAATCTTGTTTTTAATCAGAGATTTTGACAAAGAGTAACTGAATATGCAATAAGAAATGCTCGGTATAAAAGTAGTACAGTCGGACCTCGCTAAGTCGAACTCAAAGGGACCAAAAAAAAATTTCGATTTATGGAGTTTTCGAGTTAGGGAA